>JAWNNO010001461.1:0-205681 GCA_035044985.1 Lordiphosa fenestrarum | reverse complement strand
AAGAAAGAAAGTCGGTCAAGCCCGACTATAACATACTCTGTACCAAGAAATTTTGTCTTTTGATCTTAACTCGAAAACCGTTCATCCGATCTTCTTCATTTCTTTGGCGGATCGATAAGTTATCCTAATAACTAAATATGTCCAGATGGAACAAGCGATCTATCTTCAAAACTGTGGGAGATATGACGTTTTTTCTAAATTGCGGGGGCGGGAGGGGGCGTGGCCAAAATTGAAAATAAACTTGATCTGCCTGCAGACATAAGAAGCATATGTCCCATACACGTCAAACCTCTATCTCTTACCATCTCTGAGATCTGTGCGTTCATACGGACAGACAGACAGACGGACAGACGGACATGGCTATATCGACTCGGCTGTTGATGCTGATCAAGAATATATATACTTTATGGGGTCGGAGATGCTTCCTTCTGGATGTTACATACTTTTGCACAAACTTATAATACTCTATGTACCTACGGTACAGAGTATAATTAAATTATTATTATACTTAAAACTTATACGACTGCTCGTACGACCTTAATGCTAAGTAAACCGGCAGTTTAAGGTGATGCTAACTTAATTATGTCAACTTACACATAACCATTGATTCCAGCTCCACAGGGAAGACAGGCAGCAGCGTGTCTTTTATCTAAAGTCTTTGTTTTCTACTGGCCTTTTAGCTCTGCTGCTCAGCTTGGATCTGGGTCCTATCAATGCGATTGCTGTCCAATTTTAAAGCAAGTCTAGTATTGATTTCATAGCGATGACCAGTTGTCTCGAAGCGTAGACCGAAAATGGCACAACTCACTTGGATTTGAAAGCCAACACCTTTTTTTCTTGCAACTTTTCATCTGATCTAAACCATCACACTGAGCACATTTTTTATACTCTGTACCAAAGGTACAGTCTGTCAGTCTGTCCGTCTGTCCTTCTGTATGTCCGTATGAACGCACAGATCTCAGAGATGGTAAGAGATAGAGGTTTGACATGTATGGGACATATGCTTCTTACGTCTGCAGGCAGATCAAGTTTATTTTCAATTTTGGCCACGCCCCCTCCCGCCCCCGCAATTTAGAAAAAACGTCATATCTCCCACGGCTTTGAAGATAGATGGTTCGTTCCTTTAAGACAAATTCAGTAATCAGGATTACTTATCGATCCGCCAAAGGAATGGTGAAGATCGGATAATCGATTGTCGAGTTATGATTAAAAGACTGTTCGCTGCTGCAGAGCAATAGCAGCGCTGCTTTTAGCTGCTACTGCAGCATCAAAATTTATGCTGAGCGTATATTTTTGTTGGTACAGAGTATGTTATAGTCGGGCTTGACCGACAGTGGATCCTAGAAAAACGGGTTGTTTTGCAGTTGGCGAAACTGACTGCAACGCGCATCTGCCCCGATTCTTCATTATTAGTTTTCTAAACATTTTGTCTCCTTTGATTTGGCCACTTATTTTAGATTGAGTCTGCTTATTCATAATAACTTATTTTCTGTAAGTGTGACTAGTGTTTTGGGTCTGATTATGGAAGAGTGAATTTGCGTAGACTTAAAACGGGCTTAGTGTTTTCTTTTACGCCAAGCGCCTTCTGGCTAGTGTGATGGGGTGGCTTCTCAATCTTTGTACGTAAAAACCTGCCAGTGTGTTTAACACTTCTCCAATCTTGGGTACTCTAAGATCACTCTCTAAGTGTCTTGCGCACATATACCAGGGTTTTTTTTTTTTTTGAAGGGGTGGTTGAAAGCTTTAAAGCCGGTTTGGCGCTAAAAATTAGCTGCCAAAGTGTGGGACTTGAGTTACCGCACCCACTAAACAATCCACCCCCATCCCGATGCCCGGCGGAACTACCGTTAGGTATTTATTACTTCGCCGGGGGGAAAGCCCAAGGCTCACCTAGGTTTCTCTCCTTTGTATTCGAGTCTTTCTGCGCAGCGCAGTTTTTGAAAAATGGTTGTGGCCATATTGCAGACTGCAGACCAATTATATTCTGACTCAAGCATTATATTCACCAGGTTACTAGCGGCTGGTGTCCTCCCAACCCGCCTGCTTAGTTCAGTTCGTTCATTTAAGAAAGACGGACAATCAAATATAACGTGTTCTGCGTCTTGGATGACCGACTGCCTTATACAGTCGGGGCAGTACGGGTCGTCTTCATGCTTGAACCTATGCAAATAAGATTTCAAACATCCAAGTCCAGTGAGTAGTTGCGTTAAGTAGTATGTCACCTGTCCGTGTCTTCTGTCTAGCCAGGGCCCTATATTAGGGATTAGGCTATGCGTCCATCGTCCTTTGGAAGATCCATCCCATCTGGCTTGCCATCTCCGCAGGGTCTCCATTCGCAGTTCCGCTCTATACTCTGCCGTTGATCTGCCAACTGACGCTCCCTTGAAGATGTCCGCCGCCTCTTGTGCCTTCAGGTCGAATGGGATAAGTCCCGCCACCACCAAAGCTGCCTCATTCGACACTGTTCTGGACGCGCATATGACTCTTAGTGCGCAGAGCCGGTGCGCTACATTTGCTGCTCGTACGTAGGAGTCGAATCTTGTAGAATGTGCCCAAATAGGAGCCGCGTATAGCATTGTTGAGCAAACTACGCTTACGAGGAGTTTCCGTCTCAACTGTTTAGGGCCCCCTACATTTGCCATGACTCTGGCCAGGGCTGTCACCGTTGCGCTTGCCTTCTGGCTAGCATACGCCAGGTGGTCCCTAAAGTTTAACCTGTGGTCAATCATAACCCCCATGTACTTTATGTAGGGACAAGAGGTAATGGTGGCATCACCTACCCTTATCGTGGCCGTCTCCACTGGCTAGAACCAGGTCCATACTCTCAAGCCACAGTTTAACAATAGAAATCGCCTGGTTACACGTTTGTTCTGCTTCCTCGATATGTTTTGCAACTATCACTAAGGCGATGTCGTCGGCGAATCCAATTGCCGTAGCTCCTGTCGGCAGTTGTAGGCGCAGTATACCGTCGTACATAATGTTCCAGAGCATAGGACCCAGTACCGACCCTTGAGGAACACCTATGGTGATGCTATACTGCAGTGATGGGCAAGCCCTTGCTCTTTTTGCTCCCAAGAGCCACACACAGATGCTTTAAAAATTGCCTAGTCATGCACAAGCTGTGTGCATGCCATGCAAAATATTTTATTGTTGTTGTTGGACTGCTCCCAAAATCAAATTTCGTGCGCACCGCTGCTATACTGTTTTGTGCCCAGGTCAGTCTCGTACATAAGTACCCTGTTGCTGAGGTAGTCTCCAATAATGCCTGCTAGGTATGGTGGGACCCCTATGGAACTAATAGCTTGCCGTATATGCTGCCATCCCGCTGAATTAAACGCGTTTTTTATGTCGAGCATGACAACAAGGCAGTACTCCTTGCTTCCAAACCTCCAACGCTTCCCTTCGATGGCCTGGCTCGCTATATCGTGCAGCTTGCTAATACCAGGGTGCTATCGATAGTCTGCGCCAAAACATCTGGATTGGAGGACTAGAATCTTTCTTAGATGAGATTTTGCAGCTATGCCATATCTCCAAACTGGTGCAATGATGAGCTCCGAATGTGAAGCGCTTGTCCAAATCGACTTCCTGTTTTGAAACGCTCCATGTGCTGTTATCGTTTTGTTTGCACTTGATGTTGTGTTCAAGTTGTAGACTCCACTTCCGGCAATTTGAGATTGATGCTTTGTACCCAAATAAACGGCCCTGATGAACAAGATACTATATCGTCCCCGTAGTGTCTGCCAACATTATGCAACGAAAACTTCATGTCCCTTAGCCATAAATGAAGTCCGAATGACAGTGATGAAGCTAAGTATAAAGTAATAAAGGCAAGGACTATGAAAGGGCCCTTCAAACGTGAAGAATGCCTAATTCCACGAATTTCACTGACCTAAACCGATTTGCAGTTCCAATTGTATTCAGTTCCCAGTGAAGCTGCCATTTGCGATGACCATCATACCATATGTGGCATGTTCCCGAGTGGGGCAATCAACTGCTGTGGAGCTATAGAATTGAAGAAATTTTACATTTTTTACTCGAAAATGAAAATAGCTATCCCCAGTTGAGCTACTGAATTGCCGAATTGTCATCTAGCTAATTTTTGATTAAATCACACATTTCAAATGGAATCGTAAATGAACGATGGGTGAAAAGCAAGTCTTAGGGAGGAGTAGCAACGTACGACGGGTTTCAGCTTCTTTTGTAAAAGTAAATCTGAGATTTTGATAAATAAAACTAGAGTTTCCAGGGGAAACATTTTAACTGGAGCACTCAAATTCAACAGTTTATCATTTGTCAAAATTAGTATATGATTTCAACCCCTTTGGTCATAGGAAACCAAAAATATTCACCAAGTAAGCTGAACAAATAAAGATGCCGTTCTTTCTATTAAATATTCGATTCTAAGCAAAATCAAGACAATAGAACCATCCATTAGTTTTGGAAGAAACAGTATTCATCAAGCGCCAACCTGTCTAATTTCTTCTCACTCTTACATCAAGCACTCATTTCGGTTCACAGGCACTGCCCCACAGCTAAGGACCAACTTTAGGACTCTTTGTTTAATTGACTTCAATACGAATTCATGTCAAATTTATATACCATATTGTTCATTAACAACAGGAAATTGCTTATAAGCATGCGAGCAATTGGTAAACTTTCCTTATTTCTATTATAGCCCCAAAAGCACATAAAAAGTGCAACCGAATGCAGAGACGAAACAAAAAGTCGGACAAAAACTGAAGCATAAACAGCTAAAGAAATTAGCGTAAGCAACAAGAAAATCGAGACTCGAGCAAAAACTACTTGAAGTGAAACTCATTCTCAGTCTTTTGGCTGGTCCCGAACTCGCACACGCAGCAACAGCAACAGCAGCAGCAGCAGCAGCTACAATCAAAGTGCAAAAACTTGCGAGTGTTTGACATGTGCCCACACTTTATTGCGCAGCAAAGTATGCTACGGTTTTTGCTAGTGCCTGTGTGTTTGGTTGCTTGCGGGAAGGGGGTGGTGGTGGCGGGCGGGGTGGGACTAATTTGCGCATAATTAAATATAAATTGCATGCGTCATTGTTGGTTTTTCCTTTTGTTCCAGCCAGGCAACAAGCAACGGGCGTAAATATATTAAACAAATTGCTGGGCGAATCTTAGCACGTTACGTATACGGCATGTATGCCCCCTGATTGCAGTGCTGCAGATGTTTACAGTTGTCGTCGTCGCTGCGAAAGCAGAAGCGGCGGGCTTTTGGCAACTGACAGGTTGAGCCGGAGCACAGAAATGCAACGTTTTGGCAACAGCACAAAGAAAATGTAATTATTTACGCTCTTGAGCAGTCGACGGCGACAACAACTTCCGTTGTTCTTGGTTGGCGCGTCAACAGCAATTTATTTGAGTGTGAAAAAGATGAATTAATTTTACAGCATTGTGCAGCACAATTAAAAATTATTTGCTTTCACTCCTACAATAACTGTTGGCGCCCAATGTCAGAGACCAGAGCTTAATTGCTGCAAAGTTGTTGTGGCTTAGCTCCTTGGCTGCTGCCGCCGTTGCCGCTGTTGCTGTATGTCCGGCATCAATTTATGTTTTTTGCCGAAAAGCCCGTGGGGCGGGTTTTTGTTGGGGCTTTTTTCGGCCTCCTTGGCCGCCGCCGCCGCCGCCGCTGTTGCTGCTCCTCTTCCATTGTGTTGGCCTTTGTTTGTGGCTGATGATGAGAAAAGTTTTTGCCTGCTGGCAGCTGAAGTGTTGGCGACGTTGGCATGTTTTATGCATTTTCTTATGGCTTTACTTTTGGCGTAGATTTGTGCGTCCCCCTCCCTGCATCTCCCGTTTTCCCCTTTTTTTCGTGAATTATTATGTACATTTCAAATGTGCAAGAACAACAAACAATATCAAGCATACAACTAAAAGCAATGCCGTAAATTTGTTTTCGCTGCCAAGCGGACAAAGGCGGAGATATTCATGTATAAAAAACTATGACCTGCCCGCCTGTTTTGCTGTAAACTTTTTTTCGGTAGGCGTTCTGTGAGACATTTGTCATTTTGGCCAGCCTGGGGGGGTGGTCAGAGGTCGGGGGAATAACTTAATTAAAGTAAATGTGTTTGAGGAAATAAGAACTTGTAATTACTTGGGCGTGGCTTGGCAAGTGTTTCATATAAAGTTCAGTAATAACTTTCAAAATCACAGAGCAAGCCAAAAGAAATTTGAGAACAATTACTGGAATTCTTTAGTAATTAGGCAAAGTGAATTGAAAGAGGCGATCGTTTGTTTGCCGCTTATGAAACAGGCAGCTGAATTCAATTATGGGTTAAGTCGGTTTTTGATGGATGAGGACTTTAAAACGTAGAATTGGTGCATCAGTTTACAGAAAGTCTATAATCGGGATATTACGTCTCTACTTGGTTATTTTGCATGTTTTGCTCAGTCTAGCTAATGAAAATTAGAATTTCTCCTTTCGCAGCAATTTCAATAAAGGCAATAATAAACCAAGAAAGTCAGTCAAGACTATTACATACTCTGTACCAATGAAATTATACGCTCAGCTCAATTTTGATGCTGCAGTAGCAGCTGAAAGCAGCGCTGCTACTGCGCTGCAGCAGCAGTCAGTCTTTTGATCATAACTCGACAACCGTTCATCCGATCTTCACCATTCCTTTGGCAGATCGATAGGTAATCCTCATTACTAAATATGTCTTGAAAATGCGAACCATCTATCTTTAAAGCTGTGGGAGATATGACGTTTTTTCCAAATTTTGGGGGAGGGAGGGGGCGTGGCTAAAAATTGAAAATAAACTTGATCTGCCGCAAATATAAGTAGTATTTGTCCCAAACACGTCAAGCCTCTATCTCTTACCATCTCTGAGATTTGTGCGTACGGATAGACAGGCGGACATGGCTATATCGACTCGGCTGTTGACGCTGATCAAGAATATATATACTTTTTGTTGTTACAAACTTAATATACTCTGTGTACCTCTGGTACAGAGTATTAAAAGTTAGAAAGTCGATCAAGCCCAAATATAACCAACTTCTTACCCTCCAAAGTTTGTACATCTCACACAGAGTTTTAAAGTGTGCAAAGTGCTACCCATCGCAGTTTCGACCGGTGCTGCCCAGCATAAGTGTTTGTTTTCCCTTTAACTCGACTTATATGCATTTAATCTTTACCATTCTTTCGGCGAATCGATAAATAATTCTTACCAAAAGTTATGAACCTTCAATCTATCTACAATTGTGGGACTAGTTACTTATTTTCTCCGAATCAAAGTCCGAAAAAACCATTGAGTTGCTTCAAAATCTTAAATAATTGTCAGGTGCCGTCCAAGCGAGTTTCACTGCGAAAACAGTGCATTTTTTGTTTAAATTGACATTATTAAGACAATAATAAAATTCGGTATAAAACTGGACTCTGTGCCCTTGGCACGAAGCACTACAGAAAAACAAAGAAATTGAAAATATCGTCTCTCAAAACAATAACCAACTTTCAGCTAGAGAAATGCAGTCTGAAGATATGTGTGTTACAAGCTTGTTGGGAAATTACAGTAAATGCACGGGATCGTTATCATTAAAAGCTACATCAATCCGTAATCACTTAGTAAAAATTTGTCAGATGTACAATCTATCTTTATTAAACAGAAGGTCGGATAACACTTTTCTTAGGGCTGGAAGGTTATCTCTTAAGGTCTTAAATCTCGTCCGTGAACTGAGCCCAACCGAACCATTTTGATTTGTGGTTTTCGCGTTCGGTTCAGAATCGGTTGACATCCCTGCCAAAAACAACGTCAGCTTGCTGATTTGCTAGAAAATCACTTTGAATGATAAGGATAAACTAATCGAGGTGGATTGATGTTGAGTAACGCATCATAAAGCCAACTTGACACTGTGTTGAGTAGTAATCAGTTTCACATGGTAACGCAATTCCACGATAGTTGCCTATGAAGGGCAATTTTTTAGCAGCTTTCGGGTATAATTTGAAAAATTAATATCTAAAATTCTGAAAAATGTCTTTAAGTCGATAGAACTTTAGATTTATATATTTTATTGCTCAAAGATGATTTCATGTAAATTCGTCTCAAATGGTTCAGGGTCTAATAAATTCTTCAATATTGGCTTCCAGTACGTCAACTGTTGAGAGCCTTATCATAGCCCCATTAAAAAAGTCTTAAGGGGTTATATCGTCTGATTCAAGCGGCGAGAAAAACGAGAAAAGGCTGTTCACCGAACTCGCCTCTCATTTGGGCCATTTTTTCGCGTGCTGTGTAGCAAGTGGCAACGTCTTGGTGAAACCACAGGTCAGCAAAGTTCAGCTCTTTCATTTTGGGCACAAAAACAAGTTTGCAATCATCGCACGGTAGCGCTCTTCATTCACAGTAACCTTCCAGGCTTTGTCGTCTTTAAAAAAGTACGGTTCAATGATGCCATCTGCCCAGGATCCACACCAAACAGTGCAATTTTCGGGAAGCATTGGCAGTTCTTGCAATGCTTCTGGCTGCTCTTCACACCAAAAGCGGCAATTTTGTTTGTTCATGTATCTATTTAACCAGAATTGAGCGTCGTCGCTGAACACAATTTTCCGATAAAAAAGTGGCATGTATTTTGATAGTAAAATCGAAAAATCTGCAAGCGTTGTTCGTTTGTAAGTCGATTCTGGGCTAACTTATAGATCATATTGAACATGTTTGACAGTAACTTGTGACACGAAAACAGCTGAGCTGTGAAAAACAGTGTGGCCTAAAAGAAAGTTGCTTAAAAATCGCCATTTATTTGACTTGAGAAAAAGCATATAAAAAGATTTCATTTTAATTATTGAGAGGGATAAAGATGTTGTTTGACTCAGACGAAAAAATGATTTTTATAAGTTTTAAGATAATAGTTGGATTTGTGAATAACACATTGTACATTTGAAGCTCAGTATTGTATAAAATTTGTATATCTTAGTGTAAGTAAAGCTAAGAAGTCGAATCTGTGAGACAAAGACCAAATGCAACTCAGCTCCAACAGCAACACACCAAGTTGTACGTGTGTCTCTGGCCCAAACGCACTGAGTAAAGACTTATTTGGTTACGCGCAATGGTAAAGAATGCTTCCACTGAGAATACTTGAAGTACTCGGGCTTTCCAAATCTAATCACTCATGCAACATGCTTAACACTTCCGCTACCAGGATGCCAACTTTATTCTACTTCCACTCCAGTCGGTGGCACCGCTCGCTGCCGCTTCCTTAACATTGAAATAATTGTTGTTGCCTGACGCGCCTTTGTTTGTTTATAGATTAAATTTTGCACCAGTTCAAACTTGAATTGAAGACTGCCCAGACAGACCGTTCTTTTTTTGCTCTTGTTGTTGCTGTTGCTGTTGTTCTTGTTTGCTTGTTGCGCTCAAGTTGACTTCCTTGGCACTTTGGAAACAAGTTTTGAAAACAGGATTTAACAACGGAAAATTACATTTAGCACAGGACATGCTGGCTGCGTTGAAAGGCAAAGCAAAACGGAAAAGAAAACGCAACAAATGAAAGAACCAACCAGGAGCTGGACTGGTTGGTCAAGGAGGCATGAATAAATGAAATGCGCCAACTTTGCTGGCCTCAGACAAAGGCGAGCTAAGCGCGGGTGTAAGCGCCGCTTCTTCTCAGTTGCAGTACGCAAAAACTTGCTCCTGGAAGGAGGTAGAAAAACTTGAAATTCCCTTCCGTTTCCGGCAAACGCTGATTGAGCTCTTTAATAATGCATGGCAGGACCCGCGGACAGGGACACACACACACAAATCTCAGCTGCTACATGAAGAGAGCAAGATTGTTGCTAGCTTAATAGTTTCGAAAACTACTTAAAATTAATGAATGAACCATGACACATAAACAACGCTTAAACTGACGTCATGAAGGCATTGCGTGAGCACATAAAAGCCAGGAATGTGCGAAGGGGGGAGGACTGGCTGCTGCCGCTGCTCGGGGACTCATACCGAGGCTCATTAAAAAATTACAACATTGTAAAACACGAAAATGTTATCATTATAAAATAGACAAAAGGCGCGACCTAAAATACTGTGGCTGACACATGAATTAGCACAAATTGTTGCTGCCTTTGGAACATTTTCTTTGAGACGGATTCCAAGATGTTCGGGTGTGTGCTGAGGCTTAATTTCAAATATCAACAGCCAGACAAAGTCGCACAGGCACACAAAAAAGTGTCAAGTCATTAAGTTTATATTATTCATAATATTTATATGCAAAGTTAAAGTAAAGTACAAATATGCTGAAACAACCCACATGGAGCACACCGCATGTTAACATTTCAATGCACAACAATGTGGGAAGAATGCCGGTAGGAAATTTAGCTAAGACAGAGAGAAAACATTTTGAAGTCCAATTCCGTTTTTCTTTCGTCATCAAATTGTTTAGTCCTTTAAACCAAACCAACTCACACACGTTTGTGCCTTTGTGTTCGAAGTTTATACAAGAAAAAGAAGTCAACCAAAAGACAAATTATACTCTAAAAGTTGAAAATAAACATTCTGAGCGTCTTTAGTGTAGATGGAAGTACAGAAAAAATGCTTAGGATTTTTGGATTATCAAAAATAAAAACATTTGTTCTCGAACCCAAAGAACGGTTTCGGATCTGGTCTTACACTCGCTCTTAAACTAAGAACTCTGATGTTTCAGTTCAGACGAGATTAATAGAAAGTGTTTGAGTGCAATGCTAACTCAGTTCTCATGTGAGTGTTTTGACTTTATAAGCTTTTACCTTTTTGTGCTAGGAAATGTAAAATCTTAGAAACTAAACAACATCAGTCCCGATAAGCGTCTCGGAGTCCTAAAAGAAATGTAAATTTACCGTGCAAAGTGCTGAAGCCTCACAATATATGTTTTCAACCACAGACAGAAAAAAATAGATCCAAAAAAGAACCATTTGACAGGGATATGTCTTAAATATCCTTTTAATCATCCAGCGGAGCTGCAAAATCATCCAAATGATCAAAAAGGTTTCATATCCTTTGGATGATTTTTAGCTCCGTTGGATGATTGAAAGGATTATTTAAGACACATTTCTTCCAAATGAATATCGGAAATCATCTAATGGATATTTTTTAAAATATCCTGTTTTTTTCTAAGCAGTTTTTGTAATTTCAAATCCACTAATTTAGTTTAAAGCTGCAATGTGATTGCAAACTCTGGGGTTTTCAAATAATGTAAGCTGACATGCCATTCCAATCGTATTGACTGCAAAAGGTCCCAAGTTCGATCCACAGGCAAGGAGGTAAAGTAAACCAAAATTATAAACTAAATAGTTATTTTTCTGATTCTCTAAAACCCTAAATAAAATTTAGAAAAAAATGCATTGTGTAGTGTAGGTAGTATATGGCACGAGGCGTTTCGTATATAATTTTTTTACTATTATGTCAAAATTTTATCATAAAATATCAATTAAATATTAAGACATTAAATTTATATGTTCGACGATATCAGCTTGAAATTTTTCTACAGATTATTTTCAGGTGCATCATATCGACATTTTATTAATATGAAATAAAATAGCATTTAGCTCCAGATCATATCATCCCAGTGGCGCAAATGCACATTATTACGTCCATTATTAATGCATTACCTCTCGCCTGTATGCATTCAAAAACCCAATACAACCTGCCTTACTTTCTTAAGAAATGGCCAAATTTTCCGCACGGTACATGAGTTTATTGAATTTTGTAATGCAGAAAGTAATGACGTGCCGAAGTTTCTTTCGGGTCCCCATTACACAAGCGTATTCTTTTACCATATTGTAATGCAGAAATTCTCGAGCCATTACAAATGCGCTGAAAAAAAATCTCATAGGTAATGCATTACATTGTGGCTCGTACGTAATGCATTATTTCGACCGACTACATTCAGCCCAGCGCCACTGGGATTATTCTTTCCTATGAGTACAGATCTTTTCAATTTTGCCCCTAATGCAGTTGTCGTTTCCAAAAGATACCGTTTTTTTGTGGAAACTGATTGCCATTTTGGCGAATTAAAAAATCCTACTGTGGGCAAAAAGTGAATTTGTTAGTAGAATGAAAAATCTTTATTTATTCTTCTAAATCAATTTCATCCCTTTTAAAGTAATCCCCTACCGATAAAATACACTTATGCCAACGTTTTTTCCAATCCTCGAAACATGCCAAATAGTCTCTTTCCGGTTTAGCCATCAGCGTTTTCTTCGATTTTGCTTGTATCTCCTCAATCGACTCGAAACGCGTTCCCCGAAGTGGTCTCTTGAGTTTTGGGAATAGCCAGAAGTCACACGGAGCCAAATCAGGCGAATACGGTGGTTGCGGAACGATATGTGTCGAATTTTTGATTACTTTTTTGCAAGAAATTGAGAACTTTCGGTACCAAACTAGATTTGACTTTTCGTAGGCCCAAATGGTCTTTCAAAATGGTTTTGACAGATCCTTCTGATATTCCGATCATATCAGTAAGGTCTCTAACAGTCAACCGACGATTTTTGCGCACTAATTCCTCCACTTCATTGACGTGTTGGTCATCTGTTGACGTCGATGGTCGTCCGGAGCGCTCCAAGTCATCCGCACGCTCTCGACCCTCTTTGAAGTCTTTGTACCACTTATAAAATTTTTTTTTGTGACATGGTAGAATCACCAAAGGCCTTCCGCAACATCCTCAACGTTTCCGCAGCCGAAATTTCATTCCGCAAACAAAATTTGATGGCACTTCTCTGCTCAGACATTGTAAAAATCGAAGAATGCACTCTTGGTCGTTTGGAAAGCACAAGCGTAAATATATTACTGATAATGACATTCACATGAAATTTGGCACAGATGTCATCAACAGTCCTGCCAACTCAAGAAAAAAAGAACTAGCCCGAATTGTTAGGCCCGCGAAGTTTAAATTGAAAATGTACCTTACTTTTTGCTCACAGTAGTACTCTTGAGTCGAGCCGAAATAAATTGATTTGATACAAACTTTAATAGTTCTGTAAAGATTAAATTCATCCAGCGGTAATCTCATAGGGTTTATATTAATCAAAGAACTACAGATAAATTCAGTCCCAAAGCAGTAACATTTTAAGCATGTTCGAGATATATATGAGCTTCATATGCAATATTGATTTGGTCACAGAAAGGTTCCTCCCTTTCGTTTCTTTCTGCTTTTTCCATTGGTCGTCAACCTTACTGACTTGAAGACCCACAATTGCTATGGATTATGTATAACTTATAAAAAAATCACAGACTTAAAAAAACAATTGCATTCTTAAATTTGCTTTTGAACGAGCACAGTAAACCAGAGCTGCAAAATATAGTTTCCTTTACCATTACCAATTTATAAGATTTTTTAGTAATCGTAATAGTAACTTGGACTGACAATTATTAAGAAATGTAATTACTTTTACAACTGCTTGAATAATTGTGCCTGTTGAGTTGAATTGCTAAGTATTTGTAATTGAAATGGTTAATTATTCATGTATTTCTAGTTGTAAACTAATATTATTTTCTAGCTCATAAGTCTAATATTAAGAATAAACACCTAACAGTATATAAATAAGCACCATTCTCACACACATTACATTCAATAATTTTGCGTATTATTAAATTTGGGGTTTTCCAAACTTGATTGATAAAATAATAATTTTATTCACTTACAAATAATTTAAGTCTTATTCACTTTTCAAGCACAATTACTCAGTAATCCAACTTTACAAGTACATTTTTACAAATAATTGTAAAAGTAATTACAATTTGAAAGAATCATTGCCAAATTGTAATTTCAAGATACAATTATTCTGACACAGAAAAAGCAATTCCTGATAATTCTAGTTCCAAGTAATAAATACGATGAAGAATTGATTTTTCAGTTTTGACCAATCGAGATTATTGTAATGATTATTATTATTATCTGGTTTAGCAGTAACTATTAAATTATTGTAATGATAACATTACAGCTCTGGTTTCAACAATAGATCGAATCTCAGCTCTATTCTGACAAATGAAGTTTTAATTTTGAGATTTGATTGAGTCGACACGTTGATTTTCCACTTCGTATCGGGACACTTCTTGCTCTGCTGCCGATTCTTATTATTTAACCCAAGAAACTCCCCTGCCTACATCAGTTTCGGGCATATTCTTTTGCCAACTCAGACGCAAGGACTTAGAGCTTCAATTTGATTCGAATTTAAGTGAAAACGAGAGAGCAAGTTAGAGTCGACTTTGCTGTTTGGGGTGAAAAATGATTAGTAGCCTTCCCTTATGTTAATTAACAGATCTTTACATTAATGTTAACAAATTAATATCATTTAATCAGGCAGCGTATGAGACGCCAAATAGTATGCAACATTTTTTATAACATTTATAGCTCTGACAGTTCTATAACAGTTTTTTATAATAATTATTATACATGGATTATAGCTTGATCTATTTAAAATTGTAGGAGTTATTAATCATTATTTTTTGCGGGGGGCAGAAAGGGCATGGCCAAAATATGAAACAAACTTGTTTTGCCTGCAGATTTTAGTTAAAATTTGGTTGCTATAGCTATTTTGGTCTCTATACAGAATATACAGAATTTTAGCCCTTATGATATCGGAGATTCTTTCTTCTAGAATAATATTCTGAAACAGATTCTAATAAGTAATTTTGAAATATGTATTGCCTTTCAATTTAATCACCTTATACAATTTCAGCCCATACTGGTTACAATCTAGCTCAAACACAAGATATGCAAGATCCTTTTTTAAAAAAGTCACCTGGATAAGTCTATTTCGACCTCATTGGATAATTAAAAAGAAATTAACATCTAGTGCGATTAGAGTAAGACTCGAAACTGATTAATGTATGGTCTCAAAATTTGATTTATTGAAAAACCACTCGACAATGACTCGAAAATGAATCGAAACTAATCTAAAGATCGGGCTTCAAGAAGAGTTGGGGCTGGGCTAACTTTTTACCTACATAACTATCATGTATGATTCCAAAACGTACGCATTTACGACTATTGAAATCAGATTAAGGACTAGAAAATGACTCGAACTTTAGTAGGGCATAACCCAGACTTTTTGCTTTGAAACAAAGTTCAAGGCGCAACCTTAGATTCGACAAGCTCAGGAATCGGTCGTCGAACCGAACCTTTAACGATGGAATTAAATCTCTGTTACAAATCTGCTGAAGAGTTTTAGAGGACGGCGTCCTTGAAATTATACTTTTGTGTGTGTTTTTTCCCAGTCAAATTTCCTACATGCCTTTCTCCCCCATTTTTTTATACACACACACACACACTCATTTATGTCATCTGTACTCTTCACATGTTGGCACGAGCAGGCACGTCAAGCTAAACGTTATTTCACACGCCTCTTGTTTTATGCCAGCGCGACCAGCCCCCTCCCCACCACTCTCCTGTTTTCCCCATGCTGTTGCTGTTGTAGTTGCCTTTGCTGTTGCTCCTGTGTTAAGCAAAACAAATGAGTTAAAGGGTTTTTACTTGCTGTATTTCGCAGCTAACTGGCTACGCCCCCGCCTTCCTCGAGCTCACCTCCCACAGGGTCGCTCTTAGCTCCACAACTAACTCATTGTGCACGGTCTGGTGGGCAAGCCAGCTGCAAACCCAAGCCCAACTCCTTGCCAATGCCTTTGGCTTTAGCCAGCCCCAGCAGCTCGCATAATGGCCCCAACATAATGTGCACATTAGTGTTCACACATTTATAGATGTGTCTATGTGTGGATGTGTCTGTGTGCTGCTGCATGTTTATGGCTGTCTCGGTGTGCGCGTAAGGAGCAGCAGGGGAAGGGACACAAAAATAAAAAAAATCACAGAAAATATGTGGCACAGAATCACGGCACATGTGCAACGGCAACGGCAACAGCAGCGGCAGCGACAGCGGCAGCGGCAGCAGCATCCGCAACATTTGTGAGCTAATGACATTATAAACATGAAAACTCCATTAATATTTTTTGCTGATTATGTTGTTGTTGTTGTGTGGCTGTTGGTGCTACTTTTTATGCCGTGCTGCTACTCCTTTTTTTCCATTTTTGGCTGCTGCTGCTCGGCGTGCCTTAACTCGCCAAGTTGAGCTGCAACTTTTACACTGTTTGAACAGCATCAGCATATGAATAGGCCACCAGCAACCATCATTTCTCTCACTTTATACAAGTCATAATTTATTTGATTTATTTACGCACGCACAGCACGCGGACTTAGACAGGTGTGGCAAGACTGCCGTCTCACCACCCCACCCTTTCCCCGCCTTTCTTAAGCACACTAAAAGTAATTTGATGCTTGACAATTTTTTTAAATTAAAAACGCGCTAGACTTTTTTTTTGCTTTTGCTTTTGCTGCTCTCGAGCTCTGCGAGCTGCTTAACTCACTTATTTGTGAGGAATGCAGGTGACTTTGCTGCGTGGTGTGTGCTCCATATGTGCTCTGAGGCATGTGTGTGTGTCTATGTATGTGTGTGTGAGACGAAGTGCTCGGCAAGAATTTGATCTGCTTTGGCAATATTCCACACATTTTTACATGTAATATAAATATTTTGAGTAGGACAACGCAACGGGAGAGTTTTAAAATGTGAAATAATTCGTAACAAAGGATTAAAATGTACTTTTTTGTTTGTGTCTTCATCTCACCAGATGAAATTCATAAGTTAATCAAACAACTGAAGCCAATCAACGGCAGACTGCAGAGTAGTGAAAGCCTGTTAACTATATTCTCCAAACTATTCGTGAGAATATTGTTCAGACGCATATTGGCAGTTATGAAGTTATGGAGGAGGACACTTACTGCTCTGCTGCACTCAAAAAATGTTCCTCAAATTGTGAATTAGGCAACAAATTTTAGGTTTTTCCAAGCCCAAAGTCTAGGACCAATTGTCTAATAATGTTTGCTGTGTACAGTAGACATTCACATATTTTAGCATCTTCTTATTATCTTCTGTCTTGATTTGGTTAGAGTATTTGACTAAGTCTGTTATTTTCCCGGGCTAAACAATTCCGAAAACTATTCACTCCAAGTTGGTTCTGACTAGTTTTTTAAGACCACAAACTTGTCATTCAACTACGAGGCATAATTAAAGAAGAAGAACTGGTACTTCTTTACTCCATCGACAACCACATAAGACCATTGCCAGTCTGCTAGCGCATACAAAGGAAAATCATATTGCTAGACCACAGAGAGGTATGTGTTTTTGATTCCTTAATATAATAAACTTAGAAAAACGCAACTTGTAAAATTTGTTACTAGAACTAACACACAACATTAATGCAGTGCAAACATCGTAAACATTTTTAAAATTATTAAAAAAATTTGAACATATGGCTTCCAGCAAAAAAGCAACAGTCCTGTCATCTACACCACCGAGCTTAGGTGAACTATGTACTGTAATTTCTCGCGTTCCACGCGTGACGTTGATAGTCGACTGCGTTGAGCTGTCGACCACGTATGTATGCTGTATCCGGGGGTCCTTAGTTTGAATCCGAGAAAAAAAAAGTCCGTAGAAAAAGAAAGAATGACTTCACAAAATGTTCAAAGAACTTGAACTAATTTTTACCATAATTTTGGGGAATAAAGGTCTGAGAGTTTTAGAAATTGTATGAATATAATTTCAAAAATATCAATTTTTAAATATCCAAGAGTTACTATTTAATATCAATATGATGCTGTAGTATTACATTGATACTAAAAATATTATATTAATAAGCGAAATTCTCACAGTGATATGAAAAATACCCTAGTGACGTGATTTCAGATCAAAATAGACATCGAAAATCTAAGGGCAGAAAGAGACAAACAGAGTTTCTTATTTCTTAAACAAACAGAGACAGCTATAGTGCAACTCGAAAAAGACAAAAACAATGTTCGTGTCTCTGCCGCAGCAAGCGAGACAGCGAATACTCTTCCGATTTGTCTGTTTTTGCTTTCATTGCTGATTGCAGTTCCCAACTGCTTAAAGCGGTGAGCGCATGTAGAGACAGTCAAACAGCGACAGTCATTAGTGAAAAGCCGACTGAATGTTGAATCGCGAAACAGATCTGTATATGCAACTAGCTCTTTTTGGTGTATATAAATGCATAAGTTGTTTACAGTTGTGAAAAAACGCAACAGCTAATGTCACTAACTATTATTCAAATATATCTTTGACATTTGAACCATGTCCTAGGGGTACTAAAGAAATATAGCTTTGATATTATTAAATGCACCATTGGTAAAACATTAATACCCCTTTGATATTATAAAAATATATATTAAATATTTCAGCTATGTCGTACAGGTATTGTGAAAATACTGCATTGATACTATAAAAATATATCAGGAATATTATATTAACAAATATCAGATTGTTGATCTGAAACATTTCAGTTGATGTACGAGTGATATTTTCGATCATATCAACTGGGTATTCTTCAGATGAAGGCCGATTCGATACTGAAAAATTCCCGATTGATACTAAATATCGCGATCTTTTTTTCTGTGTATAAACATTTGAAAAGATAGCTATTTCCTAAAGTTTTAGGAATTTTTTTTTTGGCTTTTTAGGCAAGCATTCAATCGCGTTCGGCATGACGACCTGCTTTTTAGATTGTTTTGCTGCTCTATTTTCTCGAAGAATGCTTCATGAACCAGCTAAGGGACGAGCTCTCGAGTATCCGCAGCGTTGTTGCTGGTGTATCCCAAGAAAGAGTAGTTGACCCAGTTATGTATGAGCAAAAGACACTCAAAACACTCTTATGGCCACTGTTGACACAGACTTACTGGCTTACAGCCCCATTGCCAGCAGAGCGTTAGCAACAGTGCAAATTATTCAGGACGGCTTCGGCATCCCTTTGGAACCTTGCTGCCAATCCAGAAGATAGTCAGCACTGGTACCCGAGCATAACACCGGGCTAAGCAAATTTCTCAATGTAAAAGCATTCGATTCGGCGGAATTCCAAACATATGTATGGGTAAGTCGCAACGATATACTCCAGGAAGGGAATAAAAGATTAAATTGTGTAAATGAGTTGTTGGGCTTCCTTGGAAGGCAGAAACTCTCCTGTGATTAGGCGGGTGTATGTAGTGAATAGGGGAAGCTTCTAACCGCTTAAACTAGACGGATCCAGAGTGATCATAGCTTACTGCTTCCCAAGTCGACTTACCAGCAAAGCTGCTGGTTAACGTGAGCGGTAAACCCTCCCTAGGGTTAATAGAGTCGGCGCGTCGGGTTTGGTTACTGCCACCACAAATATACTCCACACTGCCTCGGGTACAGAGGCGAGTGATGGAAATTGATTCGGTTCTGAACCGAACGGAATCCGAACCGAAACCGAACCGCGAACCTAAATACATGAATCAATCCCAAAACCACAAAGCAAAACGGTTCAGTTTGGTTAGGTTCAGTTTACTGACGAGTTTTAAGACGTTAAGACAACCATCGGTTAAGTTAAAGGGCACCGCTCATAGACCGTTAGTAATTAGGTATACTTTATTTTCATTTGTCTGATATTTCATAAAAATGTCTCAAAACAGATACCAGACAAGACAGAAGTACAAAAGTTTATGACATGGTGAATGTGTTCTAATACGGGTATTTTAACAGCCATCTCACAGTAAACTGAGCTATTTCTCATCCATCACACATGTGATCTCTACAAGTCAAAATAAAGCTTTAGCGATGCCGGATTGATGTAGCTTTTCAGGATCAATCATTGCTTAGTAAGAATCCCACATCCTCTAAGGCACGATATTCCTATATCTCCCTTTATTTAAGCGTAAGGGTTGTAGGGGCCAGTTGGTAACAGGGGTTAAAGTTTAGCAATGTTCCAATCCAGTTTTTTTTTTGCTCAGCACTGGTGCGAGAGTAAAATTCTCTCTTCGCTCAGCTAGCAGCAATCTCACTCGCACTCATAGGCGCAGTTGTAATTGAAGTTGAGCAGAAGAACACAGCACAAAGCAACGAGTGATAGAAATCAGGCCATAGATCCGTTAGTTTTCTTCCAGGCAACAATTGCTTGTCGCAGGCGACTTCTTGGAAGCGAAGGCAGCACGTAGGCAGAAGGCAAAGGCACGCTCGATCACTTGATGTTAAAAGCTGAAAAGAACCTGAAGTGTTTGCTGCCAGAAAAGAAATCTAACCACAAATTTGAGCAAGTGTGCTTTATTAAGTAATTTCTAAGGAAGAGGAAGTGCATCCTGTGGCCGATTGCCAGATCAAGTGATTTGTGAATTTAGTTACCATCATTGTGCTAACAAAAGGTGATTTTTTTGGTTCAGCTAAAATTGTGTTAGACCTAACCTCGAAACCGTTTTGCAGAGCAAGAAGAAGCGTATCCAACCAGCCGGCCGGTCTGCGCCACGCGCTTCCGCGCGTTCATCTTTTCCACAATTTTCTTGCGACCGGTCGGTAGAAACATTGGCACACCTGGAAATCGTACCTAACCTCTTTCAAACGTGTGTGTGCTACGCTTTTCATCTGCTTAATCCCGCTCCAGTGTTATACTCTTGCGGCATTCGGATACAAAATGGCAGCAGTGGCTCGGTGGCTGTGTCCAAACCACACGTCATCTCGAGTAGCAGGCCGTAAACCCTTCACAAAGTCGTCGATTTCTCATGCACGCATGAGCCACCACCTAGAGTAGTCAACTCGTATACCCCAGCCATTGGATAGGGTATAGCAGCGATTTACAGTTGCGCGAAAAGCCAAAGAGGAAAAGAATTCCAGCGCACCATAAGGAGCGAAAGAGAAGAACCTCTCTGAGAGCGCGCACGGCGTTGCCAACGTGAAGTCGCTGAGACTATCCAGCCTTTCAGTTCTTTTCGTGAGAGAATCTGATTAGATTTTTGTACCAGACCAGCAAACAGCTGTTCTGCCCGAATTAGATGGCGTTCAACCTTATAAGAATTTAAATATTTCCTTTCCTTTTCTTTTTTAAAATCAAATAATTAAGTTCATGAATTTCTATGAGTAAGTAAAAGAAGCATCTACATTTGTACATGCCGTTGGCCCAACGAACCTACGTCCTACGAACCTACGTTTGAATTTAATTGAAGTAATGAATAGTTGTAACTTACTTTTTCTATATTTTAAAAACCGCTAAAGCGTCATGCATCCTTATATGGAACGTGATATTTATAAATGAATTGTGTAACAAAAAAAATTTCCAAAATGAATGATTAAATTCGATATCGCCGGTCGCTGAAACAACATAATGCTGAGGTCATACTACTGGTTGAGTTAAAGCTTTATAAGCGTTTGATTAAGGGGTAACCAACAACAATTTACAATGAGTTACCAAGGTTGGGAGGGTAAAGAATAGGGAGCGATTTTCATCTCAGTTTCCCTAGCAGTAGGTTTATCTGAATAGCTGTCCGTCTTTTTCGTACGTGGGTATAGCCCGATACAAATTGGTTTAGCCCCTCATATTAATTACAGACAGTGCACTTATTTTTTATTTGCAATTATGGATCAGTACTAGAGGATTAGGAAAACCCACGCCACATCCGACGAGCATAGCGCAGAGCATCGCTAGAAGTGCACGACCCCCTATATTCTCCGTACCGAGTAGGGATCTAAAGTTATTTAGATCTAAGCTGAACGCTACAGGGTTGACTTTTTGTATTAGGTTGCAGCTCACCCAACACGGCATTTAGGTATCCGATGTCTAGTACATTTTCAAAAGTACTTAATAATCAGTTATTACTATTTAGTTACACTGGAACAATGCAAAGTCTGTGATGTCCATGCACCATTGTGAATGTGGTAATGGTTCGTTCTCTGGGAGATCCGCTTTGCTGAAATGAACTCCAGCTTATGGTTCGGGAAGAACATTATCTATTTCAATCAACGAAACTTCTTATGCTCCAATCACTTTTGAGTTCCCTGAACTTATCATGCAGCTATTATTGTAAACATAAACGATTTCAAATTACTGTCCAATCAAGGCCACATTATGCTTACTCAATCTGGGAGTGCAAACAAGATGCCAAAAACTCAATGGCAAACCAATTGGTGTTGTTGTTGGGCAATTGGCAGCTCAAGGCGCACATAACTTGAACTCTCCAGCAGCAGCAGCAGCGATAACAATTATGCCAGCAGCTGCTGTTGCTGCTGATGCAGGGAGTTCCCTGACCTGACCGCAAGAGCATCAATGCAAGCAGCTTGCTGCTGCTCAAGTGTATTAATGTTTTGTGGTTGACGCAATGCGTCCAAAGTTATTGGGGGGCGTGGCCAATGCTGGTGCAGCTGCCATTGACGTGACTTACGCGAAAAGTGGCAACAGGGCGTATGTGTAATGCGCAAGTGGTGCTCGATGTTCCATCTGTTTTAATTGACTTTGATCTGTATCGCTTAGCTCCAGCATTCCATGCAGCCAGCAGTGCGTATGCGTAATATGGCTTTGCAAAATACCAAATTGACAAACGCCAAAGGCACTCAGTGGCTGCCTCAGTGCAATAACAAAAACCGCAAAATCCCTAAGCCGCTATAACATTTCTCAAATGCTGCATGCCGCGGCGCAGCGGGGAGGGCCGCGTAAGCCGCTAGCGGCAGCAGCTGCAGCCAAGCAAAACGAAAGGCAAGACAAACAAAAGCTTAGCGAAATGCGAAATGCGACCCAGCCAAAAGCAAATCAAAGCAAATGCAACACTCAATTGCTATTATCGACAACGCACAACAGCAGCGGCGGCAGCCGCAGCCGCAGCAGTCTTTTCAAAATTGTAAATTGCCTTTTCCACCAAGAAAATGCGCCAAATGAAAAAGCGCTGCCAAAGCCAAAAGATCCGCTCCGGCTGCGTCTCGCCATTTTCATTCTTTCTCTATATTAAAAACCGCGTAATGGAGTGCAACTTATTGCATGTGCCGTCTTTGGCCCGGCTTTGTGTGTGCAAATGTGCGGAAATCCAATGAAAATGAAAATGCCAATGAATTGTGGTGCGAATGGCACAGTGCACATTGATTTCAAAGCGGCCAAAGGTAAGCAAATGGTTGGACCAGGGCAAATGATTGAAATTAATACGGTATGGCAGATTGATGGACGGATGGAGGGATGGTGAGTGGATAGTTATACGATTCCAGGTTTTCACTCAACTCACAGTCAATCAAATATCTAAGCATTCAACATTCAATTGTTTTCCTTAAAAGCATTTCCTTTCAACTGCTGACTTATGCAAACTGCTCACCAGCTGTGCCTGCCCAGCGGGTCACTTATATTTCAACACTAAATGCTGCACAACACAAATCATCTGCTGCAATTTCCCGCTGTGTGTGCCAAGCAGCGAGCCCGCCCCGCACAACAGCCTCCACCCAGCCACACACCAACACCACACAAAAACATTTATATTTTTGGTCATCCAATTTTTTGTTCCGCTGACCGCCTTTTTAGCTTTGGCCATTTTGAGCTGGTGTAGTAGCTGCTTGAGCTGCGGTTGGCTTTGGTTTGCCGCCGCCGCTTTTGGGGTTTTATAGCGCGTTTTTTAGTGCACATATACATATACATACATATATTTTCAGAGCTTATCTTTGACCACACGTATGTTGGCAGAGCAAAATTGTTTTTGAAATTGAAAAATTGCAATAGAAGCTGAGGCGCGTGTGTGTGTATGAGAGTGTTGTGCCGCAAAGCCAAATAATGCGATCTCCTAAGACCCCCAACCCGGAACATCGCTTTCAGTCATGGCGGGGCATTGTACGCTGGTAAACAAGGCATATTAATTTGAAGCAAAAGTTTGCTGGCCACCGAACAAAGCATTTCTAATCGCCAATCGTCATTCGCAAAAAACCTTCCTCGAGTTGGCATCGAATTTTGTAGTCCCTGTTCATATGAAATCGTAAGATACAGCTAGTGTTAACCAGAAAGTCGGGCAAGCGCCCGACTATAATACACTCTCCGATCACATCAGTCCGAGGCTGACACCCATCATCTTTTTGTGGGCCTTTGACACTCCGATAAGGTCAAAGTTCTTTGAAACCTCTCTGAGCTGAGATCCACAGCTTGTGGGCCATAGCTCTCGGCTCGTGAGTCACAGCCACTAACAGCTTCTTACTAGCGGGACCTTACTTTAATTTGTATACTCTGGTCGAAGAACGATTGACAGGACTTTAAACAGTTTGCGAGACAACACACTTTAAACTTTTCAACACAGAAAAAAAGATGATATGATCTGGTACTCAATGTTACATTTTTTCATATCATTAAAAAGCCGATATGATAAAGATGAATATGACCTGTTCTTAATATCAATTTGACAATTTTTCTGAATGAAATATAATAATGATATAAATTAATAGAAAATGTAATACTCAATATCAGAATGATATTATTAAGCTTCAATTTGACATTTTTTAGCATCAAAATGATGTGAAAAAAATTATATAATTATTGAATTGATATTGACATTTTTTTTCTCTGTGAAGTATTACCTGCAGGTCGCTATTAATATTTGAATTCGTTCAAACCAGTTTAGAATACGAAAACATCGAACTCAATGAACTTCATTGCATAACTAAAATAAATTTACTTTTTGTGCAGTACATCCCCAAACGTTTCCATTAATGGTCACGAGAGTAAGGGGGCCAGGTCAGTAAAGGCACTTTTTGGCGATCTGTTCGAGACTTTAGGATTCTGCTCGCCCTTCAAATCTAAGGGATATATATAAATAATATCTGAAGTATATGTACCATATATGTCGATCTTTTTTCAGGCACTCCCAGCATTCAAGAATGTTAATCGTTCTTCGACCAGAGTTAAAGGAGAGTGCCGCAAGTCAGAATCTGTTATTGGCTAGTAGTCCCGAGCCGAGAGCTACGGCTTGCTAGCCGAGAGCTCGTTGATGGCTCACGGCTCCCCAGCTGTAGCTCTCAGCTTTGACTCAGAAGCTGTGACTCACGAGCTGTGAAACGTTTGGTGCTCCCGGCTCTCGAGCAGCGGCTCTCAGCTCTGAGCGAGAGCCGAAAAGAGACAGACCATGAAGAAGCCATGAAGAAAACCTTGTTAAGTTCAAATTTGAAAAAGAAGTTTTTGAAAATGTTCATGTTTGAAACACGTTAACTAACAGTCCTCATATTCTGATGTACATTGCTTATGTTGTGGTAGGGTGCAGATTGGGGCTGGCTTCGATTGTCGTCTGTAGGGGTCGCTTCAGAATTCACAGATCGAGCGTAAAATACAGGAGCATAGAAAAACGCGTTTTGCTTCGATCAACTTCAGGTATTTAATACTTGCTCACAACTCGTGTCAAGATCGTCGAGATAAACTTCATACACTTAATAAAGAGCTTAGATCTAATTACATTTCTAAAAGACTCGGAACTTGGGGAATGAAACATAAATATAACAAATCTAAACAGCTTACATATTTTGAACGTAAGGATGTGTTTAGTTTTAAAGTTCGAAAAGCAGAAGCAAAAATATGGATAATAAAAAATATTCGATAGCGATATTCTAAATTTTTGGGCAAAAATATCGATATTATTTCCGGACCGCAACGGTTAAAACCTCACAACGGCTGTGATGATTCAACCAGGCCAAAGAAGAAGATTTTTTAATCCGGAAACTATACGTCTGACCATAACTACTGAGAGCATCAATCATTTGTTTTATCACTGTCGAGTGCCTCTCTCTGGCTCCAGCTTGGTATTCTCTTGAGATATCAAGAATTTCAGCCCATGTAAACAACATTCTCATCGCATTAAGAAAGGATGTTTAGGTTTATCTCGAATTCAATTAACTTTCAGGTGCGTGTATAATTTTATATTCAAGTCGGCAAGCAGCAAGATCGCATCTCCAAATAAGTTCCACGAAAACAAAAACCTCAAATTACATAGCAACATAATCAATAAGATGTTGCAGTATTCAGACCCAGGTTCGGCACTAGATTCAGTCTTTCCGAATTTTATGAATTTACTTTCGACAATTCATTGAATTGAAACAATTGACAATACACAGCATCCCAAAGGTGCCTACAGTTTAACGCTAAATCCGAAAGGGCAGAGTTTGAGAAGATTTTGCACTAACCGCTACACCACACCCGTCCATTGAAATTATGAGCTCATAAGTCCTCCATCATTCCCAATGCTGTCGATAGTTTGAAGTTGGAATTATGAATTTGAATTATGGATTTTACCCTTACTGAATGGGGACACAATGTTGAAGCTATGTTTAAGCCGCCATAATATGTAATATGCTCACTTTTTTCATGTGGCTGAGCTAGGAGGAAAGACTGCGGTAAGAGTTGTTTATTGTAATTGGATTAGTTTAGTCTAACCTCAGTTGTAAACATTCCATCCCATTACTATTGTGCCTAGCCTAACGCATCTTGTAACTGGACTCGTTTCTGTGCACTCTGGACTGGCTAACATACAGGGCCAGATACGTATTAAGCCAATTCGGGACCTAATTGCTTTATAAAAGTATATTTTATTTCTCAGTTTCTATGCTATTTGCCAGGGTAGATTCACTTCGGTCCAGCAAAAGAATCGACTTAGACCTTTAGCTTTTTCTTTGCACCCATTTTATTTGTTGGCCTTTATTTTTTCCGTTTAGCATTTTCATTTTTGTTAGCCAGCGTCTGCCGTATTCCACCACTATTTTATACAACATACTGCATATATGATGAAATATGCAGTTGGTGCCAGGCAGTTTGGTGTACGGAAAAATGCTTTGTATGCTGGATTTTTTTCCAAGGATATGCAGCAGGTAAGCGCACAAAAAATATCAGCCCGACTCTGGTGGGGGAGAAGTTATGTAAATATTTAAATTAAGTACGCCAAATAAAATACAGGAGATAAAAACATAAATAATGTGATAAGTGATATATTCCAAAACGCATTCGCATTCGCGGTATTTACTTATTATAATTTCTATCATTGTCAGCCAACTAACCAGCAAACGAGATGGTTAAAAAGCTGATTACAAAACTGAAACGCTTATTATCACATTTGGTTTGTCGCTCTCATTTGAATGTGTGTATGTGCTTTTTTTCTAGTGCAATCCCTTTTTATGTTGGCGCAATCCTTTTTAATGCGCACAACTAATTCCGTTCTGCTTTGTCGCCTTTGACATGTGGCCGGCCATCTCGCTCTCACACACACACACACACAGGAACAACGAGGGGCTTAGAATATAATAATGGCAAATCGGTTTGGTTTACAGCACTCTAAAACCCAAAAACCGTTCGCCTCTTTTTATCGTTTCATAATTATGACCGTTTCAGGTGGCCAATGTTGCAATGTCGTTTTGCAATTTTAATTATTTTAGGCTGAGTGTGCGGGGAGAGGGAGGGTGAGTGGGGCAAAACATTCGAAATTAATTTCCATCTATACTGGGTCAGCTGAAAGGCATCAACAAATTGTTAGCGCTACGTTTATTTGTTGTTGATTTTATTTGATTTCATTTGGCTTTTATCGAAAATGCAGGCTAAATGTTCATGTTTACACAATTTCCAAATTGCTAGCGATTTTTTGGGTATTATCTCTGGCGTGGTGTGAACAAGTGGCAAATACATGTAAAGAAAATACGAGCTGGCCTATTTTACAATTTATTTTAAGGGGAACCAAATCTAATTTGTTTTCCTATTTTCCTATGTCATAAACTAAATGACACTCTCAACGCAACTTACACGAAATACAGCCGATTCGAATTTGTAGATTAATTATGACAGCCCATCTAATTATGCACATTGCTCAGAGTATGCGCTGTGAAAATTCTCAGATCGCACTCTCATTCCCGATTCACTCGGCAGCGCATTCTTGCATTTCTGCATTCTTGTGTTAAATGCGGCTTTCCGGCCACTAAGAACTCTTTCAGCCTGATTTAATGCTCATTTGCTTTTGGAAAGCCTACTTAACCAACTGATGAGAAAAATAAATTATTAATCATTCTGCAAACTGCAATCAATTAAGAAACATCTGTGGAAATAAGAGAAACTTCATTTAAACCAATTGACAGCAATTTATCTTTTACAATTTAAATAAAACCAATATCAAGTATTCGATGGATGCATGGATACAAGAACGCAAGAATGCTGCCAATAAACTTTGCACGAATTCTTTTAGTACAAAAACGCTGCACATTTGTCGGATGACTATAGCATACAGCTGCAGTACGACTGATCGGTCGAAAAAGAAGTTCTATTGAGAAAAACATTTTTGTTTTCAATAGAATTGAAAACATCGCAAAAAGATTCCCAATTGTACACATGTTAGTTTGTTAGGCTTTTTCATGATTCCACTAAGTTTGGTCTAAATCAGACATCTATATAGAATAGCTCCCTTGGAAAAGTATGGACCGAATAGAAGTCTTAATAAGATAAAAGTGCTGCAAGGGTATACCAACTTCGTTAACTTCCCTCTTCAGTCCACGGAGGACGAACAATCGGCGCTGAGCAAGTGGACGAGTAGCCACCCATTTTATGGTATTTTCGATGTTTGCTAATAACTGCCAAATATATGGCAATTTATTTTTTTATACCCTTACAAAGGGTATTATAATTTTGCCCAGAACTTTGCAACGCATAGAAATATTCATTTAATATTTCGATTGACGTCCGTCTGTCTGTCTGTTTCTACGCGAACTACACTCAAAAAATGTATATTCTAATTTTTAGAAATGCACCCTAAATAATATTTCTTTCTTGTTTTTAGACAGTTTTTTCTTAAACTTAGAAAAAAACAGCCCTAAAAAAGAATTTTTAGAAAATAATTTCTTAAATTAACAAATTCGATTTTTTTTTCTTAAATTTAGGGTAATTTTTCTAGATTTTTTCCTAAATACTTTCTTAAATTAAGGGCGAATTCGCCCTTGAATTTAGAACAAAAATACATTGCAAATAGGGCGAATTTAGACAAGCCATTTAGAAATTCGCCCTAAAATATAGACAAAAAAGTCTAGAAAATCGCCCTAAAGAATAGAAAAATATTAAAAAGACACCCCTTGTAATACTCAAGTACGAATTCCGTGCATTCGGAATATAAAAGGGCAACTAATATTTGGCATGCTGAGAAAATCGCCCTAAAATATGGAAAAATAATCTAGAAAACCGCCCTCAAATTTAGAAAAATAGAAAAAGACACCGCATGTAATTCTCAAGTTCGAATTCCCTGCTTTCGGAATATAAAAGAGGCAGCTGAGTGCTTAGCATTTGACTGCGTTCTTTACTGTGACTCACGCGAGTGCTTGGTAGTCGAGTGCGGTAAGATGCCTTTCGTGTTGAAGTTTCCCCGCGAGGTCCCGAGTTCGAGTCCCAGGCAAGGTAAAGTTAAAAACTAAAATAATGATTCCTAGTAGTCAACCAACAGAAAGAAAGTATCCAATAAAAATAATATATAAGGGGTTATAGGCTTCTCAGTGGTTCAGTCTCCTTCCTCTGCTCTCTCCAGTCCCCCCTCACTCCCTTCCTGCCTATAATAGTTAAAAATGTTTTTTTTTCTAAAATCTAGAAAGGTTTTTCTAAAATCTAGAAAGGTTTTTCTAATATTTAGAAAATGCTTTTCTACAATTAAGAAAATATTTTCTAGCTTATAGTAAACATTTCCTTAATTTCAGAAAGTCTCAGTCTTATTTTTAGAAATAATTTTTCTAAAATATATGGCGAATCGCCTTTGATTCCTTTTTTAGGGCGAATTTCTAAATTTTAGGGCGATTTTGCCTGTTTTTTTTTAGAGTGTAGTCTCTCAGTTTTAAAGCAATCGAGCTGAAATTTTGCACAGAGTCTTCTTTTTGCTGCACACTACTAATATGTCGGAACCGACCGGATCGGATGACCATATCACATAGCTCCCATAGGAACAATCGGTCGGAAAACTGGTTTTAATGAAAAAAACATTTTTTCTTTTCAATGGAATCGTCTCCAAACTTTGTAATCGTAGGCTTTCGATGCTTTTTTTTAATTCTACCAAGTTTTATTAAAATCGGACAACTATGTGGGATATCTGCCATACAAAAGATAGGTCTGAAAAACAGTCTTAGCTAGAAAAACTTTTTTATTTTTAATGGTAGCATCCTGCAATTTCACATGAATTTTACAAATTTTTGGCTAAATCCGATGACTATGTCCTATAGCTCCCATACGAACGATCGGTCGAAAAATGGGAAAACGAGTATTTTTTCGAAAATATGGCGAATTCTTCTGTTACAGCAGCCACCACCTACCAGCCAACTTTAAAATTGTCTGCAATCAGTTGCTTCTTCTTTTAATAAAAGGCTCTAAAACATCCGGTGAAATGCTCCAGCTCATATATTATGTATTTAGCTCGCTTTGGCCTCTGGCCTAATGTGCGTCCAGACCAACTACAATCTCCCGTTGCTTTTATTCATGGTCAAACTAGCATATAGTATGTCAGCCCTAAATAAGTGACTCTGCCTCTTTCTTCTCCAACCAGAAGAAAGCATCTCAATAACCCTGTCAACATTGTGCATTCCCTACGGTGCCTATTTGACAGAAAGGTAATCTTACTCGGCAACTATTTTACCTGAATGTGTCTCAAGTTAGTACTACACCGATTCAAAGATATGTTTTCAATAGAAACAAACCTAAGACGCGGTAGAAATTTTTTTTCGCACACTTGCTGCTGAGTTGCTGCAGCCTCTTTGCAATTGGTAAGCTCTCAGTCGTGAACTTTTAATACAGTAACATTACCCTAGGCTCCGAGAAACAATTTATAGCATGATTGGGTGGTCATTCTAGATAATAACACGAACAGGATTTGGGAAAACTGTAACTGGCTTGATATTTTTAAGTCGAACAACCATAAAACGATTTCAAGGATAGTAACTGAAATGTGTTATTAACCGAAAAGTCTTCCTTTATTACCTAGTGTTAATCACCTGCAGCTGTTTGCAAATCGTCCCAACCAATATTTCCACGACTGATTGTTTGTCCACACTTCGTAACTTGATTCCCTAACACTGTTTGCCTTTCCTCCATTTTCCTCCACTTAATCTCTGTCGCCTCTCGTTTTTTACCCCAACCCCCCACCATCAACTTCAGTCCGGCCATCGATAACATCTACAATTCTCATATCTTCTGGGCCGAGCTGTCCGCACCCCGACCGACTTGTGTCGCCTGCGCAACTAAATTGTCCAATTGTCGCCCAGTTAGGCTTCGTATTTATTCATTACATTTAATCACCTTGTTTTGGCGTTTATCTCTACCCGAAAGCCACCTACGTAGTACGTACCTTTGTCGGCAAAGGCAATTAAATGTAATTAAACGTAAGATTAACTCTAATTATAATAAATTAAATGCCATGTCGTTGGTAGGCAGAGAATGTGAGCTGCGAGGCGTTCGCATCAAGGCGAAATGCAATTAAACATTTACGTTCAGTTGTGGGCCAAAAAAGGGCATCGACAAATCCAGACTGATTAAGGCCCGGTTAAGACCCCAACCGACTGTGAAATGCAACTGCCACGCCGATGCCAATCCATTTGCATAATCAATGCATATTTGGATGCGGCCATAAATTAACAAATAGAATTTAATTGCATACTTTCGGGCGGTGTCGAGGCGTCGCGCACACAAATTAATAATTCATTAATGCGCATTAATTGTTGGAGAAACAAAAACCGAGAGCATATCGAACGGAATCAATGCATATGCTCGCCTCGCTCGCGCTCTCCGTCTCTCCGCGCGTAATCGCCTCAATTGCGGCAAATTAATTGCAGCCTTGGTTAAATAATCAGACTACGCATATTTCGATATTTTATATATTGTATTTGATTTCAGCACGGACACTCAAGTGCATCAACGGGCATGCCGCTCGGCCATTGTCGTCTATGCGCTGCCTGCAATTGTATTCCATGCGCGGCCCCGCCGCCCGTTAAACTGCTACCTTTTGTTGAGTGCTGCGGCCAGCGAGCTGTTGTCCCAGCTGCAGTTGTTGTTGCTCCCGCTGTGTACATGACATGCATTTATTAAACGCCGCACAAAAAACGAGCAGAATATGACAGGGAAAAATATCGAGAGGGTCGTGGGAAAAAACTGCTGCCATAGTCTGCTTTTGCGCCTTGTTCTCGTGTTAAGCAGATTGCTATAATTGTGTAATTATGGCATTTAATATAACGGTTCGCTTTAATTCATTGCGCCTGGGATTGTTTAAGCTGCTGCCCAATAGTCAGACAAAAGGGTTGGAAAACAAACAGATAATTTGCATATTTTTCAGCTTGGATACGTTCAGTGTGACCAGCAAGCTAACAACTGAATGCATGGTACCAGTTGAGGGAAACAGGGGTTAAACGACGGAGTAAGTTGGTTTTTTCTTGGATAAACTGAAAGAAGGGACAACCAAAACTTCAAAATGGATTAAAAAGAGTGAGAGAATTGTCAATTTATGCAGTTTTAATTTTGGTTCTAATTTGGTTGTTGTAAAGTTGTTGTGCCATTTGAGCTATTCTTTTAGCTATTTATTTATTTATTATCAAAAAGAAAATCATGACAAATGCCCCTAAAAGTATGCCAAAACATCTTCCTCGAATACTTATCAGTTCAAATGAGTAATTGAGAGTAAGTTATGCCAGCCTCAAACATAATCCACACTTTGAATTCACTCAGATTGACGTACTTATTGTTGGTATTCAAAATGAATTTGTAGTAAGCCAAATATAAGAGGATAGTTTTCCTAAAATTTGTAACATGCATAGGCATATCATACTTTAAAGAGCATTTATTCTGGGAATGGGTTCTATGAGAGAAAGAAGAATTAAGCCTCAACCTTCTATTTTCCCAATTCAAAGAAAATTTTTTTTACAAAACGGACATTTTATACATATATGTTTTACTTAAATGTGGGAAGATGAATCCGGGTGTGGTGCTGCGGTTAGTGTGCTTGCCTTCTGTGCCAGAGGTCGTAGGTTCGTTCCCGCCTCGGGACATCCGATGAACAAGTTGAGGTGCTCGACTTATTGACCCCTTTGGAACTATGTATAGAAAATTGTTTTTTATTTTCGTTTTTTTGGTGGGAAGATGAAATAAAAAATTTTTTTAAGTTCAAAGAACAATTATTTGTGCGATACTGAAATACAAAACACAAATAAGTTCGATGTATTGCCTTCACCAGAACATGCCACGCATAATCGATTTTGTATAAACGGATATCTTTCAGCCCTGCAACTTATTGATTGTCATTGTGAATACCAAGCTAACAGGAAATTTGAACGCGTTTGCGTATTCAATTGGGAAGTCTTCTGAAAATATTGGAGATGCAACTTTTTATACCCTGTTCCCATTGAAAATGGGAAAAGGGGGATCATAAAGTTGTGCGAATGTATGTAACAGGGAGAAGGAAAATAAAGTATGTATATTCTTGATCAGCATGAACAGCCGAGTCGATATAGCCATGTCCGTCTGTCCGTCCGTCAGTCTGTCCGTCTGTCTGTCTGTATCAACGCGTCGATCTCAGAGACTATAAGAGATAGAGCCACAAATATTTGCACGAAGGTAGTAGTACGCAGATCCAGTTTGTTTCAGATTTGAAAAATTCCACCCCGTCCCCCTTTTATCCCCAAAAAACCTAGACCTCCTCTAGAAATCCTAGACCTAAAAAGCACAATGTTTAAGTTAGAGCCTCGTGGTTTAGTATACATCAAGCTAGGCTCAATATCTATCTATTCTGAAAAGTACAATCAGATCGGACCAAAAACACCGGAGTTATAAGCGAAACAGTTGAGCTGATAAAAGCACCCCCCCAGTTGTTGATCAGGACTAGAAAAGTGTTGCCTACATTTAGGATGACATCTTCAAAAATTCAAAAACAAATGAATGAAAACAAATGAACAGGGTATTTTGCGGTCGGGAAACTCGACTGCAGCGCCCTTACTTGTTCAGTCTAAAAAGGTGTTATGACATGCCGGCACATGCAGTGTGTGGAAAATTTCTGATGGATAGCACAAGGCCACAAAATTAAACTTTTTTCAGTATGTGGAAGAATTGTTGCTAGTTCTAGTAAATTTTCGTGTGCTGAGAACAAATCTGTTTTGGTTGTCCATCATGTCTAAATTTATGGTAATTTTTGTTTCAAGTTGCTTAAAATGCCTCTTCTGACTCTTTTTGGATCTGTTGTACTTACTGTTGACAATCGGTATCCCGATAATAAATATGTTCTTAAATCGACATTCGCATTAACCGACATTCGCATTGCAAACAGAACGAAATTGCTGTTGTTATTGTTATTGAATGACAGATGGCGCTACGCCTTCCTAGTGTTATTAAATTCCAAAAGAGGTGGTAGGTGAAAGTGCATGCAACTGAATAAGAGTGATATTAAGGGTTTTTTCTATACTCTGTACCGTAAGAACATAGAGTATTATAAGTTTGTGCAAAAGTATGTAACAGCCAGAAGGAAGCATCTCCGACACTATAAAGTATATATATTCTTGATCAGCATCAACAGGCGAGTCATGTCCGTCATCACCGTCTGTCTGTCCGTATGAACGCACAGATCTCAGAGATGGTAAGAGATAGTTATGAGATAATTTTCTGCACAGCGACACCCTAGCGGTATGGAATATGCTTACCTATCAAATATGCCAAAAAAATTATTATTAAAGTCGATCCAGCCGTTTCGGATGATTATCAAGACTCACTTTAAGTAGACACTTCGTAACTTTTAAGAAAACACAGTCCGTCAATACCAATAGATCGGTCGTTTGCATATTTGGATTTCTCAGTCCCGGATTTCTTGTCATGACTTAAGCTCGAAATTAACTAGTTTCAAAAACACTCAGATTTAATTTTAGCTTGATATTTAAGTGAAATCTAATCCAGAAGGCCTGATATATTGAGTTGACCAAGAAATCGGTTTGATGCAACAATAACAGAGCTTTAACTGAGCTCAATCTTGAAACTTGTCAAACGTTAACCAAACTTATTTTGATACTAAAATAACATTCCTACAGCAACACAATGCCTGTTGTTCATACTGCTACCAGGCCTAAAGAACTGATGCATCACTGAGCGTTGATAATTGTGCACCCATCACCAAACTGATGACCGATCGGTACGTTTTGCCTACATTCCCATACAAAAATCGTAGGCCAAATACTTGGCTATTGGTTGGTCTAGTAGCAAGTGCACACTACGAAGAGTTAGAGGATTCGTTAATGCCGCACCGGCGCACCGCGGTGCAGCCGGACTACAGGTTCAGGCCCAAACAAAATGCAAACCAGAAATGATAAGTAATTTTAGCCCGCAGCAACGCAGAGAAGACTCTTGAACACTCTGAACTCACTGAAAGCTTAGCTGCAGATTGATGCAAGCCTCCGTAAGGCCTTGTAAAAAATTAAAAATGTTCCAAAAACTCAATTTGTCAATAAGAATCTTCTCCTTGCCATAGGAATTGACATGGAAAGTGAGCAAAATAAGCACTCAACGGTTTTTGTTCTGTATCTTCAGTATTTTGGGGTTCCCCGAGGAAAGCCAAGTATGAGGAAGTGCAATATTCGACCTGCTATCCAGTGCACGCCAGGCCATATCCCAGATTTGTTCACTTTAGTGAATTTTGTTGCGCTGTGTAATCGCCGAGTGCCCGGGCATTACGCTGTTTGCTTTAATTGAATTATTGCCTTGGCATAGGTTAAGTGCAACGCTGAGACGTCTGTGTGTAAACAACTTTTTAAAGCTGGCTTCCCACTTAACGCTGCACTGAACCAACACCACGCACACTTGTAAGCTCGCTCGCAACCACGCACACACACACACACATATTCGCATCTATTGACAGGATGCCTGGCAAGGAGTCAGCGGCCGGGAAAGCGGACCCAGCAACTGCGTTCCATGAATTCAATCAATTTTAATGCAATTTAAATTGCATTCTCTTGTGGAAACATACAATACACACACACACACACGCACACAAATACCACCGCAATGCACCCACACCGAGACGGGCGAACGTGTGTGCACACATTATGTTGCCGTCAGAAAGGAAGCATCGCCTTGCGTTAATTGGTGGTCATGCCTCCTACACAGGCACAGGCACAGGGACGGGCGCCGGCAACGGCAACGGCATCGGCACACTGCGTCGTCTTGCAGTGCCGACATTTATATTGTTTAAAATGCCGCACATTCATCGTTTGCAGTGCAGCCTCTGGTGTGTCGCATCCTTGTCAAAAAAATCACAAACAGAAAAGCAAAAACAAAGAACTCTTGCTTATCCGAAGGCGCAGACACGCGGTATGCAAGTGTTCGCCTCCCCCTGCTCCATGGTGCTGGTGGTCCACTTAACACTTCAACCTCGACCGCCGCATATCGGGTTACAATCATTCAATTTTCAACTGGCACTTAATCAAATGCTCTGCTTAGCTAACCATTGCCAATTGTTTGCCTTGGTCTGCCTTCCGAATCTGAAATGTATCTGGTTATTGAGAGCAGGCTGGTGGGAGGCTGGCACAAGGGTTGACCAGTGACAATGACATTTGAGTTGACTTTCACAAGGAAAAAGTGAATTGCGAATGGTGACTCTGGAGTGTCGATTAGGCCATGTTTTGGGTAAACCAAAATCATAAACATGACAGTTAATAGCGAATGAAAGGAACCTGGAGTCAAAGACAAATTTGATGTGGAATTCACCGAACTTTTCCCATGGCTTTTCTCATGGCATAAACCTTGATGGTTTATAATTGCTTCTTAAATACTGATTTCAGTTTGTTTGGCTTTTTTTGAAAAATAATTCTTAAGGTAAATATATCAAAATCAATGCCTGTCCAAACATTTCATCTAATCGCGAAGAAATTTGATGGAGAACAGCGAAAGTTGCCTAATTACCATAAGAGCTTAGATTAAAGTGCCGGCGTTGATAAATCGAAGATGTAGATTGAACAAACCAAAAATATGCCGAAATTTGCCAATTTTTCATTTGAAAAGTTACAGATCGAACAGTCTTAAAAATCGAGAATTTTTCCCATTTTTAAGTTGCACCTGAACAGCGGCGACTTTGAATTGGTTTCCCAGCCGTAACTTAGCAGAAAAATATGCAAACGGGAAACAATGAGATAGAAAGTGCCTTTTCAAATATCACAAACATTATTAAATACTTCGGTTCACGGGAAGTAATTAGCTATTCAGTAAAGTTTGCTTTCAGTTCGGTTCAGTCCTAGAGAACTTCATGAATATTTAAAAATGTGACATTGCTGTCATCGCCGAGTACAAGTAAAAGTTATCCAGTTACCAACATTTAAAAAATACATTTTCTGGTTTTTCAAAATTCGCCCTAAAATTATTATTTTATTCTTAACTAAAAGAAATTTTGTTGTTTTCGGACCGTTTTTTGTTCTTAAATTCTGAAACGACAACCCGAAAATAAACTTTTTTAGAAAAAAATTTCTTAATTTTAAAAAATCGTCGACATTTTTCTAAAATTCAGGATAATTCTTGCAGATATTTTTCTAATTTTTTTTTTATGTTTAGTGCTCTTTTTTAAATTTATACTGTTGAACTAAGAAAATAAATACATTGTACGGCGTATAAAAATAGGGCGACTTAGCTCTTAACTTAAGAAAGCACATTTCTTAAATATAGAAAAACAGTTTAGAATATAAAAGAAACACCGCTTGTAATTATTAAGTAGGAATTAGCTGCATTGGGAATATAAAAGGGGCGCCTGATGTTTGGCTTTCTTTACTGTGTCTCACGCGAATGCTTGAATTAGTCGAATGCGCTCAGATGCCTTATATTTTGTAGTATCCCCGACCACCCAAATTCAAATCCCAGACAATATATAAAAGTTAAACAAATAACTATTAGTAATTTGTATGGTGAAGTGAAGAAAATGTACATATATATATAAGCACCATTTTATGTAGAAGAGAGGGGGTAACTACGCATCTTGCTATTGTCCTTTCCACTTCTCCTTCTACTTCCTTCACTTCATTTCTTCTCTAATACTTAGAAAATATTTGATCCTTAATAAAATCTAGAAAATATTTTTTTTAAATATGAAAGTATTTTCTGGCTTATAGGAAATGGTTTCTAAATTTTCGAAAATATTTTTCTTAAATATTATATATGGAAAATAATTTTTTTTTTTACGTTTTATTAAGCGATTTTCTTGATTTAGCCTATTATTTTTGCTGTCATATATACATCGTAGACATTGTAATTGTAATAATCAAAGAGCGAGTAAATATTTGTTTTTCTGGACTTCTTGGACTAGCAATGTAGGGCGAAATTAAACAATGATAACGGAGAATAAGTGATTAGCATAGTCAAAGAGTATTAACTAGATGGTATGACTACAAGTGAAACTACACATTTATGCGGGACTCTAGACAACGCTTTAATCTTTATACTACAGGATAATAATAATGTTTGGCTTGCGATAGATAACAATGTACATTTACTGACCAACAAATGGAAAGCTAGTAAGGAAGATATCTTATATTCCATTTCTGACCAGCCGAGGTGTGGAAGACAAACAAACCAATCGCAAATAAGAATGTATACATGTCACTTTGCTTTTGCATTTCCAAAGCAAGCAGTAGAACTTAAACAATTTTTGTACAAAAAATTCACTGCATTTTTGTCTTGAATTTTTACTACACAGTGTCCTGCTGAAAATGACACAGATAAATAAAATAATATTTTTACTCATAACACAATTATTTTTACTTTACATAGAACAAACTAATTTGCTAAATGTTCCACCATTATTACATAACATATTTTACTTGTATAAGCTAGGCTAAAGATTGTAATTTCATAGAGAGACTTTTTAGCTAAGACCAAATTAATGGCATACTATATTCTAGAAAAAATTTGTACACACGGGAAAAAAACAGAGAACATTGGACTCAAAGTAAGCACAATAGTTAAGTTAAGCCATCCCATTTGTTATTCAGCAGAGCATTAACATAAATGTTAACATATTAACATTATGTAAACAGACAGCGCTTGGTTGCCACAATTAGAAACTGCTGGCAGTTCCCCTCCCACCCCTGCAATTTGGAAAAGCGTTATAACTCCCATAATATGGATGTAAGGTTCGTACCTTCTGGACTTACGGTTGTCGAGTTATGAGCTAAAGAGTGCTTGCTGATGCTGTAGCATCAAAATTTTTGCTGAGCATACTCTTTCGTTGGTACAGAGTATAATACAGTCGGGCTTAACCGACTTTCTTCTTTACCCTGGAAGAGTCTTTCTCACATATTCAAAACTTTTTTTGAGGACGCGAAAACTTGATATCTTTTTCTTGAGTTCCTTTTTTGAGAACATTTTAATCACAACTGGGCAAAAAAATTATGTTGAGTTTGATTCAAGTTTATATACAGATTTTAGATTCTGGGGGATCAATTGACGGCATCAGGAGTCAGTATTAACTAGAAGCGCTGTAGATGTGATGCTGCTGTGAAATAACACCCACCCACCCCACATGGGTTGGTTCATTTTGAAAAGAAAGACAGTTTTTGGTTGGACTTGTCTGGAGTTCCCAGACCTTTTGAAGTCACTAGGCCATTTCACAAAATTTTTAGACGCACGTCAAACGGCTTCCACACTTTTCTGTGCTGGAACAGAGTTGAATTGAATTGTGTTAATTTTAAGAAAATTTTAAATATTTTAAAATTATGTAGAAATTTCAAAGAATATCCGTTTGGTATTTTGGGTAAAAGGCCAGTTTTTTTTCTAAGCAAGGTGTATTTCACCTTGTCACGATCTCTGGTTTTTGTGTTAGTTTAACAAAATTTCAAATTTCCTTCTCTTTCGCCTTCAACTTATTCGCCATTCATTCTCAGCCGCATTTATCAAGTCGTCTGCCTGCTACCACAGCAAAATCTTTGCTTTTAGCTGTTGACGTCATTTTTATAATCTTTTTGTGCTTCTTCTTCTTCTGCAGCACCGCCACACCGTTAAGTTTTGCAACTTTAATGCATCTTTTGCGGCGAATGGGTTAGCTCGGAGGATGTTGGCCGCGAGAGCGGAGGGGCCTTCCTAAGCCGGCACACTCAAAAGTGCAGCATCGATAACTTTTTGGCTTGTACTTAGTTTTCTTACCGCCTTCGCTGGTTGTCCTGCTCCTTGTTGTCGCGCCACGGAAGTGGCCATTAAACTCAACCATTTTTAGCTGCTCGGCTGGGTGCTAAAACATCTGTTTGGCTTGTCCAGGCAAGTTTCGGCCAAGTATGTATGTACTTACCTGAAGATACATGTGTATCTCACATGGCCACATTTGAAATTGTAAATTTTGTGTTGTTAGCCGAGCACAAAAAAGAAAGAACTAAAACAACATAAAAAAGGAAATAAAAGAATGAGGAAAATCAACAAACAGAAGGCAAAGTGCTGATTTGTAGCTGTTTGTGTTGTTGTTTTCATTGTTTGTTTGCACAACAAAACTGTTACTTGTTTTTTCAGGCTGCCATTTGCTTATTTTGGGCCACACAGCCACACACACTCAAGGAGAACGGTATCGCATAGATAGCTGGCTCCATTTCTTCGCCCACCAAAGATGCCAACTCGATGCACAAAATTTATGCCAACCGTATTTGTTTATACAAATTTAATGAATACACATTCTGGACAGAAAAAGATACGTGCAGGCAGGATCTTATTGTTAAATGGATAGTTACATACTGGTAGAATGTGCCTCTAAAAGTATACTGAACCCAGTGCCGGGGCCTTTGCATATGTCTGCAAATTTGATGCTCCACTGCTGCCGGGCATTCTGCTGAAATATTTCACTTAGGTGAGCATGCACATGTTGATGATGATAGCGTTCAAGGAAAACTACGGCCTCCAGCTGGGGAAATTGCTGTGGAGGAAACAAAACGACGGAAATGTGTGGAAATGGTACTAAAAGTGCAAACAAAATGCAACTTAGTTTAAACTCAAAACTGAATTCGTTTAAATTCTTTTAAATTCTATTAGGACTATTCATGGATGTAGATGGGCAGCAGAAGGTTAAAAAACTTTATATTTTAAGATTCCGTTACCAGAAATATATATATACTTTATGTGGTCGGAAATGCTTCATTCTATGCGTTACAAACATCTGGACAATTTCAAAAACAATTAAATAAATTTTTCGAGTGTAGTCTAAAGGGGCAGTCTGGGTTACTGGGTATTTCAGAACTATCAGGTATATTTTGAAATGTTGAATTGACATGTTGAAGTTAGCTGAAGTTTGCAAATTATTTTGGTAGTCGTGTCCTTTCTATTTTATGTATTTATTTCCCTTTTGTTTATTTATATCTTTTAAAAAAGAAGGTCCTGCTTTAATTTTATTTTTAGCTCTGCTTATCCACGATATCACATCCTTTGGAACTCCGATTTTTAATCACAATGGGGGGGATTTTAAAACCCTTAGCAGCAGTGAAGCTGGAATACACAGTACGACTATTGAACGACTACGAGGCAACATCATATTCTTATTGTTAACATGAAACGTGGAGCCTTTCGATTCGTCAGCTCCATTTGTTAAGATGTTTGTCATTTCAGAGCAATGCAACTCAGTAAATTTTGTTAAAGAAATCTGTTACCAATTCCAAAAATCTGTTCCATTGGGAATTATCGAAAGATGCGCAAGAATCGAAGAACAAGGAATAAAAGAGATATAGGTACTCGAACACTTGCAAGTATTCTCGAAGACGACAAAACGAAGATCTGTTCAACATGTTGTTAGCTTCATCGGATTCCAAAATATCATCATTAAGATATGTGAGAGCCATTCCGGACTTAAAAACCATGTATTCACCTGAAATGGTTGCCCTCTTTGAAAATATTAAAAATTGCTCCAATGAAAATTGAATTATATCATAAAATGCACTTACATATTGAATTTTTACAAGTTGGCGGAGTAAGCAAAGGGGAGTGGCTTGACCATTAAAAATTACTTCTTAATATGTGTATTAATGGTTGACATTTTAGAATTTTAAAAACAAAAGCTATTGAACATCTAATCTACTCGTAGATTCGAACTTTTTTTTATATAAATAAATTAATTTTTTTTTTCTAATTTATATATTCGTATTTTAAATAAACGATTTTAACCGGAGAAAAAAAATTATGTCTGTAGCTTAAGCGGTTTTTGAGAGATATGCATTTTACTTTGCCCTTTTAAATAAATTTTTTCCCAACTTTTCAAAAGTTGAAAAATTAGACACATTTTTTACCAAGCTAAAAAAATTGTAAAATTCTTTCTTTTATGTTATTGAATAGCTTGATCAATTTCTCATTAAAGTGCGTCAACAGTTTTGCCAAAGTCAACAACTCAAAACTTGATTTTTGCAACGAGTTTTTGGAAAACGAGCCGCTGTGTGGTGCCTTAAAATAGAGCGTCTACCATAGAATTTAGTACAGCGCTCTAAAGTTAAGAAAGCACCTTTCTTAAATTTAGAAAAACAATTTAGAAAGGGCATAGCCGAATAAGCCTGGGAAAAGTGCCCCAGGAGATCTTTGAATATTTTAATTCAGGGATTGTAGCTATTATCTTGGAGGGTATGGTCCTCAAATTTCAAGTCAATACGTATATTGGTTGACGAGTTATATGCAGAAATACTGAAACATAAATAATGAAATATCTGGTCCTATATCCCGTTTTATCATGCAACGTTGACTAAAAATTAATAAGATTTAGCGTACTTATCAATTACAAAATTCATGAATTTGTACACCCATTTCTTTGGTCCGAAAATCGTGGTCAAAGTTTTCTAAATTTAAAATGACCACTTTCCAGATTTGACAATACCACGGAATTTTTACAGCTGATGTATCTTTTAACCATCTAAATAATACCAAAAACTCAGACTTTTTTAAGTGGTGCAACAATGTCAAATATTCAAAAAACATACGAATATATATATTTAGGCTGTTAATTTATTTTAGTCCTCATCGCTGTTTTCGTTTATAATGGTACATACACCTGTTGATTTAAATACATTGGTCAGCATATCGGCAGGCTTAATGATCCTTGACTTAAACCTTGCATTACTCAGGTAGAATAAACTGCAGCTATATGTGAGCAACAGCCAACTGCTCGCATGCCATTAGGGCAGGTGCAATAGTGACCCATTATGCAGTCAAGAGTTTGGCCATTAGGTGTATATTTGATGAACCGAACTGAAGCTGCAATATGGAGTCACACTACTTAGCTCATTTTCGAAAAATTTCCATTTTATAATATGGTCCCTGCAGCAGCGATTGTCTTTCGTAACATAGAGACCTTTTGTTGCGAAGCATTGCAATCTAGCTTCTTATGGGACAACTATTAAATGGTTGGTTTTTCGGCAAATGCAACAAAACTTATGTGTTGAATTCAATCGCGAAATTGGTAGGTAGATCATTTCTTCGTCCTCAATATGAAAATTAGATGATACTGGTTTGTAGTCTTCATCTTTTTGCAGTTGTTACATATCGTGTTTCCAACGCCAATGACCTTTCCCAGCTTTTTGCTGACTTCTTCGGCATCTTTCTGGGACGATGTGTTATTCTTACCTTTTAGCTTGCGCAGCCAGCGGTGGCAGCTGGAACACTTTTCTGCCATGACAAAGTGTTTTCAAAGCACAGGAAGCAATTATAATTATAATTATAAGAAGTTCGGAATCGAAGAAAATAACAATTCAGTTAAGTTTTTATCTTTTGCAAGTTGATTTACAATAAACAACCCCGAACAGAAAAAACAACTTGGAAGTCTTAATGAAGTATAAGCAATGTGATTCTCTATAGTAAGGGCCAAATCCCTATTTATATTGAAGTAAAATATATATCTATTCGTATGTTTTCTGTATATTTGACATTGTTGCACCACTTAAAAAAATCTGAGTTTTTGGTATTATTTAGATGGTTAAAAGATACATCAGCTGTAAAAATTCCGTGGTATTGTCAAATCTGGAAAGTGGTCATTTTAAATTTTGAAAACTTTGACCACGATTTTCGGACCAAAGAAATGGGAGTACAAATTCATGAATTTTGTAATAGATAAGTACGTTAAATCTTATTAATTTTTAGTCAACGTTGCATGATAAAACGGGATATAGGACCAGATATTTCATTATTTATGTTTCAGTATTTCTGCATATAACTCGTCAACCAATAGACCTATTGACTTGAAATTTGAGGACCATACCCTCCAAGATAATAGCTACAATCCCTGAATTAAAATATTCAAAAATCTCTTGGGGCACTTTGCCCAGGCTTATTCGGCTATGCCCTTTATAGATAAACAAATAATTATCTCTAATATACTTTCAAAGCGATTCACAGTCTGACTTAAATCGGTATTGTGCCATCTTTAATATAACGAAAGGAGAAATAGTTCATCAATTACAGCAAATGTTAAACGAACACAATGAGCTCATCAAACTTTTTACGATTTCGTTGCCCTCGGATGATCACAGCAGTGTAATAAAAGCGGACATACGACCAGCAGGAACTTATGAACGACAATACAATGTACCTGCAGTTAGTGAAATATGTATCAACTGTTGTTGTTGGGAATCGCGTGACGCGAAGTTTCCAAAACTGTCATGTGAGTTTAGACTACCATGAAGACGGGTAAAAAGCAGGAGAAGAACAAACATAAAATCGAGAAATTTATAAAATGTTTAAAAAGGAAGGATTTTATAGTGGCAAATGTAAACGAGTAAATAGGATCGATCCGAAATTTGAAAGATTTATTAGATGATTTCAATAGAATGGGAGGTGAGCAACGCACTGCGAGTTGCAGCTAGTCGCCTTACAATTCGGAACCATCCGACTTTTAACTTGCTTTACTTTGACACTGAATAGTTTTTAGACTAATGATTGAAGTTTCGAAATGCTTATGCCCGATTGAGTCTGAGTTGAAAAGGCCGTATAAAAGCTTAAGCTTGAACCACATTCTTAACAGTGTTTCTGTTGCGTTTATCTCTTTTCCCATAAACAAACCAGATTTTGGCAAACAATATAAGGCTTTCCATTCAACTGGTTAGACACATGAAGAAATTTTTTAATTTTCCAAACACGTTTTGTGGCAAGAGGAAACAAAACTAAACGAAAATTTGTTTCAAGGAAAAAAACAAATAGAAAGTCGTGGCCAGACCCCATCCTCCCCCTGCCCCACCAAAAAATAAATAAAAATAAAGCGTAACTAGTGTAGTTTGTTTATGTTAAATGCGCGCGGCATGTGTGTGTGTGTCTGTGTGGGTGTGACAAAACTTTTGCCTAGCTTAACGCGTGTCCTTGCGCCGTCGTTACAGTTGTTGTTGTTGTTGTTTCTGCTGTTGTTTTTCCCCTTTAAACAAAGACCACAGGCAGGGAGGGAGGGTGGCTGGATGTCAGAGGGAACAGGTCTGACTGACAGCAGCGAACTACGACGAACTGAAAGTTTGCGTTTTGCTTAAGTGACGACGTGCGACAAGCGGCGGCAGTTGGCCAACAGAAAAACTTACCAAGGCCCGGCTGCTGCTCCTGCTGCTGCTGCTGGACTTTTAATATTTAAGCTAGCGAGTCGTGGCCGGACAGGCCACTCTTGCCATTGCGCTCCTCACTGACTGCTAACAGCAACGAACTAGAATACACACACGTGTCTCCAGTTGAAACTTTGCGTTGCAAGGACTTGGCTACACCTCTGTGGCTGCTGCCTGTGCATCTGTATTGCAACGAAATGCCAACAGGGAGTTGCTGTTTTCCTTTCCCTCGTTTTTTTTTTTTTGGGTTTTTGTACTCTCAACAAACTTGCCACTTGTCCTTCTATGTCTTGGCTCTCGCTCTATCTCTCGGCCCCCAAAAAACAGACTGTATCTCAATGTGTGGTAAAATAAATTTACAGCTTGGCTCCAATGACCAGAAAGAAAAGGACTGCGGGGAGAAAAGTTTAAGAGAAGCGAATAGTGAATGCCCTTGGTAGGTAATACTTTAAAGGCAGCAAATTGAAGAAATTCGAATCGTCTTATTAGGAATTCGCTCAACACGATTGAATTCAATTAGCTCTACCGAATGCGTACTTTCATTTCATTTGTTTGTCTCATTATGCCTCGGTCTTTGGCTTGCGTCCAAAGTATTTCACTTGTATATGCTCATTTGCAGCCTTACGTACACTATAAATAGAAATACTAGAAATGTTATTAATTTGATATTCCCAGGTGATTGTAAATGCCCTAGAGCAGTGGATATGGAATGTTGACTGTAACCAATGCCTAATTGCAAGTAAGCGAGCAAGTCAAATAGTTTTCGTAATATCACATACGTATTATTTCTGAAAGTCTTCGAGACTTATCTATTCATATATATATAAAATTGAAAGTATGTTTGTATGTTTGTATATTTGTTCCTTATGGGCGTCTAAACCGCTCAACCGATCTTCACAAATTTTTCACATTATGTTCATGTCGATCAGAAAATTGGCATAGGCTATGTCTCAACTCTGTGACTTGGTCCAAAAACCGCGAAAATGGAAAAATTAAACCGTTCATCCGATTGCGAAGAAACTTCGGAGAATGGTTAAGTGCTTGCCCGGGAAGGCCTCTAAGTTGAAGAAGTGGGCGGAAAATGGTCCAACAACCGCGAAATTTTGCAAAATTCAACCGATCGTCCGATTGAAACATTGGGGATTGGTTAATCGCTTGCCGGTTAAGGTTTCTAAATTGACGTAATAGGGGGGAAATGGACCAAAAACCGCGAAACTTGCAAAATGAAATTTTACGGAATGGTTGGACGCTTGCAAGCGAAAATTTCTAAGGTCCAAAAATTCGCGAAATTTCTAAAATAATTATATGAATATCATAAATATCTATGAAAGCGCTTAAAGCTTAGATTAAAATCCAGCCGTGGGTAAATGGACGATGCAGATTAAACGGCTGAATTTTGATATTTTTCATTTGAGCTGATATTTTTATGAAGACTTCATAGACGGCAATTGTCGACTGGTTAATAGGAGGTGTATACCAAACTATCAAAAAAGCAGCGAAATTAGCTAAGTTGCAGTTAAAACTTTCATTTTCGCACAATGCAAAGGACCCGGGCGACGCCGGGTATTCAGGTAGTAAAATATATAGTGTATATCTTGTTGTTTTAAAACGCTCCATCTTATTTTTGCTACTGCGTGAGTCTGATTTTTACTCCTGCTGAACACATATCGAAAAGATGCCTGAGATAGAAGTTTCATTCGTAAAGAATAGATCCTCAGACCAAAACCCAGCCCAAGCGGATGACCTTATTAAGCTACTTTGATTGTGACATTTCGATTTCAAAACGAGAGCGTAAGTTAAAATCGACCCTGCCCGACTTCCAATTACCCGTTACTCAGGGCAGTTAGTGTTTAATAACCTCATGCGGCTCAGAGAAGTATGCAACGTTTTTTTTAACTCTGCCATTTATTACCCATCTTTATGAAAACTTGTGAGTGTTTAGATATTGGCCACTGCAAAATCTCAGCTCGATATCTTTAAAAATGTAGGAGATATTTATACCCTTGCAAAGGGTATTATAATTTTGCCCAGAAGTTTGCAACGCATAGCAAATATTCATTTCCGTACCCCATAAACTATATATATTCTTGATCAGGGTGACGAGCTGAGTCGATTGAGCTTTGTCCCGTCGTCTTTCCGTCTGTCCGTCCGTCCGTCCGTCCGTCCGTCCGTCCGTCTGTCCGTCTGTCTGTCTGTCTGTCTGTTTCTACGCCAACTAGTCCCTCAGTTTTAAAGCTATCAAGCTGAAATTTTGCACAGAGTCTTCTTTTTGCTGCACACTACTAATATGTCGGAACCGACCGGATCGGATGACTATATCTCATAGCTCCCATAGGAACAATCGGTCGGAAAACGAGTTTTAGTATGAAAAACTTTTTTCTTTTAAATGGAAACGACTCCAAACTTTGTAATCGTAGGTTTTATATGTTTTTTTATAATCCTACCAATTTTTATTAAAATCGGACAACTATATGGTATAGCTGCCATACAAAAGATAGGTCTGAAAAACAGTCTTAGTTAGAAAAACTTTTTTGTTTTTAATGGTAGCATCCTGCAATTTTGTATTTGTTTGTTTCTCGTGCTTTTACACAATTCTACAAGTTTTTGTCCAAATCGGATGACTATATCATATAGCTCCCATACGATCGATCGGTCGGAAAATGGAAAAGAGTATTTTTTGAAAATATTTGAAATATAAATATTTTTTGAAAATATTTAAGCGAACACTTGCAAGGATATAAAAACTTCGGCACAGACGAAGTTAGTTTGGCTCTCTCGTTTTTTATAGCGCGGGCGGGAAGAGGCTTAGCCACAATTTGAAACAAACTTGATCTGCGTGCAGACAGTACTAGTCTACCAGTACATTTAAAATTTGGTGGCTCTACCTCTTGTAGTCTCTGAGATCTTAGGATCATACAGACCAATGGACATTTTTAAAATGCTTCCTTCATGCATGTTTTAGTACTTTTCCTGAAACTCACCCATAAGTTTAGTACTGAAAACATACCTTAATTCAGCTAAGGTCGTGACGTATCCCAGCAAACGTTTTTTATCGCGGAAGATAAGAATGCGATTCGCCAGAAGGTATCGCCTCACTCTTGCGATATAGCACTATTATCTCATTCTCATCTCCCTACGGTATGAAAGGTGACACTATGCGATAACTTGCGGGCGATACGAAAGCGATACTTCTGGGAGATAGGAAAAAGTCTCTTCTTAGCGAAAGGAATGCGATTCTTCCAGGAGATAAGAATGTGATTCTTTATAGAGGCTGGAGTGCGGTTCTTCGCCGGTAGATAAGCATTACGAATAAAAGGTGTTTCGATTTCTGTTATTTAACAGAACGATTTTGCACTTAAGTTAAATAATATTTCCATTAGTAATATTGTAAAAAGTCCTTCAACTCACGTCAAGAAGAATCAGATTCGGGTCTTCTTAGGGAGTGTTAAGCGATGTATCGCCAATGCTCAGTTGGGATGATGAAAAAGCGACACCAATAATATAGTATCGCATTCTTGAACTCAAGACGATTTTTGGGGGATATATCGCCAATTTACCGAATAGACGGAAAAAATGCGACAACACATATTGTCAATTGATCCCTATTATAATAAAAAAAAATACCTAATTTATTTTGTTTGTGTAAATCGCCAAACTATCTTCAAACTCTCCCCCAAGCTACCGCCAAACTCTCGCATTGTCGAGGGAGATAAGTAACACGACAAAATGTTTGCAGGGATGTAGTAGTTCGAGTCTGTGTTAAGTTCATGGCTTAAACTCGTATAAAGGATGCCATGAATTCTGGACCAGCCCTTTCATTTCTGGACTAATTCAGCTATGATTCAGGTCTGAGCGGCACTGAAGGGCCGTTACTCGTAGAGTAATTTAATTTAAGATGCAATTTTCAAAACGAATTGTAAAAGCATGAGCAAAAGACAGTAACCTAATTTTATATATTTTATGAAATTTTTGATCACATTCGAGTCATTTTCGAGTCCTCAATCTGATTAAAGCTGTCATAAATGCGCTAATTTTCTGATCATAAATGATATGTTAGTCGGAAGAAAATGGTACCCTAACCGCGACTCTTCTTGAAGAGTCATTTTCTTCTGATCAGTGAGGTGTGTTAGGATTTACTTTGCGATTTTTCCCTGCACTGAAAAAAAAAATCAATCCAAAAAGCGATTGATAAACGGGACAATCCCGGATAATCTTGAGCCGACCCCGGAAAATTTTAATCCCAAAAAACAGGATCAATTTCAATCCCGTTTCGGATTGATTTCAAATTTTGTTTTTCTGTGTGAGTGTATATATTTTTGGGAATTTGTATAACCTTGCATGACGAGCTGAGTCGATATAGCCATGTCCATCTGTCCGTCCGTCCACCACGACACAACTTTGCACGAAGTTTTGTAGTACATATACGCTGCACAAGTATCAAAACCGGCCAGATGGGATGACTATAGCATATAGCATAGGCCATAGGAATGATCGGTCGAAAAACTAGTTTTAGTGAAAAAAACTGTTTGTTTTTAAAGAAAACGCCTTCAAACGTTTTCTTTCTTTCTTAGTTTTGATTCATGGCTTAGTTTTGCTATGCTTTCCCATTATTCCACTAAGTTTGGTCGAAATCGGATATCTAAATAGTATAGCTGTCATACAAAAGAAGAGTCAGAAAAGTAGTCTTTGTGAGAAAAACTTGTTTGTTTTCAGTAAAACTGTCCTTCAATGTAGTTAGAACGAGAGCGTAAGTTAAGTCGGCCCTGCCCGACTTCGAAATACCCGTTACTCAGCTCAGCTCGGATAAGTATGCAACATTTTTTTAACTCGGCCATTTATTATCCGATCCTTTTGAAAATTGTGAGATTGTAGACATTGGCCACATAGACTTCACTGCAAAATCTGAGCTCAATATCTTAAAAATTGTGGGAGTTATTCAATATTTTTTATTGCGGGGGCGGGGGAGGGGGCGTGTCCAAAATTTGAAACAAACTTGATCTGCCTACAGACAATACTAGCTTACATATAAAATTTGGTTGCTCTAGCTCTTCTAGTCTCTGAGATCTAGGTGTTCATACAGACGGACGGACGGACGGACGGACAGACGGACATGGCTATATCGACTCGGCTGTTGATGCTGATGAAGAATATATATACTTTATGATATCGGAGATTCTTCCATCTGCCTGTTACATACATTTGCACGACTTTAGTATACCCTTTTTACTCTACGAGTAACGGGTATAAAAACTTGCTGCAAGGGTATACAAACTTCGGCCGAGCCGAAGTTAACTTTCCTCTATTTTTTAACTCATCCAAGAAAATTGTTTAAATTACCATTTTTATCCTTTACTGAAATATTTCTGGCTTTCAACATTGATTTATGATATAATCGTATCAAGCTATTTCTTAGCCATGAATCAAAAGTTTCCATATAGTTCTTACAATGTTAACCTCACTGTTAATCACTGTTTTGGTCACTGCTTCTCCTGCTGCTCTGTTGCAATAGTGGATGACCTGGAAAGACCAAAGATGCTGACTTTTCAAAGTCAGAAGCGTAGTCAATCAAATGTCCTTCGCTTTAAAAATGTAAAGTATCTCATACAAATTTGCCTGGAATTATGCAAAAGGTAAGAAAACTAATAAATATTCTTACATGTGTAGAAAAATTTTACGAAAAATACCGAAAAATGCTATATTTTGTTGACTTAATCTCTATCTGATCTGAGCATCGAACTCAGTTACTTTTAGAGTTTGCTCTGAATATTTTGTTACGTTGCTTAAAATTCGCCATGCAACACTTTTTATCTCTTTTCTTATCTACATTTTCCTTACCTAACTTTTATTTTATAAAGAACATACAAATAGTTATGTTTAATAAAATATCAAACTAACCATTTGAAATGGAACTTAGTTTTTTCAGTATAGTTTTACTATAGCTTCTTCTCAACGACTTCCACATCACCAGCACACTTGTGTGTTTCGGTATTGATCAAAGCGTTAATAATTTTCAAGAGTTGTTTAATAATTCAAATGCAAAACTTTTTCAAAGCAAACCTCGAGTGGATGACTGTGGGTCAGTTTGATGTGCTGTGGCCGACCATTTGTTGGTTTTGCGTTAATTAATGATATTGAAAGGTGACTTGAGTTTCGGGCTGTGTGCAAAAAGGTCGTCAGGCATGTGGAAATCTTTTTAATGCAGGCCACTCATTAGCTGGGGCACTTCATCTGTGACCTAATCCACTTTGCTGTTTTGACTTTGTTCCGGTGAGTCGTGCGCGCTCGCCAACTCCTTCACTTCGATTTAATTGAGTGTTTGATTTAATTACAAACCATTTAAATGCCGTTGCGCTGCCGCTGCCGCTGCTGCCGCTGCTGTTGCATCATTAGGCATTGATTACGAAAGCTGATTAATTAGTTGCCTTGCCACATACACACCGACACGCCCAAACATTTATGACAATGCCTCAAAAGTGCGTATGTGTGCATAATTAGGTAATTGTACCTACACACATGCAAATTACGGGGGTGTTGAGTGCCATTCAAATCACGATGATGAAAGGGCCAGCCGAAGCAAAGCCAAAGCTTTGCCAGGGACTTAACTTTTAATGACAAAATGTTTAACAGCGCTTAGCCGTAACTTTCTCAGCTTGTCAGTTCGTCGGTTCGTCAGATGCCTGACCGCAAAAACCGCTGCCTCATGATTTAAATTTAATGCAACTTTTGCTTTATAGCCAAAACTGTCGCCGGCACTCTCCCACACCCACACCCGCACACACCCACACACACACAGGCTCGCGCGAATGATACGAGTAAAAGCTATAAAGTCATGTACAACGCCAGACCCACTTCCGCCAGCAGCTGAAGCAGGATCAGAGGCAGGAGTCTGCCTGCTATTTGGTCACTGCACTTAGTGCACTTCCTTTACTCGCATTGCTGGGGTTTTTTGATGTTGGGCAGATGGGGAATGTGTAGGTTTATCCTTTTTTTTTGTGCCAACTGCTACCCAGGGTCAAGAGAAGTCTTTGAGGTGGGTGGATAAAGTTTCACACTATATCCATTGCGACCTAATTCTTTTATCACCAATGGGTATCATTTTAGTCGTTCATTGGCGCACAGCTCTCCGCCTGGGCACTGTGGTTGAACGGGGTTGGCTCCCTGGGCTGATGAAATGCCATGCTTAGCGGTTGAGCGTTGAGATTTTCCAGGCATTTCTCCATCATCAGTGGACACCACTGCTGGGCTTCTGCCGCTGCACGTGTGTGTGTGTGTGAAATGGAATTTTTGCAGTTTTAGTTAATGTTCAGAAAATGACAAAAACGGGTTTATGGCTATTTTCGGACTTACCATTAGAACTGACCAAGCGTGTAAATGAAATTTGATAAGATTACGGCTCTGGCAATTGTTGTCCATAGCCCCAGCCCAAAAGTAGGCTAAAGTAAGTGGGCCCAAGCTTTCTTTGAGTGGTATAAGAGTAAAACCGTTAGAATATTTTCAAAATTTCTAAGTCCGCCCAATAAAGTCCACAACAGTCAAGGCGCATGTCTGAGCAAGTTGGATTCCGAAAAATAGAAGAGAGCCAATAAAGGAGAGTGGGAGAGCGCGTATAGGGAGAGAGAGCGCAGAGAAAGTACGAGCTACTTCTCGGCTTCAACTCGGCTGTGTTAGCTCGGACCTCATGTTAACTGACTCGTCGTAGTAAAAGGTACTACTAGGATTAAGGCTTCCCTTATTTTGTAATGAAGAAATCGTAACAATATTTCCTTGTAGCTAGCTAACCCCCTAAAAGTGTACATTAGTCAGTCAACTTGGGTTGTATTTTACTTTGAGGGCAACAATTTGGTTCGCTCCGAACTGTTTGTTTCGTGGGTTTGGCTAAGGTCGCGCACTTAAAGGGTTTTCCTTTTTGGTAATGTGTTTTTTTTTTGGTGCGGCATTCAACATAAATTCTACTTTGGCTGCTGCTGTCGCCAGTTGAGTTGCTGCAACTATGAAGGAGTTCGGTTTCTGTAGCAATTTCTGACTCTCTCAATGAAAGGACTTCGGTTTACTCAGGGTTAGGCCGAGAGAGAGAGAGAGAGCGTGTTCGAATAGGTTCCATAAAACTACTTGGTGGAATGTGTGCGACATTAAAAAATAGGTAGAAAATGTGTTTCGGATTGAGGTAGGACTTAGTAAAGCACTCTTTGATCATGACAATGCAGCAACAGTTTTACTGCACTTCTGACAATTTTGGCAAAGAAAGTAGCTCCGATTTTATTGAGTTAGAACAACTCCCACATGTGCACATTGTTTTGTCAACTTCGAATTTTCAATCATCGCCTTGATAGTCATACTTTGATCCATTTGTGGCGACCCAGGGTAATCTTTTCTAAGTGTAGCCTCCACAGTCTTACACATAGAAGGTACGTACCTTTTGGACATATTTAGTAGTCCAAATTGTTTATCGATTTGCCAAAATGATAAGATCTTATATGCAGTAGTCAAGTTATGAGCAAAGGAATCTTCACTGCTTACAGCTCCATCTGAAGCATCCATATTCAAACGGGCTAGACCGACTTTTTTTAAATATAAAATCAACAATAAACACATTCATAACCATTCATAGTCGTTCTATAAAAAAGAACGTCCTTCTGGGGCTTACGTGGGGTGGGTCTCTGTAGCGCGACTGTAAAATACTTCGACGTTTCAAAGATTCTAAGGGTTGATTTTTTTTAGCAAACTTTCTTTGTGACAGCTCAGCTGTTTTCGTGTCACATGTTACTGTCAAACATGTTCGGTTTGGTCTTAATTTAAGCTAGGAACGGAGACGCTGAAATCGCAACTTATTTTATGGGATTTGACCAACAAAAAGCATTTCGATGCAATTTGCAGCCTCCATAAATGCTCCTCATCCTTCAGCGACACCCAAAATGATCCCATAAAAAACCATGGCATTCATCAAAGAGTCTACCAGTTTACATTTTCACAAAATTATTCAATTATCTTAAGCGCGCTTTGTTTTGTAATCAAACAGCAGCTGACCAGTACAGGGTGACCGTTTCAGATTCAGTGACATTTGGCTGATTTCTGGTCACCATACAGTCTCAGAGGCCGCTCTGAGAATTATGAAACAATTCTCGCTGCGAGAAAATTCTCAGCGTCTCCGTACCTAGCTTTAACCATTAATCAACTTACAAACGAACATCGCCTGCAGATTACTCAATTTTATTAATTCAATTTCACTTTTTAATCGGATTATTCCACGTTCAGAGTTGACGTTACTGAGAGCGCTACCGTGCAATGATTACAAACTTTTTTGGGCCCAAATTGGAAGAGCTGGACTTGGCTGACATGTGGTTTTATCAAGACGGTGCCACATGAGCCACATGAGAGGCGAGCTTGATAAACAGTTCATTTCATGTTTGGGACCGGTCAATTGGCCGTCTAGATCTTCCAATGTAACGACCTTTAGACTATTTTTTGTCGGGCCATGTTAACCCCCATGTCTATAGCGACATGACCGCATAAGTTGATGCACTGGAAGCCATCATGCCGGCCGATATGTTGAAGTGAGTTTGCCAAAATTGGACCCAGCGTATGAAACAAATGAAGAACAGCCGCGGTTAACATTTACTTGAAATCATCTCTTAACATCAAATTACACACATAGTTTGTTCTATCATTTTAAATAAAGATTTTATATATTTTTCTGAGCTTTATGTATAAATTTTTGATCAAGCCAGAAAGCTGCTTAAGAATTACTCTTTATATATATCTGATCAACTTTAAGTTAAATGACACAGATAGTGTTATGGTGTGGGATGTGCTGCCCATCACCAATAGCTGTCAAGTTTTCCTCACTTTCGCCCTTAAATTCAAACAAAAATTCGCCTCAGCTAGAAGTAGACCAAGGATTTACAGTAAAAAGTCAAGCAAATGTATGTAACAGGCAGAAGGAAGCATTACCGACCTCATAAACTATATATATTCTTGATCAGCATCAACAGCCGAGTCAATATAGCCTAGGACAGTCCATCAGTCTGACTAGTATTGTCTGCAATGTTTGTTTCAAAAGTCCCCATTCCCGCCCCAGCAATAAAAAGTTGAATATCTCCTACATTTTAAAAGATATGTGCCCAATATCTACAATCTCACAAATTCTCATAAAGATCGCTTAATTGATGGCAAAGTTATACAGGTTATAAAAAACGTTGCATAATTATCTGAGCCGCATGCGCTGTTTGCTTACATAGTGTGGAAATATTTAAATCAATGTTAATCAATGTTAATGCTATATTATCATAAGGAAGGTTATTAAACAGTTATTCCCCTGAGTAACAGTTATATTAAAGTCGGACAGGGCCGACTTTATTTACGCTCTCGTTTTTATTCCGGTATTATCCTAACGCTGCAGATAAATTTTGAATGCTAATATTTTGCATTTAGGAATGAGACAATATTGTGGGTAGAATAAACATGACATTAGAAATATGCAATTTTATATGTAAATGTCGAAAAAGTACATGTTCTACTTAAGTAAATACGATGTATTCTCAAGCTTCTGAGCTAGTTTGGACAAATGCATGGGACTCAGCTAAACTGGTTCAATGATCTTGATGAAGTGTTTATTTAATAGCCAAGCTTTTAGCATTGGGCGGAAAATATAGCAGCATATTAAACAAATCGCTCACTCTGCTTGCTTCATTGGCAGCGGCCAAGCTTAAAATTAAGGCCCAAATAATGGGCTCTTAAAAGTTCTCTGCCTATTTGCCTGTATATGCATCCGAAGACATTTGCAATTGCCAGTGGCAACCCTTCTGCTACAGTGGCCGACCCTTGGCTTAGTCTTTCCACATCACTCAGTCATTTCTGATCATACTCCCAACAGCATTCCAGCATCGCCATTGACTCGCAGTGCAGCAAAAGCTTACGTTCCACATTAATCTCAACATTATTCAACCCGCTCATTCTGGCGCAACATCTCGCTTCGGCTCTCAGCTGGTGCCACCTTCGAAATGTCTTCGTTTTCGACATTGCGTTGGGCCCCAATTTGGCCCACTTACAACAGCCACCCCACTCGACTGGCTCCTCGTGCGCGACGTCGGGCTTTCGAACAGGGCAACGAGCAACCGAGTGTTCGGAGTCGAGGGCGATGCCAAAATGCCAAAGCCACGAGTGAATGGGAAAGCGCTTTAGTACTAAAAAGGTCGTGGATTTGTGTAGTTGTCGTGCTCCGTCGTGCCCTCGCGCTAGCCGTAGCCAGCGACCACCACCAACGCATCATCCGCAGCCGCGCGCGTCGTTAGTCCGTGCAATCCGTCTTATCTAAGAAGCAGTGGGAAGTTACAGTGCACCGATCCATGGGAACCAAACTTCTTTGTGGTCGCTTCATACCCTAACTGAGTGTGTGAGTGAGTGTAGTGCGAGGGAGTGTGTGTGCCGCAGTGTGTGTTTGTGTGTAAGTGTGCGGGCTCTGGGGGGGCTCACCGTGCATAAATCAAAATACACATTATTGAGCCATAAATAAAGTTCGAGCCAGCGCGCGCGCTCCGCTACTTTAAATAAAGCCAAGCGCCCCCCGGCACAAGGCCAAAACGAAATTTATGCCCCGCACCCGCAAGATACTTTTGCCATATTTTTTGCTCAATTGCCTGGCGCTATTGAGACGCGCATTCAGCATCAAGTTGATGATGTGCTGCATAAAACTCAATGCTCAATGCTTACACACCCTCAGCGCCAACAGCAGCAACAACAGCAACAACAACAACAGCCACGGCGGCAGCAACAGCAGCAGCAGCAACAAACAACAATAATAAGCACGAACGGAAGCCCCTCGAGCGGCTTTTATTACAAAGGCCATAAAAAAGAAACGCCAAAAAAGAAAGGATACAGCAGGCGGTTTTTTGCGGGGTAAGTGCAGGCAGGCATATAGCAAATTTATACATAAGGGTTACGTTAAATACATGTATGTACATTCCGAAACCTATCAGAAATGAGTGTTCGCCCGGGGCGCTGAAAAGTGTGCTGTGGAGTTTGCGAAAGGGTCTGCTTAAAGCTGGAACTCGGAGCGAGTTCTTGTACAATATGGGTCAGACTTTCTGGTTTTTGTCAGTTCCCAAAGATACTTGCGTTTTGGTGTCAGTCACTGACTGACTGATTGAGCTTTGAAGTGCGTTGGTGTGGGCGGGGGGTTGGGGGGTTGTCTGTCTGTCAGGCATAAAATCATATTAAAATGCTGTCTGTGCATAACCTACTTTTTATTTTTATACCATGTATATATATATATGTGCACATCCTATGGCCTCTCTGTCTGGCTTGATGTTGCCTTTTCACTTTTTCTGAGCACGTCTTCGCACACACACACACACGCACACACTGGCAACTTTGCAATGCTGCAGGCGCTTGCCAAATGCGCTTTGTTGCCACCATTGTCAACATGCTAAGGACATTTTTGCTTTCCTCTTTTTTATGCATTTTTCGGCTTTAGTCAGCGCAACGTGGCTTGGCTCCGAGCCAGGCTTCGCTCCAGTCTCTGATTTTGCAGCTTAAATTATTAAAAAAAATTCCCATAAATCATGCAACTGGCCAAGGGACAACCTGGAGTATGCGCAACTTTAATAACATGAGGCACCAGCAGCAGCAGCAGCAGCAAAAACTTTGCTCACAAGTGGCCGGGGCCCATAACTTCAGAGAGCAAGTTTAATGCAGCATGTAAATATTGTCGTGACACACGAAAACTTTCACTACCCTTTTGCTGACATACCAGAAAGGATGTGCAGACACGAGAGATTTATTGTGAATGTGTGCCACAGCGAAACCAAATTAAAAGTTTTACAATTAATTTTTGCCAGAAATCAACGCGTCAAATGTACCAAGTTGATAAGCAACTAATCCATCAAGTGGCATTAACTTGAAACAATAAATTTAACACCCCTGTTGTTGTAGTTTCACTTGGTGCGTTCATGGGCCTGGCAATTGCCCCCAGCACTTGAAGTGCTTGACAACTAATCAGGTTTCAAATGCCTAAGCAAATGCCTGTGATTGCTGGAAAAAGGGGTGCAGCTTAAGCAGATTGAGTCGAGACTGAGAAAAGTTTACGACATGGGCTTTGATTGTAGTTTTTTTTTTTGTGCTTTTTTGTGCAACAATGGTCAGGCGGTATTGGCGGTATTTGAGTTTTGATTTCAGTCTAGACACAGGGAACGCTTTTTATATTTGAAGACAGATTAAATTTCTCTTTAAGTTGTTAAATGGCAATACAACTCTCGCATACTTAAGTGGCTGTGCCTAGTTTAAGGTTCAGGGAAAATAAACCCCCAAAACTTTATTTTAATAAGTTTCAAGAATCGGTTTGCACTTCCGTTCGTACTTCTTAGCTTATGTTTGGTTCGAACCTGCGTAAAATCTTTAGGGTTTGCAGCCTGGTTGACAACTATTCCAATTTTTGTTTCTTTAACAACTTTCGTTAAGCAATTTTGAACATTTGTCCATCTGCCATCTTAAGCGAAAGCATTTTCTCTCCCCTGTGTAGAGTTTTAGAGGATTAACATGCTGTGATTGTGGCCAACTTAAAAGTGCTGCTCATTTTATTTTAAATCGTTCCTTAATGGTCCATTTGTTTGGTTTTCTCGAGATTCTGGCAGTTGTTTCCACTTATCTAAACACGAGGGAAAAAATGAAGATGAATAAAGTTTTTAGTGTAGATTTTAGCGAGTGGTCATCAGAGATGCTTAAACCAAATCATTTTTGGGTAGCTTTGGCTTTCGAACTGATCGAACTTAAGGTTAGGCAATCATAACGTATCACTTCCGTTCCGGGTCTAATGAATGTTTTGGTGAAACAGTCTGTTTTTGTTCTAGTCTATTTCGTAATTCGATAGAACGGTATTGGTAAAATTTATAGAAGGAACAGCAAAATTTTTTGATAGTTCGTACAATTCTAAAAACTCTGTGGAGTATTTTGACCGCCCTCAAAAAAACACTCGATTGATGTCCTTAAGTTGTTCTATGAAACAAGTAAGCTATTTGGTTTCTTTCTTTCATTTCAAATTTTGAATCGACGTTATCCGAAGAATTATAGACATCTCTGGAGGTTTTGGGGCCAGTTGATTTTGAATACAGCAAATCCAAATGTCGGTGTTTTTTAGAAATGGCGAAGGTTTTAGTTTTTCGGAGCTAGTTTCGGGCAAACAATAGCTGATTAATAATTATTGCATTGTTGCTGCCTTGGCAGGGTTATAGGCTTTCAAAATAATTTAAATTAATGTTTCACATTGTTTGGTTAGTTCTAAACAAAGGCAAAAAGTGTGTTTTGTTATACACTGAGTTCCAAACTATAATAAAAGTGCAACCGTGAACAAATTTCGCTTCATGCTTACATGTGGGTGAAGTGATCAATTTTGAATCACAAAACGAGAAAACTTAATCTTACTTCGTCATTAGCAATTGCTAGCTTAAATGATTTCAAAAATAATCTTTTTCCCACAACGACGCATTTTCCGACCAATGGTTCGCATGGGAGCTATATGATAGAGTAATACGATTTGGACAAAAACTTGTAAAATTAGGCGAAAGCATTTGTAACAAACAAATACAAAATTGTGGGATGCTACCATTAAAAACAAAATAGTTTTTCTAACTAAGTCTATTTTTCCGACCTATCTTTTGTACGGCAGCTATTCCAGATAGTTGGCCGACTTTTATCAAACTAGGTAGAAAAAGCTTAGAAAAACTATGAATACAAAGTTTGGAGCCGTTTTCATTAAAAAGAAAAAAGTTTTTCTCACTAAAACTTGTTTTCCGACCGATTGTTTCAATGGGAGCTATGAGATATAGTCATCTGATCCGGTCGGTTTCGACATAGAAGTAGCATGCAGCAAAAAGAAGACTCTGTGCAGAATTTCAGCTCGATAGTTTTAGAACTGAGAGACCAGTTTGCGTAAAAACAGACAGACCGACGGACAAGGCTCAATCGACTCAACTCTTCACCCTGAACAATATTATATTATTTTGGTTTTTGTAGTTTGTTAGGTCGGAAATGAATATTTTGTATACTTTGCAAGCTTTGCCCTGGGATATTGTTGAAAGAAGCCAAGGAAAAAATCATAGCAGAATGTCAGAGATGAAACCAATGCACTCTTAATACTACTTTGCGCAATGCGACTCCTTTTCCAAATGACATTATATCTATATCTACATTTCTTTTTCTGTTATAATTTTCCCCACTGTATTCCTGAATTTGTCTTCTTTTTCGTAGTTTGAAATTAGTACATATACAATTCATGGATAGGTTGTTTCTATTCTTTATCATATTTTTGAGTCTTATTCAACTTAACTGCTAACTGATCCACATATTTAAACTTATTTTATTTAGACTTCATTTAGACTTGTGAAAAGAAAAGAAAAACTTCTATAATGTGTTGGCCTTATTTGGAATAAGTTGGCAGGTTTGCTCTTTGTTGTTCTCAGCTGCTCTTAAGCTTTTGCGTTATTTTGTTTGAAAATACTTTAACATGTTTTTGATTTCCAAGAACTCTGAAAAGCTTTAAAAATATAGAGACAATTCAATCAGATTAGTATTAAATAATTGATTGTCGACTCAAAATTGCATATTAACAAACAATTTATCTAATGTCTCCAAGGACATTCGCGTTATTTCACAACCTACAAAAGGGGTTAAAGGAACACCGACAATTGCTTTTGAGTTGCCAGAGGTTTGTTACACATATCCGTACTTCCACCTTCAGAAAAAAGTAATTGTGTCAGAGCTGCTTTACTCAGAACAGATATGGATAGAAGACATGCCTACAATTCAGTAAAATTGCGCTAAAAACCTTTCAAGAAAATACTGATCCACAAACTAAATATACTCTGTGTAATTTTGGAACAGACTATACCAGTCCGGTTTCTGAACCAGTTTTGGTTCTGAGCTGATATTCGTTGTGATTCCCTGCTTAAGGCCCACGGAGTTGAGGCTCGATTCAAGTGTAAGCCTTTACAAAATGGAATGGCAATTGATTTTTGAAAAAGTAAATACCTAAATAAAGATGTATCAGCTTTTAGAGGAGATCAGGGGCCCTATATTCATCATGTATTAGCATAAGGGACGTATACCAACACGCTTTTAGGTATCGTTCAGGGTGATTATTCAAACTTAAGCTAGATTTTAGTCACGGCTTACAATGGCAAACGGTGATAGATTACTATTTAACATTATAAACGTCTCGACCGAAACCGAAATTCGTTTCAATCCTAGTTCCTCTTACATCACATATGAACTGTTTATAAATAAATAAATTCTCACTATTCTTTTCTATTCTGACTTTTGTAAATTCAAACTAAGACTAGATTAGACTAGACCTTAGATATGCTGTCACCTTCCATCTATCGTTGATAAGTATAAATTTTAAGTGCAAACCTTTCCTTTTCTGGAGCTTAATTCCTAGACAAAGTAGAGTGAATGATCTCCAGAGAGAAGACTTTGTTAAGCAAACAACAGACAGCAATATAAAAAAAAATTAATAATTTTTATTTTTGCTTGGAGTTTATAACCGATTTTAAAATGAAGATGGTTTCGCCTTAGTGTCGCGTATCAAATATTTTTATGCAAAATGTTGATTTTAAATTCAAGTTGAAAATTTTAGCTTAGGTTGAGCTTAGGTTCCCTTTTTGTTGACTTAAGACACCGTTTTATTTGGGTATGGAGTCTATAACTTGCATCTTGTGGCACTGGGATATTAAATCAATAAATAAAATAAATATTCTTGGTTTTAGCTTGGTTCGTTTTCTGTTTACGCATATTTTTCACCTGAACTTCAACATTATTTTTTACACTGACACTGTTGCCCATTAGAATAGATATCTGATAATTGTTAATCTGTTTTTCAAAACAATTTATTTTAATTTCAAGATTTTATTTAGAAATTCTGGTCGCACCATTGTTAAGATTTTAGGATTAAAGTTCAGTTAATAGAACTGTCTTACAGACACTTCCAAAATTCCACAGATAGTCAATCAAAGTTGAGCAAGCTTCTGAAAAAATTGCTTGTCTTTTCGAAAAAAAACTTGAAGAACATCAACTTCAAAAAGTTCCACATATAATCAAAAGTCTTTGTCCTTTGGCTCCTTTTTTGATCTTGAGAAAATGTATGCTTAAAAACTTTTTGTTGCCCCCCTTAGTAGTCCTGTTCAAAATGCTCGCTTCCCAAAAACTTCTTATTAGTTTAGACAGCCAGTGATTGAATACCTTCCTGCACACTTAACACAAATATTCTCTAATGCCACTACACTGTTGTCAAGTTCCTTTTCCGCTCTGCTTCTGATTTCCCACCAACACACACAGTTTCCACTTTCCACTTTGACATTTGGCGCTGCTTAGCATTTCCGGCTTCCGCTTCAATCAAACCTAATCCACATCGAGTGCAGCACTTCCCTTCTTTTTGCTACGCTTTTTCTGTTGCTCTTCTTCGATTTCACATCCATTACAAACATTAAGTCGTTATTGCCCGAAATTAGCACAAATTGTTTTGAAATGGCAAGCCATGCGTAAAGTCCGGCACTGGAAAGCCGGAATACTGGCAGGCTGGCGCCGTGCTGCTTGCCAATCAGCAAGCAGCCAACAATTGCCGGGCTTCAGAAAATTAACTCGGCATCATTTGAAATCTGAAAAGCAAAAACTGCAGCAAGTAAAAAAAAACCTAAGTAATATTCTGGGTGAAAAAAAGGAACAGAGCAGCAGAAAACTTAGACGAGCCGGTTAGTACCTGCAGATGCTCGACCCAAATCTGCACCAGCAGCTAAAACAAACCAAGAAATGCAACAAAACAACAAAACGGAAAACCCAAATAAAAAACAAAAGAAAACAGCTTTCAGCCAGTGTTCCGTTTCACCAACTGGCCGTGGTCTGCCCATAATTTTAACCTCGAAAACTGTGGCACACTTTTCAAAGCTTTTCGTCATACTTTCTAAGTTTTACCCTTTCTTTTTGAGGGGACACTATGGCACGTTCATGGGGTTTGCCATTTCAAATGGGAAGCGTTCAAATCGATCAAATAATTTTCTTTTACTTATTTTAAGGAGCACATTGAGGTAGAGTGTTATCTGTATAGTTATTTTTAGAAAATGTACGAATTCTAATACATTAACCATGGCAACAGGTACTAGATTGGTGTAAGATTCAAATATTCTAACCTTAGCAACAAAAAGTGTCCTGAGACATTGTCTTTCATTTCAGTTGGTTTAATAACAATCAATGCAAGTGATATCAATGGTTTTGTTATACTGTACTGTAGTTGCTGGTTATTTAGGAAATATGCCTCAAAAATAATTCAATCTGAAAACAAAATCAGATATTTTATGTTTACTTTCACTGATTTACCAATCCCCTTGATTTAATTCAATGTCGACACATAACGTTACAAAAACTGCTAGAAAAAATAGTTGTGAACTTATTCTTTTCATCAACAAAATGAAAAAAGAAAGGATATCGGAAATTTGTGAACCACAGGACAAATCATTGAAGCGCTGTTTTATAATAGAAAGCTCAATCTAAACCAAGTGGTCGATGTTCACTGAAATTAACTTGATTTACTTTTAACAAAAGCTTTATGTTAGCATAAAGTTTTATTGCAACATCAATTTAATGTGAAGTGAACCCACAATGTCGAACGGTCAATATCATTATATCCTTGTGTTTTTTGGCATTTTCTTGTACTTTCAAAAGATTCCGCATTAAAAGTTTCGCACAGCAGATGCAAACTTCATATATAGATTTAATTTTTTGGCCAGAAGTCAGAACAAAACCCATAAACTAAAATGCATGTAAGGGAACTTCTAAACATCTTTATAAAACAGCATTGGGGGCCCAATATTTTACTCATAGAGCAACCGCTACAATAAAATACATTTTATATAAAAGGAATCCAAGAAAACCTTTCGCACAAGTTTCATACAGAAGAACATGATTAAATCGGACCTTAAGCCCCGCTAATTCAAAACTTTTGACCTCTTAAAATAATTTGAATTAACCATTGTTTTGAGAGCTACGAGCGCTTATATAACCATCGAAATCTAACCCATTCAAGCTGGAGAAATTACAATAATTCAATAAACTGACTCAAATTAAAACGGTCGCTTAAAACCAGTGATACCAATAGGCTGTGAACCGATCCGAACCGCTTATTACAGCTTATAAGCCGACCCGCAAACCGAAACGGCGTTCTTTCAAAATAATTAAATTACTGAAAACCACAATGTAAAACGGTTTGATTTGGATCAGTTCACTGCAGTGGGCAATAGATAGGCAAAAATAGTTTTACCCGACTTTGAGATGGAGCTCAGTCGTTTAGTGAAATTAAGGAAAAGCACTTGTCGACCAAATTTATACTTAACCATGTCGATTTGATGTAGCCTTTGGGGATCACCTAGTTTAAAACATATGATCCAGTACATCCACTAAAAGTTAGCACTAATCTATTATATTAATATACCTGTCATCAGACGGCACTCCTCTCTTGCAAATTGCTTATTGATTTGAGTGAGTGTCCCTTTTCCTCTATTGAAAGATATTCTTTAGATTTTGATGTGCTTCTTAATCATAATCCATCCCTAGACATTGGACTTTTTTCTTCATAATAAATACAAAACAATCGAATCATGCACTGTTTCTGCCGTAAAATCATCGTGGACAAAGCCTAAATATCTTACCTAAAAAATTTGCAAAAATTATATAGGGATTTGAAAGCTATACTAGGTCTCTATTAAAGGTGTATCCAATAAACCAAATCGAAACCATGGTTCAGTTAGCTTCAAGAATTATATGTGAACCACTTAAAACCCAAATGCATACGAATCGGTAGGCTCGGCGAATCCTTAACTGTTATCAAAACCTAAGCGGTTTCTCTGTTAGGCAATGAACTTTGACTAAAATTAAAACAACTTTATAAATATGTTAGAGATTTTTTAACTTAAATATTTTCTTAGACTGTCTGTCACCTTTCATTTAGAAACTTAGTTTAGTTTGTGGAGACTTATCCGTTAAATTTTTGTATTCGAAACGGGGAAAAAATCAATTATAATCTCGAGACCGAGTCGAATCAGTAACAAAAACGCACAAAGCAGGAAAAATCTCAACCCAAGACTACAATCACAATTTAACTCTTAATTCAACAATCTTGAATAATGGTCGTTAATACTCAATTTTAAGATGAAACAATCACATTTTAGTATGAAAAAGAAAAGTCGAAACAAAATCATTCATTTTTTTTCTATATTTACTACATTTTCCTGTTCCTGAAAAACTTCTTAAGCTATCTATTTTCAAATTTCATCGTCTGTGTTTCGAACTTGGAATCACGGGTGTCCTGAAAGCTCTATAGTTTCGTAATACAAATTTCTGAAACATACCCGAATAAGACGGAATTCTATTTGCTAAAATAAAGTTTTGATTTTTAGACAAGTAACTCTTGGAAAATTCCGAGCCAAAATCAAAGGTATTGAACACTTCCAAGATGAATAATTTGGCTTACAATTGTTCACAAAAGATCGACAAAAACATATAGCCGTTAGGTGCGGCCTTCTTTGTTAGAAACCAAATTAACAAAAGTATCTAGAAAAGAACTCTGTCTCGCTTACCCAACTCAGCTTTCGCATCTGGTTTTAGTATTGTTTGAATGAAGCTCTTGAAACTGTATTGTGAATTATATTTTAAAGCTATGATCTTGCATAGCCGCGACTTATATGTTAGAGTAAACTTCATGAGCTTTTACAAGCAATCTTATAGACGCCCACTGATGCTTGATTTGTTGTGTTAGTCAGGATTTGTTCCTCAAATAGACAAAACTATTTGGTATTGACATTATAACAAAAGTTTTAAACTAACAAGCAGAGTACCACAGAGTACTTTTAAACCATTGGTTTTTGAAATGGTATCAAATTGTTAACAGAATGATAATTAAAATGTGTAAGCTTTGTATTTCAAATGAAAAATGCAGCTAGATTTTGTAGACAATTTGAACAAGTTCAAAAGTGGAAAAAAAATTGCAAGCCTGCTTAAACTAAATCACAGGGTGGGAATATTAAAAAAGAAACTAAATTCGTTAAGTTAGCAATAATTTTCAACAAACCATTGTTGCACTGAGTTGATAAGAATGTCCTGAGGTATTTTACAGACTGACGAACGATTTGTATATATTTTTAAGCTACATACTAAACATTACGAAAAATTTATGCGACTAATTACTGCAAGCCTATAAAATATCTAAAAATAATTGTTACCCTAAAGTAGTTCCTACATAAGAAGATTGATCACGTTTCATCGAGACTAGAAGATGAAAAGAGGTTTGCAGTGGGTACCAGAACCTTACTCGACTTGCAGTTTTCAGTTAGGAATGCCAATTTAATTGCGTCTTAGACAAGCGGCGCTTGTATTCTGTTGTTGAAGCAGCCGAGTATTTAAGTTGCTTTTTCTTTTCAAGCAAAACAATGGTAAGGGCATCGAAGGCTTGGCCCATCGCCTGCTTGTTAACAACTTACTAAATTTAACAGTCTTCAGTTAGAGCATTCATGCTTCGTTTTGTATGCATCACATTTCCATTTTGCTCCTTTCCTTTCAACCTATTTTCCTGGTTTTCTTTGCGTTTACCGTTGGCATTGTGCGGGCATAATAGCCTGAAATTAAATCAGCAAGCGCGTGGGTAACTTAAAATAATAGCCATTGCTTATGTTTAAGTAAAATATGTACTCAGTGTATACGAAGTAAGTGAAGCGCAGAAATGGGCAACTTCATTGTGCCACCTTTTCTTTCGGCTACTAGAATTCATGCTGCTCGCGTATTACAGTTTCCGCCTGGCCGGTCTGTTGCCGGCTGCATTTTTTGTTTGTATCTCTCGCTTTCTCCGCTGACGGCCGGTTATCGCTGCCACTTTCTGTTGCATAGTTTAGTGGGCTGCTGCCGCTGCTGCTGCTGCTTAAGAGCTGTGCTTAATTTCCACCTGCACTTTTTGTGGGCTTATCTGGGAGTTGAGAGCAAACAAGTTAGTTGGCAACACTGTAATTTCCACTGTATTTGCATTTGATTGCCACTTCATGTTGGCCCAGCTAAATGTCTATAATTTATTGTTTGCCTAGCTCAAGCATGAGACCACGAGAAGTGTAAAGGATACGGACGCTTGCTTGTCCGTCCCAGAAGTGGTGAGTGGGGACATATTTCAATAATAACAATTAATAAATCGAAACCGAATCTGATGTTAGGGTGCTGCAGCTCTCGCCCCCACCGCCAACCATTTGGTCTTATTGATTTATGGCTCTGGCCGAATGCGGCACTTAGTCTAATTGTTTGTGTCTGGGTCTGAGTTTTGTACAGCAAGGCGACAGTGCTTGATTAGCATTGTATATTTCCCGTAAGCTACATTGTAGCATTACCTGAATTATTCATTAGATTGACCGAGTTAAGCTGAGTAAGCATTGTAGGTGTCATGTGGACTATCATGTGATTGTGAAAAGTGAAGGGGGGAAAGTGGGGTGGGAATCAATGTACAGATGGATAACAATTGTTTGAGAAAACCACCAAGTGACTTTTATATTGTTCATAATAATCGTCACACTTTCAATGGCGCAATCACAAAAAGTTATTTTTAATTAACAAAAGGTTAATTTTAATTAGTTTTTAATTAGCAACAAAATTTAATCAATCCATTTTTTATGATGTTCTAAATAGGATTATGTAGGTTATTTTTTTTATTGAAAAAAGATTATTTTTTAATAAATTTTTAATTTTGAAAATATTTTAAAGGACCTCAAGAACGAACCTAATAACCTATTTTCAACTCAGAAGTTATGTACCTACTATTTTTTGAGAGTGTAAGTAATTGCCTCATTTCTTTCATACCTTTCATTTCATTGTGACTTTTCATTCCTTTAAAATGATGGCACAATGGAATATTCAATACTCTCAGTTAATAAAAGTGTCCTCAACAATTTTAATATTATTATTATTTAGCGTAGGCCGTGTTTAATGCCCACTCAACTGGAATAGTTCATTGTGTTCGATTTGAAGTGCGAGGTCACTTATTCGAAAGCGAATTCAGAACCTCATAAAACATACAAGAAACTAGCAAGACTAACTTAAGCCACATCACAGTATTTATTTATTTAATTATTTTGATTTAAATCTTAGTGCTAAAAGTACAGGACTTATTTGTGGCACTAATCACTATGACAATTACGAAAACAAAAGTTGTTGTTATTATTAACGTGAACTTAAAAACTAGAGCGCTTCCATTTTTATTTTGAGATCGTTAGAAGGTCGAATAGCTAAAGGGAAAAAGTGCAAATCGGATGATGCAAGTTTATTTCCTGTGCCAATTAAAGTTTTAGTCCATTGTGAGGAAGCAAAGTTTAGCATTTGAAATAGGTAGGAAGGTTCACCAGAGTTATTCATTTTGTGCAGGAAAATAAGTACTCGTAAGCTAATCCTTGAATTTAGAGGGAAGTTTAATATTTTCTCTGCAAATTGTGATATGTGATCAGATCGATTTCTTGCGTTTATATATCTCGCTAAGTTTTTAAATGCTACATTAAGCTTATGTTTGCTACTTGCGCTACAACATCTGTAAACTTCAACCCCATATAGCAGCGATGGTATTGTATGTACTTTTGCAATCGAGTTTCTTATATGTCCCCACACATGAATTGCTGCGTCAGATTGAACCGTCTAATTAGAGCTTATATTTTCCCCAATGTCCTTACTTATGCGGTTAGGGTAGGGTTTTTATGAGTGTGAAACCTGGGCTTACTGCCCTTTCAGTATTTTCAATAAAGGATTCGTTAATCTTCAGCTTGGATAGATTACCCGTGTCATATTTCTTTTTATAAATAACTAGGCATCTAATTGGGTTTATTTTAAGGCCGTTATCTTTCGCCCAGTTGCTTACTAAGTCCAGGTCATTATTACAATGATGGACGCATTCCCTAATATTTCTTAATGGAGCACTAACATACATCTAATCGTCATCTGCATATATTTGAATTAACAACATTGGTATAAATTTAAAACTCTTTGCCCAGATTAGCAGATCATGGAACACAACATTTGTGATGCATCTATTTCGTAAAACAATGGCCATCGATTTTTCTGAGCTTAACTTCGAGCAAACTACATTTTGTGACAATTTCCATTAGTGAACAAATAAAATGTGGGAAATATGCAAAATACATTAAAATTGATGTACTATGTAAATAATATTAAGCAATTGTGTTAAACCTGTGATATTACTTACATTAATTTGTTTTGTGATACGTCCGTAGTCTAGGAAAACTTACTCAAAACACCTCTCCCCTGTGGGTTTTTATGTTAGTGTTCTTGAAAGTATGCCCGACTTTGCCCGTTCTCCGACCATTAGGAAAGCTTAAGCTCAGCCTAGGATATATTTTCAATGTGAGGCAGATCAGTAGCCGAGAAAACTATACTTTTTAAGGGATTTTTGAACAAATTTACATGCAAAACGTAAGCTCCAAAACAAGAAATAATATAAAACATGGAAAAACTAATTAAAAACCAAAAACAAAAATAATATTACGTATCCGCCACGTGGGACCATATGGACGGTGATGTAGTCGTGGTAGGATCGATTTAAAACTTTTTCTAAATGATATTCTGGTTGTTATTATCAAAGTCCCTGCTGATTTTATCGACATTGTGTTAAAAATTTGGCTTTTCAGCTCAATGTGCACTGGTCGACACTTGAAACATGGTAATCTAGTAGGTTTGGTTATCATCATTTTTTTTTTGCATTTGAATTTGAAGAGATAAAAGGGATCGCAAATAAAAGTTCTGGGTCTTAAAAAAAGCAAAGCGAATAAAGATTCCTAGATGTTTGCAGAGACACTCCATATTTTTGGTTAAAACAACAAAAAATCTTATGATAAGTATAATAGTTAAATTTGAATTTTTATTATAAAATTGTAAAATAAGAAAATAAAAATTGTTTTAAATTAAAAAAAAATTATTTATCAATTTTTTTGTTTATAAATTGATATTAAAAATTATCTTTAATTCTGATTTTTAGGATTGAATATCAAAATTTAACTGAAATATATTTTGAATGATCCACGTTTCAATACCTTTCCATTTATTCCATTGATTGATCAATGTTAAGGATCACACATTTCTTTTTTTCGATTCAGTGGCACTGTTTATACGTATCGCCTGCTTATTTTAATACTGTCATAACTAGACAGCGAATTTTGCATATTTTCAAACCGATTTTCATCCAAGTAAGAAACTGTAAATGTCCACAACACTATGTGATGTGCTGACTCTTTACGTTAATAAAATTCCAAAAATTCTGCACTCAACTCCAAGATAATTTAAGTATTTATTTATTTATGAATTGGAAGGTCAGCAAAAGACAAAATGATTTGAAAAAATAAGTTTAATACATATTTTTCCGAGTCTTCTAGGATTAAAATCGGTTTGAAAATATGCAAAGTCTGCTGTCTATTCATTATTTGTTATTAGCTTATAATATTTCGTATATGAGAAACCCATTTTTTATATCTGATTATAGAAGAGTGAAAATAAACATAATCGGTAAAATGAGGCATTGGTGTAAAACATCTATGGATACATATTTATTTTTAATTTTGAAATCATTTGTTTCAATTTTTAAATTAAAAATTTGAGAATAATCAATCTTCACTTATTTCACATTTTTTTTATTCAAAATCGAAATTTTACAAATAAGCGATAAGCTAATTTTTAGATTTAAAAATGGGTGCTATATCTTTAAATAATAAAAATCCATAAATAAGACTTAAATTATAACATGTAGGCCTACTAGACTAACGTATCGTATATGTCGAACAGAGTGAAGGCAGTCTTACTCGAGCTATGATTCTAATACCAATGCATTCCTCGTATTCAATTCTAAATTGTGTTAAATTTTAACAACAATCGGATAAGTGGTTATAAAAATATAATGTAAAAACAGAACAACTTAAAACTTAAGTCCAAATAGAAGTCAAAATATGTAGACAGAAAAAAAAGACAACGTAAATCCTACTATTTACACTTAGAACTAACTATTTTTACCATTAAAAATGCACCACAGTGTGTCATATTAAATATGAAGTGTGTACACTTAAATCTTCTATTTAAAATGCCCATGTTTGATTTCAAGTGTTCTGCTGATATATCTGATGGGACGGCATATTAAAATCAATGTGTAGTCTTATTAAATTCAACAATGATTCATATTAAAAAAAAAAATTCAAAACAAAAGGTTGGAATGGTATGGTGGTTTGGATAGGATGAAACGAATGCAGAAATGCAAGGGAGGGTGGAAAGTATGGAAGGTAAAAACCATGAGGAGGAAGGGCAAGGAGGAGAGCGGAGGGAGATGTTTAATTTAACTTGTTTATTTTGAAGTGTGTGCATAATAAAAATAAATATGAGCAACTTACAATTAAATATGATACACTTTAAATTAATTAAATTACACTTTGATATTAATAATTTGCATATTAACTAGGTAGTTCCAATATGTTTTTACTTAAAATAAAGTCAGTCATCTTCAGATCTAATATGAAAACTTGCATTTGCGAATGGAGCATGTTTATAGTTAAGTATACTATGCACTTTTTTTGCATTATAACGGTAGTAGTACTTGACTTAACTTAACTTAATAAACGCCTCCAATCTATAGAACATTCGCACTTAAGGACCAATCACATTTATCACAGTTTCATTAATAGTTAAGAAATGGAAAACAATAAGAATTACTTGTGTTGTTTTGCCATCCAATTCAGAAAAAATTTTATATTTTCCTTGTAAGCTCATACATAACTAAACGAATTTCTTCGTTAAATCTTAAATATCTAGCATATATAGCATGGGCGGTGGGTTGGGACCACTGTGCCCCCTTTTTCGGCACCTCGGAATCGAACTGCATCAATACTTTTATTGCGTTAGTTCTACTTCCGTTTTGTTAGAGCAAATAATATAATAAAACAAGAAGTGAAAACATATTGGCTTTAAAGACTGCCAAACCCCCAATAGGTGGATTCGAGTGTTTGCAAAATTTATTGCCTGGAAGGTTCCCAGAAAGTTGGCCGATGAAGGCTTACAAGAAAAATAGCACAAAAACAAAACATAACAATAAAAAGCTTCAAAAATAATGTTGATTTTGAAAAGCTGTGTGTACATTTTTGTACCGAAGTGGAATAAAAACAATCCAGTCGCGACCGTGCTGATTTAGTGAATGCATTTCAAAACTATTAATTTTAAAAACACATTACACATTACAATAATGCCATTTCAAGCACATTATGATGATTAATTAAAATAAATATAAAAAGCATTGACACTTTGCTATTAAATGCAATAATTTAGCCGCAATATGGAGAGTAAGCCCAGTCATTTCGGATCGTTTCAGAATTTTTTGTTTGTTTATTTTTAAGGGATCACGAATTCAACTGAAAAATAAAGTCCCTCCATAGTTAGAGCCGTCCGCCAATAAATAAACGTTGACCATCATCATGTTTTTCTATGACTAAACAATTTAGTTATACAATCTACCCTACTTCCAGAATACTACTTCAATATTTGATTAAGTATTCATAATTTTATTTCAGTTCTCCCCTTTTTTTCCATGTTCACAATTTGATTTATGTTTTGTGTAATTTTGTTTGCTACACAAATTTGCTGTTAAATTTCCCTTCACACGTAAATTTAAAACAAAAACGAAATTAAACCACAAAAGCTTATACATAAATAAATAACTGAGTCTGTGTGCGTAGTACAAAAGTTTTGGCATATGAAATGAGCAAATAAAAAGAGACATTCAATTATCTAAAAAGCAAAACAAATAAATGAAAATTAATTTGACATATTTGACATTTGGGCAAACATAAACATGAAAATCAAATGAGTGCGAGTGGCGGGATTTGGGTAAAGGGCAGAGAAAAGGCAAATGACGTGACGAGCGCTTAACTCTTTAATCTATATGTTTGGTGGAGTTCCATTTTGGTGATTTCCAAGGCGGACTAGTGAGCATTTCCCTCCTCCCTTGCACGAGTCACGCAATCTGGTGCGTCTCGAGTGTTTGTCACGCATGAAATGCTGACAGCAGAGCAAACAGCAAACAGGCGACTATTAAAAGCAAACACACGTAAAAAACTAAGGCCGAGTAGAGCCGCAAATGTATGCAGCAGCAGCAACAAAGTCGTGCAAGGACATGGCGAACACACAAAGCAAAAAGCCACAAACATAATGATGGTCATGATGATGTTGAGGACGCTATTTCCTGTCTGCGCTTTAAGATTTGCTAGACAACTGTGAGGTCTGCCCGGAGCGCAAAAATTGAAAGCGGCGCGCATGTTGCATGTCAGCGACCCTTTTGCATTCGTCTGCTTAGGCTTGGCCATGCAGAAGTTTCAGCAACGCATATGGAAATGATGCCAGCTCACGCATGTGTGTGTGCCTGGCCTTTTGTAAACACGCTGAAATTTGAACACTTTTCACCAGCCGATTTGCAACAAAAGCAAATGGCTTTCGGCTTTCAACTTATCTTTTCATAGTGCGCATAAATAAAATCATTTTCTCACTAATACGAGCTCGACGCGCGGGCGAAGAGCATAAAAAACTAAACCAAAACTTGGCCAACAACTAAAAGTTTTGCAAAAAGTTTCGCACCTAGCTTTTGGGGGAGTTGATTTTTTTTAGTTTTTGGTAGTTTTTTGGTAACATACAAAATCGAAGCGTAATCAAAGCAACCAAATACAAACAAATGCTAATGTGGGCTTAGTTTGTCCGTGTGGATGTGAGTGTGAGTGTGTGGGAGAGAGTCGGTGGGGCGGGTGTGCGGAAATGGCAGTCCAGTTACGTGACTTTAATATTTTCAACGGTTTTTGTATACCCTTGCACAGGGTATACATGTTTCTGTTTTAAGTTTCGCCACTGCAGAGTTAACACAATGAACACAACTGCCAATGCAGTCGGTCAAAGATGTCGCATTTGATGTAAAAGCTGTTTCTGCATCAGTCGACCCGACTTTTAATACTGTCCAATTAAATTTATCTAGCCAAAGAGCCAGCACTGATGAAAATTTACAGGGGCTCAAAAACCGAGACCGAGCGTAAATGTTACCAAAGGCAGCGCAAGAACGGGTTTCTTCATTTGTAGTAGAACGTTCTCTTTTCGAGATAAGGTTTTGGAAAACGCAAGAACTTGATTTGATTTGATGCCCATCGCTAACTTTTGGAGCCACACAACTAAGGCCCAATTGCTGAATGTCCGGTTAGTCAAACTGACCGGCAAGTTGAGCACCTCATGGTGTGCTTGCCGAATCCCAAGCAACAAACTTAACCGTAACCTCCTACTCCAGTCAAATTGCAACCACTAGTTGAGTTCCGATGGAACTTTCGATATTCTTAACGATAGACAAGCCGAAGAATGCCTTGTTTATTTTATTAATTGCCACAAACTACAACGAGAATCAAAATTATTTTCATCAACTGGTTAGTGCAAAAATTGTTCAACGATTCATGTTGATCAAATTCGAATGTACAATAATTCCTGTAATGCTAAGAGATCAAGCGTCTTGCCAAAGCTTTAGCTAAAGCCTTGGAATTAATTTTGACAAGGAATACAAATAGTGCACGTGGCAACTTTCTTTTACCTGCGGGTGACTTTTTTGGAGTCAGCGTTCCCTTTATAAAACATGCAAGTCAACAAGTATACTCTCTCTCTGCATTATATTCATCGCAACAAATTTACTAAACTTTTTCTCCAAAAAATAAGCAGCAACATTTAATATCATTAAAACAACCCCAACCAAAATACCTTATCCGTTTCAGTGTCCGGTCTCAGCCGCTGGCTATCTGGAAAAACCAATTTGAATTTCCGCACTGTGTAAGATTTTGCCAATCTAGGGCGACATAATGCAAACAATTCTTCACCATACGGAAGAATAGTGCTAAGATGAGCAACAACTACCCATTTTTTAATATTAGCCAGAACACGATGTTAGTCTGGGAGCTATACAATAGAGTCAACCGTTTTTGATCAAACTTAGTAGAATTTTGTGGATGTATCCAAAATTTATAAATACCAAGTTTAAGATCGCTATCATTGAAAACAAAAATATGTTTCTAAAACTATTTTTCAGTCATATGATTTCTCCATTAATAATTCCACTAATTCCTAATAGGGCTGCAAGCCGTTTTTGATCCGAACCGGTTCGAACCCGGAACTTTGAATTGTATACTACCTCTTTAGAATTAAAAGCTGAAGCCAACCCTCTTCCGAACCTAAAATATCGGTTCGGTTCAACAAAAATAGTACTCCTCATTTGTCCTTCTGTCCAAGTCTTAAAATGGGCAGCAAAGTGATATAGCAGCCTGTGTTCTTTGAGATCCTTAACTACAAAGCTTTTGCAATGATTCACATGAGAAATATTTTTTTACAAAAACTACGAAACGGTATTTTACTTAATAGTACATTTTATTTCTAATTTCGACCCAAAAACTGCCCGATTCCTATCCGATTTGAGTAGTTTTTAGGTCGAAAGCGATTATTAGAACTAATCAGATTAAACTAACTTCTAAAATTTGGTATCTAAATAAATGCATTACTGTGTTTTATATTAATATTGTGTCCAGCATGGACTGAACCAAGGTTCAAACCAAAACCTTTTGAACAATAACCATTAGTACATTTTGGTTCCAACCAGCGTTCCGCAGATCCATAAAAAATGTAAGGGTTTGCAGCCCTGCTTCCTAATGTAAAAGTTATTTAAGCCTTGCAGTCTTCGAAAAGAACTTCGCGTGATATTTCTCTCATTGTGAAAAATTCTGCTCAAAGGTAGGTGAACACCTCAGCAAGGCTAGCGAAGCAGTGAACGCATTACAATATATCAGAATATCAAACTGTTTCGATAACATATGAATTGGATTGGAGGGTGTTCAACATTAACATGAACAATGTTCATTGAACATCTCAAAGATAGGAAAAAAAGGCAGTTTTTTCTTTTTTGAGCATGTTCTGGGAATCCATCTGCTTAACCCCCATATTGTGGCAACAACGAACTCGAGAGAATATAGAAGTTGTAGTCCATAAAAGCAACAACATTTTACAAATTTTGTTACTCTTTAGGTGTTTATGAAAAAAATTATGCAAAATGTACCAGTATAGGATATTTTTCTAGCATAAACAAAACGAGAAAGCCAAGCTAACTTCGTCTGTGCCGAAGTTTTTATACCCTTGCAAGTGCTCCCTTAAATATTTTCAAATAAATACTCTTTTTCCCATTTTCCGACCGATCGTTCGTATGGGAGCTATATGATATAGTCATCCGATTTGGACAAAAACTTGTAGAATTATGTAAAAGCACGAGAAACAAACAAATACAAAATTGCAGGATGCTACCATTAAAAACAAAAAAGTTTTTCTAACTAAGCCTGTTTTTTAGACCTATCTTTTGTATGGCAGCTATACCATATAGTTGTCTGATTTTAAAAAAAACTGGTAGGATTATAAAAAAACATATAAAATCTACGATTACAACGTTTGGAGACGTTTCCATTAAAAAGAAAAAAGTTTTTCATACTAAAACTAGTTTTCCGACCGATGAGATATAGTCATCCGATCCGGTCGGTTCCGACATATTAGTAGTGTGCAGCAAAAAGAAGACTCTGTGCAAAATTTCAGCTCGATAGCTTTAAAACTGAGAGACTAGTTCGCGTAGAAACAGACAGACAGACAGACGAACAGACGGACGGACGGACAAAGCTCAATCGACTCAGCTCGTCACCCTGATCAAGAATATATATAGTTTATGGGGTCGGAAATGAATATTTCTATGCGTTGCAAACTTCTGGGCAAAATTATAATACCCTTTGCAAGGGTATAAAGATCACTGCATTTGAAGGACTTTTTTGTTTGTTTGTGGTTGTGGCATAATAAACATCAAAATGGTAGGACTGTATGAAAACTGCTGTCAGTTGTTGTAGTTAGAGCATAAAATGATTCACAAAACTCCTAGCTAGACTTTTGAATAAGAATATTAAACCTCTGAAATTCAGGATTTTTCGAGAGATTTACATATCAAGCAACATCAGAATCTCTAGAGATTTCTGAGTCTCCCTCGAATATACAGTTTCACTTGGTCAAAGCCAACGAGAGAGCTGGTGAACGGTGCTTACACTTTTCTTTCTGAGCGGCAGCAACATTTTCGTAGCCAGCTTTATCACGATTTCTGTAGAAGTTGCAGATATGAAGAAAAAGAAGATAAAGCGCGGCAGCTTTAAGTAGGAGGAGACTTAGGTTACTTGGTCAACCGCTCAACCTATAGGAGACATACGAGCTACAGATCCCAGCTCTATTCTAAGTCTGTACTGTCCACACAATGGTTCAGTATTAAGGATCTCTATTCACATCCAAAATGAGTTGAGCCCGAAACTCTCAAAATTTTATGTGAATAAATGTAAAAGAGTGTACAAACTTCGCTGGGCTTTGCATAATTTTGGTCTTCTTTTTTTTTATTAATTTTCCCTTTGCAGAGAAAAGGATTTTGCTTACTGCTGTCGAATGCTAGGGTCGCGTTATAAGTTTGCCTGCTTAGACGGGTAACGTGACTGGGATCAATGTAAATGAAGCTGGCTAATTAAAGTTTCTTTTCTATAAATGCCAGCAGGCAACATCTTCTATCTCAATTAGTGCAATTTGTTCGTGTCATTAATGTCAATTGCTCGAGTGGAGGTGGCACAGGCGGCTGTGGCAAATGACAATGAATAGGCAAAAACACGGGGGACAACAAAATTAGCGCATGACTTTCAGGCGTAAAATTGAAAATCATTGCAGTAACACCTGCCAGTCGTTCGCCCACACCTACCCCAAGGGGGAAGGCATTACGTGATTTTCGTTTATGATTTCTGCTTACTTTAAGCACTTCCGTTCTTCTGTTTCCGTTGCCCTTGTCTTGGGCCATAAAAATGAATATTAATGCTCTACACTTGACTGGAATGCATACATACATACAAATGTATGTACAAAGTACATATTTATATGCACGGCAATGGCTGAACATGTATTACATCAAATCGCATCGATTATTGTATATGGAGCAACATATCTGCTTTCTGCTTCTCTCTCTCTCTCTCTGTCTCTCTCTCTTTCCCACCGTGGGCGTGGGTGTGCCATATTTGTCATGGACCGTAGAAGGAGTAGGAACAGCCAAAGCATCGCCTGGGCCCGGTGATTTATCATATTTATGTTATAGGGTGGCGGGTTAGCATAGTTTGCTGCACATGCACAGGTGCCGGGTTCAGGACCCTAACGCAATTTGTTTCGCTGCCTGTCGAGCAGCATTTTATGGCCAAAGCATCAGCATGGGATCACATAGCTGGGCAGCCAAAGTGTTCTTTCTATATACGAACTGCTATATGTTGGTTAGAATGCATCTGCATGTGTGTGCTCTACGTCTCATTTAAGTGCTTTGCATATTATTTAAAATTGTCACCCACACATGCATAAAGAGTTGGGTTTTATGGAAAATATACGACCAGAGTGAAGAACTGCATGAAGGTAGACAACCTTTTTTATGGACACATTAGCAGACAGTTGATAGTCACATTTGATGATTACATAAATAAGTTAAACAGGTACTCAGTTATTAGCAAATTAGAAATTTAATTTGGGTCCATTATAGAGTTTGTCCAAGACTTTTAAGTGTGAGCCACATTCAAACCTGGCAGAACATTCTGCGAAAATGGTTCAGTCTTTGTTCCAAACACACACACAAATATGTGTTTGTTGAAGGGCAAAATTAATGAAATAAAGTATATCTATGTTAGATCAGTATCAACGAACGAGTCGATAAAGCCAGATCTCAGAGGTGGCTCGACATGGTTCTGATTACAAACTTGTTATCCTCTCAGGCAGAAAGAATTAATATTAAATTTTGGCCACTCCCGCTTCCCTTCTTTCTGACGCGCACCTAGTAGGAATCGAAGACTTCTGGAATTTTGGGGAGCTCGAACAAAAACGAAAGAAAAATGATGCCCGAACCTTACCCGTAGCAAAAATACAGGTAAAAGGAGTTCGATTCGTCTTGGCTAAAAGTAAAGTGATTGTTGCCTCTTAAAAGACTGAATTTTGTTCCAGCAAAGCTGAGCCACGAGTTCATCCCCGCCGTCAGGGATCTCCATTTCTCTCTCACTAAATAGCAGATCTGTGCAATGCACTTTTGTCACTTTCAAAGTCTTCTTGTCTTAAAAAAAGTTGGATACTTCATTTAATTGTTTTAATATTCTTTACTTTCGAACCACGGATTATGCCATTACTTAGGCTAAGCAGCGTCCTTCAGAACCCACACCGGTGTGGTGCAGCGGGTAGTGTGCATGACTGCTGTGCTGTAGCGGGATCGATCCCGCTTTGGGACATCTAATATAAGGTTGATTTTTCTAAGTCTGACACACTCGGCCACCTTTAACAGCCATTGGCGCCCGCTTTGAAGTAACTAGCCATGAAAAAAACTTCTCAAGCGTTAAGCTGTTCGTTCCTTACTCTTGTGCGAAAACTATAATCCAAGAAATTTAGAGAAAATCGGCTGCCTTAGAATGGCCCAAAATTTGCCAATTTCAGGTCATTGTAGCTCAGTGATTAACATTCATTGATCCAGTACGTCAATGTCGTGGGGTCAGGTCGAGGCATCATCAAAAAACTCGTAATCTCCAAATTGTCAAACTGCTCTACAAATTTAAAGTTCATCGGCGCTGTTCCCAATTACGAGTCGGTTTTCGTGTAAACGTTAGTTTTTGTACTTAAAATCCCACAGTTTTCTATGAAAAGTAAGGAAAATGTCTGTGCCTACAAGATCAGGTCGTTTATTTTAGTCGAATTGAATCCACTTGGCATTGAGCTGTCGGTTTCAACTGCTGAAGCAATTCCGATTTTTCTCAAACCTGATCAAGAATCCTTTGAAATGCTTTTCGCCTTCCTTATAACATTTCTATGTTTAAGATCTACAATGCAACGTTTACACGAAAACCGATTCGGAATTCTTTGAAATCCTTTGAAATGCTTTTCGCCTTCCTTATAACATTTCTATGTTTAAGATCTACAATGCAACGTTTACACGAAAACCGATTCGGAATTCGGAACAGGGCCGCATAGCTTTTTTAACTTCAGAGTTTTTGTGGGCTTAACAACACCAAAAACGATTCACGCCAAGTTGGTTCTGACCATTTTTTGTAACCCACAAACGTGCGATTTTAATACGAAGAGAATCCATCAAGGACTAATTTGAGCCAATAACCATCACTAAAAAAAAGATAAAATTTAAGAGCGCAATAACGTAAGACCCCAGAGAATCATGATTTTAATTAGTTAGTATAACCTGCTGTAAGTTTTCGTACACAAAACAAGCCGATAAGAAGATGAGTGCTTCAATGGGGTTATGTAGATCCTGCCCTATTGCTTTTGAGTGCTTAGCTGAATTATGTACTGTGACTTCCTGCCTGGCTCCAGTCACTACTGTGTTTTGTCGTGTTGTGACGAGTGAATTCGATAGTCGTCTGCTTTGATATGTCGAATTCTAATACTGAGTAGGCATATGAATAAATTTCATAATAAAATTTAAATGGTCGGAGGATACCGATAGAATAATAAATACACTAATCTGAAGTAATTTGCGGTAAAAATCATTCCGCAGGAGTCTAATTAAAGTCAGATATCTGTAATTTTTGTGGTTTCCAAAGTAATCAAAGTAAAATTTAGTCATATGCCAAATGCACAGTACTCAGGGTCCTAAAAACGAGTCCAACAGAGGACAAGTTATGAAAATAACTTAAGTCAAGGGTACTTTTCATAAGATGAGCATAAAATGTTCTAGGAATTATAGGTAATTTGTGCCAATTTTTTAATTAATAATTCGTGAAGCTTTAGGAATTGAATATCCTAAAGTTGTATTGTATTCCTAAAGCTAACAAGAAAGAAAGCCCGACTACACTCAGAGAAAAATAGGGAATTTCATACTTGGATCAAGAATTTTCGAGATTAATAGTTCGATAAGAGTGAAAATTCTCGATCCAAGAGTTTAAATACTTGATCTAATGCCGAATCATTCTCATATCAATCAGAATAGTTAATGAATCAAGTGCTAAACATACTCAAATTCAAGATTGCTCATTCTTGAATCAAGAGCATACAGCATTGTCAAAAACAGAGAACGTTCCTTTTAATATCAAGAGCTCATCAGATACAAGAGTAAGATCGTTTACTCTTAAAACAAGAGCTTCACAGATTCCAATTTAAAATCAATTGTTTTTTCTTTTCATTGTGTTTAAATATATTTTATCGAAAATCATCGAAAACCTCAAAGCAGCATCAGTCTTTGTCTGCCAACGGCCAGTCGAACAGGGGTCTCTCGATGCCAGTAATGGCATTACTGGTTGGGAATTCCAAAGCAAATTGAGTGCAAAAATAGCTTCCCCACACACCCGTCTCACATGAAATACAAAACTGTATGAGGAGACTCAAAGCTATTCTCTAAAATGTGCTTGCTCTCCTCTCTCAGTTTCTTTACCTCACTCCCCTCGCCTAAAAGCACCAGGGTGAGAACGAATTAGCTCGATTTCAAGACCGAAATTCTTGAAAATTCAAGAACGAATACATTTTTTTCCAAGAGCGTTTGTTCTTAAGTTATTCGTTCTACTTTTTTCTGGGTGTATGTAAAACATACTCTGTACCAACGAAAATATACGCTCTGCATAAATTTTGATGCTGCAGTAGCAACTGAAAGCAGCGCTGCTTCTGCGCTGCAGTAGCGCACAGTCTTTTGATCATAACTCGACAACCGTTCATCCGATCTTCACTATTTCTTTTGCGGATCGATAACCGTTCATCCGATCTTCACTATTTCTTTTGCGGATCGATAAGTTATCCTGAGTACTCAATATGTCCAGAAAGTACGAACCATCTACCTTTAAAACTGTGGGAGATATGACGTATTTTCTAACTTGCAGGGGCGGGAAGGGGCGTGGCCAAAATTGAAATTAAACTTGATCTGCCTGCAGACATAAGACGCATATGTCCCATACATGTCAAACCTCTATCTCTTACCATATCTGAGATCTGGGCGTTCAGACGGTCAGACAGACGGACATGACTCGGTTGTTGATGCTGAACCCGTAATATCGGAGATGCTTCCTTCTGGATGTTACATACTTTTGCACAAACTTATAATACTCTATGTACGTACGGTACAGAGTATAAAAAATCCCGGAACATGGGCAATCATTTAAATGTAATTGATGGACTTGTCAGTTTTGACTCTGAAAAAGTGATTTCTCCACTCCAATTTTCATCTTATTTAATATCACGTTACATTCAACAAAAGTCTGACTAATGCACCAGTATTGTTGGACAATTGCACATTTTTCCCAACTCATTTGCCTTGAACCTTGTGGACGAGTGGATTAATAATTCAGCAAGCTGCAATGAATGTTCTCAATGCTCGCGTAGGGGACTGCTCAACAATTTTCCATTTGACTTAGCTAATGAAATGCTTGTCAAAAGCTGATTTCAACTTCCAACAAAAACAACAAAAAAAACTACAAATACCCATTCAAAGAACAAGGTGGGAAAAAGTCTCATTAATTATTTATGAAATGCAGCTTCAGGTGGATTTTATATTTCACATCAGGCGTCTAATTGGGCATAGAAAAATTGAGCAGCTAACATAACCGACGGCTAGCGAAAGCGAGAGCTGAAAATGGCGTAAATCAAACGAAATGAAAAGCTGCTGCATTAAAAGAAAATGAGCGAGTGTGGGAAATACTGAAAAGTTGATTGCTTTATAAGCGACCGTGCGTGTGTGAGTGTGCCAGGCGAGCTCATTCGCTTGTGTTTGCATAAGTATTGAGCGCTTAAAACGATTTGTAGCCTTTAATACGCCGCGTGGTGTTACATAAATGAGCGGCAAGCATGTGTGTGTCTGTGTGTGTAATTTGATAGCCCAGCATATTTAAATGGCAAATCCTTCGCACCCGGGAGGCTTATTTATTGTGTTTTCGAATCGATAATTCAATTTTCGGCATACTTTTGCGTTGATTTTGATGGATTTGCTCAATATGTGCGTATCGTATGACAGTTTTGCTTGTTAATTTGCATCAATTTCGGTAAAGCTGTGGCTAATTTTGTTTGATTAATGTGATGAACGATGTGCCCCAAAAGTAGGCAGTGCTTTTCGTGCTCTTCTCACAAGTGCGCAAATTGAAAAAGGGTTTCGTCACACCCACACACACCCAGGCAGGCAGGCAGGCAGGCGGCATCAAAGCGCATTAGTTTGTATGGCACGCAAATTGGTTAGGCAGGCACTTTACAAACACCCTCACACATATCACCCTCAAAATCTGCCATGTGCTCCATTTTTTGACACTCACCCACACACACAAGCGCACACCTGAAAAGCACTCTCTTCTAGAGCAAGCCAAAGGTGAAAGCAAAACAATACAAAAAGCCCAAAGTGGGCTAACGCTGAGTGCAAAGCTCCAAAAAAAAAGAAGCAAAAGAAACTCACAGCCGATGGGGCCATTGCAAAACCTGACAGCTATGACGAGTGCGTGGGGGACAGGGACACGGACAGGGTGTTTGGTTTAGGTGTGGGCGGGACTCATGTGATAGCGCTAGCTTTGATGGCGGCACCTTTTGTCTATGTGTTTTGGTCCAATCACTGTACAAAAGGCAACAGCAAGTCTTCGGGCCAAGCACCTTTTTTTCGTGCTCCTCCGCTGCTATCTTTCGGGGCGCTGCTCGCCCGGGGCACTGGCTCAGCTTTGACATATGCCAAGTGTGAGGGGGCGGGGTGCTCGGGGGGAGATTTACAACACTACATACAAAATGTATAAATTTTCGAGGTAAGCGGAGGATTTTACTTGCCTAATTACAATACCAGAGGATGTTGCCATGACAGCTGTTTTGGGGCCCGCTATTAATTTAGAGCTTAAACTTTCCCCTGATGGCAAAATCAATGAAATCAAATTTAATATTCTCGGCACTAATTACGAAAGTTGAGCCGCTGCTAATTAGCGGATTTCGGGTAAGAAATGTGCCCCTGCCGCCCGCCTCGAGTTGTGGGCCGGCCGGGCAGGGCAACACATGCAACCAATTGAACTAAGAAAATCTTCTGCTTTTGTTGGCGAATAAAAATCGATTTGTCAGCAGCAACAAATAAAATAAACGACACATAAAATAAAGCGCACACAAGACCGAACTAGACAGACCATAAAAAAGAAGGCAACAGCATCAGCAAGAAGCTGCCGGATGCCAAGCCAGACGGTCGAAAGAGTCAACGTTGTTTGGTTACTTCAAAATGGGTGCTTCTCAAACTGCGAGGGCAGGCGGTGAGGTTTGTCAAAATTAAGAAAGTTATCTGTGTGTTTTTGGATAACCTTGAGTCGGCTACAACTTTCTAGCTAGCTTATCGTTTTCGTCTAATTTGGTTTATTCCAAGATAAATGCCCTTAAAAGTATGCTTTCATTTTTGTCTTTAATGGTAATCAGTCGTATAAACGCTTTCATTTCAAGGTAAAGCTGCCTTTATATGTGAAATGTCGCCAAAATGCTGGGCTACTAGATTAGATGACAAAAGTTGAGTGATTTTCAACCGACTGTTCAAGGCCAAATATAGTTGATGCGTACAGTTTCCTTTCTCTATTATCTAGTAGCCTGCAATGTTTTTATCACTTTACATAAAAAGTTCTCTTAGTTTAGTTCAAAGTGCAATCGCTTATACGAAAATCTCTACAGATTTCTCTGACACCCCCGAGTAAATAGTTTTCTGAACTAAAAATTATATTAAACCCGGCCTACTTTAGAGGGCATTTATCATGACATACGGTATAATGCGGCTTTTTCAGTTTTGCAAATTAAATGACCACAACTCTTCCAACTTGTGTAGTGTGCCAGCTAAACTATCAACCAGCCCTCGTTTTGCCAAAATCCAGAAATGTCATGTAATTTATTTATTAGCGATGGCAGATAAAACCAGCCCATGGCTTACTTACAAATAAATTAACTAATTGCCACTGGTCAAGGCCAATTCGCGGTCACTAGGCCCAAAGGCATTGTAAATCTGATTCTCGAGGGCAAAGCCTGCTGCTGGCTGATAAATGAGTTTTCTGTTGTTTTTTTTTCGTTTTGTCTGCTGTTGTTGTTGCCAGCTACTGTTCACTGACTGATTTTGTTGGGAGACTAATGACTATGCGGAGTAAGCAATGTCATTGAAATGAAAGCGAAACGAGGCCGCAGGGTAATTATTAATATTGGTTTTGTATCAAAGGAATTCTTTTCAGAGAAGGGAAGTCTAATTGATAGTTGGCTGCCTTCGAGAAAGCTATGGTAATTGGTATATATTCTATATTACTGATGATTGATGTGAAGTTTTGCCTGATTTTCTAGTTATGCTTAATTGTGTGTGACAGTACTGGAACAGTGCTATGACATCTTTATGGTGTATGATGATTGTGAATTGCTACCGATATGTTTGCCAATACGACGACAAAGAGGAGGTTCTCTGTCCCTGGTCTTTAAAACTTTTAATTAAAGTAATTTTGCTTGAAATCAATAAAAGTACACACAGAAAAAATGCACAAAATGTGACAATTCAAAGTGAAGCTTGCCACCAGCACTCAGCAATCAAGGACTGACTGGTGCAGATGGCAAGACCGTGGCCTTAGAAACACATCGTCGTGGTTTGGAGTGCCACATTTTCCTACGATTACAAAAACGGGTTGAACAAAAACAAGAACCTTCTACTTGAATTTAATACAAGTGTGCCGAATAGTTAGAACTATTATACACTCGATTCAAGTAAAATAATTCATTTTTTAATACCAGTTCAGATATACTGGATTAAAGTCTTTTTCGGGATATGTTAAGTACATTTGAACCATTTTAATTCATTTAATCATTGCTCATTGTCTGCAAGTCTTAAGCCAAATTCTATTGAGTCCCAAAATAAGTACCAAATATTCCAATACAATCTTGATACATAATAACAGTACAACATGTTCTGTGATCAAGCCCATAAAGTTCTAAAACTATTTCCAATTTTTCCTGAAAATTTGATTGAATCAAAGAAGGCTGAAAAAGTTTTAAGTAAAAGGTAGTATTAGGCACAAATCTACCGTCCCTCCATAGGAAAAGTAAAGTGCGAGACCCATTTGGGAATTTCAAGAATAAATTCGAATAAAAATAAGTGTATGTATCTTCGTTGCTCAGTTTTGGGAGCTGGCTTTGCTATACTATTTTGTACTCATTCCAAGACCATTTTTATACCCTGTTCCCATTGAAAATGGGAAAAGGGGGATCATGAAGTTGTGCGAATGTATGTAACAGGGAGAAGGAAAATTTTCCGACCCCATAAAGTATATATATTCTTGATCAGCATGAACAGCCGAGTCGATATAGCCATGTCCGTCTGTCCGTCTGTCCGTCTGTCCGTCTGTCCGTCTGTCCGTCCGTCCGTCCGTCCGACCGTCCGTCTGTCCGTCTGTCCGTCTGTCTGTCTGTATGAACGCGTCGATCTCAGAGACTATAAGAGATAGAGCCACAAATTTTTGCACGAAGGTAGATTTATGCTGTACGCAGATCAAGTTTGTTTCAGATTTGAAAAATTCCACCCCGTCCCCCTTTTATCCCCAAAAAACCTAGACCTCCTCTATAAATCCAAGACCTAAAAAGCCGTCAGATCCACAATTTTCAAGTTAGAGCCTCGTGGTTTAGTATACATCAAGCTAGGCTCAATATCTATCTATTCTGAAAAGTACAATCAGATCGGACCAAAAACACCGGAGTTATAAGCGAAACAGTTGGGCTGATAATAGCCCTCAGGACTAGAAAAGTATTGCCTACATTTAGGATGACATTTTCAAAAATTCAAAAACAAATAAATGAAAATAAATGAACAGGTTGTGGTCGGGAAACTCGACTGCAGCGCCCTTACTTGTTTTTTTTTTTGTAACGTTGTTATATACCTAATAAAGAGTTTAGAGATATCTGGCTTAAAGTCCCAAACGTTGTCAAAAGTCGGTCAATTGCGGATTTTCTCATTCCAAATATGAATAGGATTGACTTTATTTTATCTCCCCATGTCTTTTCTGTGTACTGTAGCTTATATTAAAGGAAACATTTTCGAAAAGCCCATGAATGGAATTCATGGAATTACAAACTAGCTGGGCAAGAACAATGGTCTCTGTCTAAATCCAACAAAATCTAAATGTCGAATACTAGATAATCGATAGATAATTCGAAATACCTGTTACTCAGTGCCATAAGTGTTAAATAAGCTCACACGGCTCAGATAAGTATGCAACGTTTTTCTAACTCTGCCATTTATTATCCGATCTTTATGAAAATATGTGAGATTGTAGATATTGGCCACATACACAACACTGCAAAATCTGAGCTCAATATCTTCAAAATTGTAAGAGTTATTCATTCTACTGCGGGGCGGGAAATTTTAAAGAAAATTGATCTGCGTGCTGACAATACTAGTCTACATTCAAAATTTGGTTACTCTAGCTCTTCTAGTCTGGTTTTGGAAATCGATTGGTACAGCCTCTGCGGGGAGAACTCTTAATATTACAATAATCACCTAAAGCTGTCCAGTTAACAGAAGAAGTCTCTAACTAATAGGTAAAATTGGATAATTTCTTTAAGTATTCTTGAAACAACCCAAAGTTTTAGGTTCGAAACAAGTTCAGGTTCAGCTTAAATGTCTAAAATGGTTCGGTTCACGGTGAAATATAAGTCGGAATTCGGGGCTAGAACCGTTTCGGTTCAAAACAGGATACAACCTGATACAAAATTATGAGTTGAGTTATGAGCAAACGAATGTTAGCAGCAGCTCTTACTGAGCATACACTTTCGTTTTTACAGAGTATTCAACAGTCGAGATAAACCATCTTTCCTTCTTGGATTTCTTTAAGATTTCAGTGGAAAACAAAATAAATTCCAACCCAGTCGATCTAGTCAGTCGATTAAAAAAAAATGAAAACGAGAAAGCCAAGCTAATTTCGTCTGTGCCGAAGATTTTATACCCTTGCAAGTGCTCGCTTAAATATTTTCAAAAAATACTCTTTTTCCCATTTTCCGACCGATCGTTCGTATGGGAGCTATATGATATAGTCATCCGATTTGGACAAAAACTTGTAGAATTGTGTAAAAGCACGAGAAACAAACAAATACAAAATTACAGGATGCAACCATTAAAAACAAAAAAGTTTTTCTAACTAAGACTGTTTTTCAGACCCATCTTTTGTATGGCAGCTATGCCATATAGTTGTCCGATTTTAATAAAACTTGGTAGAACTATAAAAAACCATAGAAAACCTTTGATTACAAAGTTTGGAGTCGTTTCTTTGCAAGACATAGGATGAGGGGTATCTTATAGTCGTGCAGATTTATGTAACAGGCAGAAAGAACCAACTCTGTTGTCATAAAGTATATATATTCTCGATCAGCATTTATGGAGTCTCAGTCATGCCGAGGTTAAGCTTGATGATGGTTGTCCGTGAAGTGCGGGAAAGCCAGAAGCTTCACTTGTTCTACCAGCTCAAAGAACGCCTACAACCTATTTTCCTTTCTCCTTTCTCTGCAGCTTAATCGACCGATGCAGAGTCTCTACTAACCGAGATGTTTTTATAAATTGAAGGGAACCGAATTCATATCTTTTTTGTCATATCATCCCCAAGATATATTCTCACTCTTCTGTTGCTTTTCGGTGCATTTGCAAATGATTATTTTCATTATTTAACTAATTGTTTTATTATGTAGCAACTTTTCCATATGCCCCAACTGACCCAGTTGAGTGCACAAAATCCCTAACCCACTGACCTCTGGCGTCCCGTCCTATCTCCTGCTCCGTCTCCCGGCTGTCATGTTAAGTGTCAGGACCTGGACATGTACAACACCCAAAAAAAAAGAAGAACGAAACGGCAGGGCAATGTTTCGTTTTAGTTTCAGCAAAATTTCTAATTTATTATTTTGCGCATTTAAATATTTTAAGTGTCCCGCAGGACTTGAACTCTGGTACATGCCGGCAGGATAAACTTGCAAGGACACTAAAAATTAGTCGCCCGGTCGCATCGCCTGTGTGTGTGTGTTCTGGTGGCAGGAGCAGCAGCAACAGCAGCAGCAGCCACGTTACAAGTTAATATAATTTTAATGAAAATTAACATGAAGCCTGGCACTTTTTGCCACGCTTTAATTTCCCCAAAGACGTCCCTGACATGTGAGTGTGCGTGCGTGCGCGTGTGTGTGAGTGAGTGAGGGCGTCAGACAGGGCATGTGTTAGTGCGGGTTTATTGCACACGCTCTGCTCGGCCCGCTATTAAGCGAATAGTTTGCCCACCGTCAGCCGCCTTCATTTTTATTTCTCTTGTTCCTCCCTCCCCGCCCCCGCCAGCTTACATAAGCTTTTGGGCTAATTTGTTGTTGCTGCTGCTGCTGCTGTTGGATGAGAAGTCGAGTGCGTTCTCGTGTTGGGATTTACGCAACTAATTTCACGTAGGCAAAATTAAAAGGCTGCCTGTTTTGCGGGCTGCCTGACTTTGATTTATATTACCAGGCGCAGGCACAGTCGCTGTTTACCTTATACAACAATGCCAGCGAGAGGTGAAGAGTTCAACGTGGGACCCCAAAGTGTATGCTTGGCGTAGAAGCCTTTGAAATTTGGCCCCACGCGGTGTATCAAATGTTACCGCACACACACACACACACACTTTGACACATTTCCAGCCGCAGGGACATCGCGAACTGTGAGCGTCGCTTTTAAGGCCATTCGCCGCCATCAAATTTCAATATGTCGCTGCACTTTGAAGATTGTGTTTGGCTTGGCGCTTACAAGGATATGCATAGCCCACAGGCTTTGACGGTTTGATAGCAGCCGTCGCTTTCGCGTGCATCGCTTTCGGGTATGACTTTAAAATTCAATGAGCAAAGCTCACAAAGGAGTATCCGCTTCCTAATGGATAATCTATTACTCGGTGCGTTGGATACACAACAATATTGATTAATAAATGCAAAGTTGTTGATAAGAACAGAAAGTCAACCTTCTTTTTGAGCAACTCGCTTAAAGAAGAAAAGAGAATAATGGATTTTACTTTGTCCCCTAACTGGCCATGTTCTGGGAAAGTGTGCAGTTTTTTGTGCATTCCTTATTGTGTGATTCGGTTGACCAATTTTGTCGTTAAATTGTCACCTTTCTTCGCCTTTCTTTGTTTAATTAACACTTTTCCTGGAAACTTTGTAAGCAAGCTCCAAGGCCGTCACTCGCATCTAGGGTCTGAACGCATGAGACACCTGAGGATTCAAGTTCTTGGAACTTACGTGGGTAAACGAGGGGATGTTTTTTGATATCAGTATCTTTGTCACCGATATCTCTCACATACATCTGTAAAATTGATATATGTGCATTAGAGTGGACCTCAAACGGCAAAAGGGATAAAGGTAGCTGCATTTCTAAGTCTAATATTTGTTGTATAATTCAATTATTGTGAAAACTTGGAAATGTTAAGATTTAAATGATGGAAAAAATCACTCAAACGACACGTTCAGGATTCACTTCTTTAAAAGTTAACTTTTTTGTCATCTTTAGAGCTCGCGACTGTGCCTGTGTCTGGTAATACAAATCAAAGTCAGGCAGCCCGCAAACAGGCAGACTTTTAATGTTGAATGTAAAATATGAGTACATTTAATTCACAGCAAAAAAATTTTTCATAGAAAATTGTTATATGTGCAAATTAAAAAAGTTGCATATCTTGTTTATTAAAATATTACCTTAACTCTGAATAAAGTCTGAATATATAACTTTAAAATGAAATTGGGTTGCTGCTTAGCTATTACAATAACAGCATATGGAACGCTGTGGCATTAAGACGCTTCATTAATCTTTCCCACATCTTTACTGTTGCTTTGTCCACATTGTTTGGTAGAGTTATCTCTGCTATCGTTTTACAAGAGGCTGAAGTCCCATTATGCCCCTTATATATATCATCCACCTTGAGTATTGCACCCTTGGGTCTATTTACGCTACAGTTTTGCTTTGTTAAATCTGCGCTTACTCTTTCATTTTCGGGCAAGCTTCTTGCAGGGTTTTAGTTTGAATCTGCCCTTCATGGCACAGCTTACATAAGAGCATGATACAAATATAAAGGTATGGCTTACAAAATGTGGATTGACAGCTTTTGTTAAGTGAGCCAGAGAGAGTGTTTAAGTGAGAGTGAGAGTGACAATGCACATGCACACAAATTTAGTGTGTGTGTTGGTATAGAATATAGAAAAAATAAATATTTTTAAAACTACACACACGTCAATGCATGAAGCAATTATATTGGTACATTTTATTTAAACAGTTGGAATATAACAAATAGTTTTTCATGTATTTTTTCAGTGGTATTTATAATAATATTTTTAAATATTTTTGTTTCCCATCAGCGTTTGCTCTGGTGCCTCAAACGAAACATTGTGCATTGCCTAAATTGATGCTTCCAGCATCCAAAGTGAAAGTTAAGTGTTCTATACAAAAACATGCAAAAATAAAAGAGACATCCGATCAACAAACTATTATCAATTTACCAAATTGTACTAATGGAAAAAAGGTTTATCTAAGATTAACTTCCTTGATCTGTACTTAAAATCTAGGTGGGTGAGATGATCAAGAAAACCACATTTTTGTTGTAAAGCGCCAATTCCCACTGACACATATCCCTTTTTGAAATTACAGACACCGTTTGCCATTTGGCAAAGGCATAAGGACAGACATAAGTTAGCGTTTGATCGCTATTACCGAGTTGCTGTTGGAAACACTTGAACTAAATTTATCACTTACTTAATTGATGCACATCAACATCAATACCAACAAAAACAGCAACTTAACTTAACATAGGAGCGTGTGCCAAAATTTTACACCGAGTGGCAAAAATAAACTGAAATAATTTAGACTGAACTGAGAGCACCATGTCAGATAGGCCCTACCTTTAAAATTGTATCATGCATAAAACATTGTTTGCCTTAGATAACCTGTATTGTTGTAATCATACTATGTAACACTTAGTAACAGTAATTTCAACTAATATTAACACTGTTTACCTTAAAGCACAAATACCTCAATTTGCACATATATCTGTTTTCTATGAGAATCATGAATTGTTCGCTTCTTTAATTGATTAGAAGTAAGCACTTGGTAAAGCGACTTGAAGGAGGAGATATTCAAAGAGTATACTTAAAGCCAATGGCCTTGTGTGGTGCAGCGGGTAGTGTGTATGCCAGCTATGCAAAAGGTCGTGAGTTCGATCCCGCTTCGGTAAGTCTAATGAAAAAGTTTTCGCTTTAAAAAGTTACACAGAAAAAATATTCGAGCTATCCGGGACTAAATCAATTCCAACCGTTATCAGACGTTTTCTTATTCCATGTGCGAATAGGATTGCTCTCGGATCTAGTACGACTTTAGCTTGAAATTTTTACCCAAAGGTCGAGATAAAATCTGTTTTTTGAGCTTGATTTAATCTCCCCATTTTTTTTTCTGTTTGCCTACCAGTTTAACTTTACTGGCTATTGCAGGCAGCCTTAAGGTAACTAACATTGAAAAAGCTTATCAAACTTTGCTGTTCGGTTGCGGCATATAACTGAGGTTCCTTACTCTTGTGCGTAAATAAGAATCACACATGCGAATACATTGAGAGGTGCCAAAAGGCCAAAAGAAAAAGATATCTTGAAGCCAATGTAACGATATTGGTTCATCAAAAGTAGCAACTAAAACATTTAGCACATATATCAATATTACTGAGGTATGTAAGCTTAAAGCAGATGGAGCGAAAGATATACGTGTCTCAGAAAATCCCTTCTTACGATAGGCATAGAAGGGAAGGAATACTTGGCGTCGAATGGGGAAAAGCGGAAAGTGATCTAAGTCTTAAGGCATTTAACTGCAGGAAGTTATCCTTCACTACATAACGGACCAAAGCTGAAATGTTTGAAATGATGTTTGCCGAAGTCAATCATCACTGAGTGTCAGAGAGAAACTGTGCCTGTGCTAGATGATATAACAACAATAAAGAAAACACAGATTACATAGAGGATTTTTCGTTCATTCATTACAAAATTACTTAGACTGGACTTACACGATGAAAAAAGCTTTCGTTCGTATTAAAGTGGTGCACAGGGGCAAGCAACACGACTACACCTCTCTCCTTCAAGCAGGACCTTTTTGAAAAACTTCATGAATTTTGCTTCACCGTGTAAAACCCGTGTTAGACGGGACTGTTACGTTGAAGTAAGCTTCCTGAAGTTTTTATAGAAAAAAGTTATAGAGGGCCAAGTGAGACCACTATATCTTTTTCTACCAATCGAAAGCTTTGTCAAGAACAATATGAAGGTTGCTTCACTGTGTAAATGGACTTTAAAAGGTCTTGCTTCACTGTCTTTGCTCCTCTTCCGTTTTTCTTCCACTCTTTTGATTGGATCCGGCCATTCACACTGGATGACTCTACTCTTTTTTTGGTTCGAATTCTCCTTTAACATTTTTTTTGGTTCCATGTCGACACCTTACGCGAGATTAGTGGCCCTAAAGGACTGTCAGAAGCCCTTAGGACCGGTTTGCTGCAGCGCAGCGGTGAGCGATCGTACGATTTGAAAAAATCGTTAAATATTAATAAGATATTGGGGGGGACTACATCAAAATCGAATTCTACTAAGTCTGACTGCATGGTTTAATATTTTCCAAGACTATCAGCGATTCATATGTGATCAAGGGCAGCAACAGCAACTCAGGCGCCCTGGTTTCTGACAGCTTTCATGCCCTTTCTTTAAAATTAATAACACATTAGCTCGCTTCTGAGCATAAAAAAAGAACTAAAAATACGCAGCAGCAAAAACATTGAGTGTTTTTATTTGAATATATTCATCATGCTCCGTTGGCTGTTGGCATTGTGCATCCGGCGAAAGGGAGAGGAAGCAGTTGCAAAAATAACAACAACAACAATCAAATTCAGCAGCAAAAAGCAACAGCTGCAATGAGAATAACTCTTGGCCTTGCACACCACCCCCACACACACACACACCTATGCAAACAGGAGCTGCTGCTGCTGTTGTTGTTGTTATTGCTGCCCACATAAGTATGCTGCACTTTATGCCGTAAAAACATTTAAAACCTGCCCAACGAACCCTGCGTGCATGGGTGTGTGTGTGTGTGTGTGTGTGTGTGTGTGGGTGTATCCCTGCAACAGCTGCATTGCCGCCAGCCTTGTCCCGTTTATAATTGAAAATGTTTTGTTTTAATTAACTGAAGCGCATTTTTATTGCTGACATGTGTGACTTCTAGGACGGCAGCTCGAAGGCTTCCCATACGCCCCAGCAGCCTTCCCTTATGATTATTACGACGCGCTTTATTGTCGCGCAGCATACCAACTCAACTCACATGTTTGATGGTTTTGTCAGGTTCGGAACGCGTCAAATTTATGTGTACAGCCCAAATGGGATGTGCAATGAAACAATGCCAAAGGAAAAGGAAACGGGCAACGGAAGCTGTGGCTGGGACGATACTCCAAATGTTTGGTTATATAAAGACATAAACATAAAAGTGTTTTATAATAAAGCAAAGCGTGAAATAATTCACAGAGCAATGCGTTGGCGCCGCTGACAATTTTTATAGTACCCTCACACACACGACAATGATGTTAAATAAAATATTGTTTATGTGCCAACATAATAAATGGCCAACTGCCGCCAACCAACTCGTAAAGCACACTGACTTTAGCCACCTAGACACCGACACGATTATGACCGTTGGCACTCACATAATGGTTTATATCTCTGCGCTTCCATAAGAGTCGGAGCGCTCCTTTTGTGGCCCTCGCACACTTGACAATTACAATAATGACAGATGGTGTTTTGGCAGACTTTATATACGGATCCAGTGTAAACAATACTTAAGCGAGTGTTGTTGTTGATCAAACTTCCACATAGACCAGGAAATGTCAGCAAGAAGATAAACTGTTGGAGTCCCATTGGAAGCGATAGTGCAGTGAAAGATGAAACCAAGCAAGTTGAAATTAAGAGTAAGGCAGAAGCTAAAAGTAGAAGTGAAATCAGAAATTGAGTTGGCAAGAACTCAGGTGGTTTTCTTTCTCTTGACGGCCCTTGGGTTAAGAATGTGGGTAACGTTCGAAAGCTGAAGATTCAAACTAAGTTGATCGGAACTCGTTAATATTTAAGTATTTATTTTTTTAGCAAGTATTAAAGGTTGCGAAGAGCCTACAAAGTTTAAAGCAAAAAAAAAATACCCATACGCCACGAGAAATGTCAACAATGCGATTACTAGAGGTGTCACTATTCACACACATATTACCATTTCTTGTTTGCCTAGTAACCCTAACCTCTCCTGCATCGTTTCCTTCAGTTATACAGTACTCTCCTAGATACTTTTAGATCTAGGATAAATTTTGCAGTATTGGCAAAACATCAAATTTTTTATTTTTGGTTAATACACACTTTATTAAAAACTGGTCGTACCTACAATTCTCCAAACAAAGCTTCATGGTTGAATCTGAAAACGTAGTTAGGTCAAGTTTTAGGTATGGCTCATATTCTATCGCCACTTCCCTTTCCTTTTCAAAACAAAGAGTGGATCATTTTTTACCAATGTCATCTGGCACTTCTTCTCGATAATCTAAGATCCTTTTAAAGTTCTATCATTACCACTCCCAAAGGACTTGACCTAGCAAATAAAATGGTTTTAGGTTTGAGTCAATCTAGAAAAATATTTTAAATTACATAACCAAAAAAACGAAGGATCTTCTCATAATATCGTGTGCAGCTCTTGCTGGAACATGAAAGTTAACCTGTAAAATTATAAACTAACACATTCTCATCTCATTTGTATATTCTAAAGGAAAGCAATATAAAATTTGTACATCATAAAGATGGCGATATTGGAAATATTCTGCACCATGAAGTCAAAAATCCTGTTTTTGAGCTATGAAAGTGTGGAAGTTAGTGTACAGAGAAAATAAAAGGATATTGAAATATATCCGTTTTATGATTTCCCGTACCCATTTGGGCTGGATATGTTTTTAATATAATTTTAATCATCCAACGGAGCTGAAAATCATCCAAAGGATATAAAAAATGATCATCCGTAGGATGATATCTAGCTCCTTTGGATGATAAAAATGTGTGTGATAGTTTAATGGTTTAAGTTTGAAAATTGTTTGAAATGTTTAAACCAAGCAACGACCAGTTGGAGCAATTCAGCAGATCGACAGCTGATGCTGCTGTCAGGGTGATTGTAACACTGTAGCGGATTTTTATGGACTTCAATATCGTTTTTATAATCGTTTTGTTTTGCAAAACGATCATAAATATTCAACACCCGAATCAACGTGTCTTTGCGCTCAAAAGTCCATCTCTTATTCTCTATTCAGTTTTGTTCATTCAAAAATATCAACCCTAGTTGGTGCTCTGATTACAATCATGCTCATCTTCACACTGCTCGATTCGGGTGTTTGTTCGTTTGACTCAACAACGAATGGGAATCCCAAACGGAGAGAACAGAAAATTGTGTTTGTATTGGTGAACAAGAGAGACGATTTACGTGCAAACATATTCAATCAGCTCAAATTCACTCAACCGCACGAAGCTGTTGTCGAAATGATGTGTATTTTTCTCAAGGCTGAGCTTTACTGAGTGAGTAAATGAACACAATCATTGCCGACTCGTATGTTCATACTCAACCGATTGAAGCGTTCGCTGGTATGACAACTAGTTAACTCAATCGGCATGCTTTTTTGGTTGATTAATTGTGAGTGGAATTGTTTGTATATGACGAAATCAGGAAAATGTAATTTTTGCAGTTCTCTGGAATAGCTGTCATTGAAAAGTAGAGTCTGAATAGTAATCTTAGTGGGAAAAACTTGTTTGTTCTTAATGGAGATGTCCCTTGAACTGGCATTTATTAAGTTGATAAGCTCTCACACAATTCTACAAAGTTTTTCCAAATCGGATGACTATAGCATATGCAGAACGAATAATCGGTCGAAAAGCCTGTTCCATGTATTAAGAAAAACTTTTTTGTTTTAAATGGAATCGACTTGAAATTTCTTAACTGTTCGCTTGTAAGGGTTTTTGCATGATTCCACTTAGTATGGCAGAAATCGGACATCTATATAGTATGGCTCCCGTAGAAAAGTATAGTGCAAAAAGTATACAAACGTCGGCCGAGACGAAGTTGAGTTTCCTTTATTTTTGTATACGAGCTTTACTTTACTGGTCCGGGCCATAATCAGGCATCTGACTCTATGTTGTGCGTCATTGATGTGATTTTTCGCTCCGTATTGAACAAAAAGTGAGTTATTCTTCCTGAAGAAACCATGTGGTTCAGAGACCACAACCACATATACTTCCGTAGCCATTCTAGAACTTAGGGGATTAAAATCCAACTGGTACAGATAAGAACTCGCAGGCAGAAATTTAATAAGGCAAGACGTAATCTCAATTAGAGAAACTGAAGTGCTGACAGATATACCTTTTACAAGGTCAGGATACGGATGGCCAAGAGAAAGTACTAGAGGTAGCGCGTTTTATCAGGGAATTCTTTGGAGATAGAAACGTTATAAGCTCTGGGAAAAAGAACGTAGAAAAAGTCATTGCGGTATATGAAGGACAAAAAATTATACTTGCAAATATAAACCGGTCACCTTCGCCATTCGGAACAAAAAAGAAGGTGAACCAGACATAGTTCTAGAGTCTTACAATACACCATTGAATTGGAAAGACATCTCCGAATGCCTAAGCATTCCTGCGAATACCAGCTATTCCCAATGTATGACCCTCAGCTAATTATACCAAACAGTGTAGTATCAACTAGCCTTAATTTTGAACCAAATGAGAGCTGTCAGAGAAGCCTGCCGTCTTGTTGATCATGAGTTGTAGTTCTGCCGAGGTTTATTAAAGGTTTTGTATGCCGAACACGAATCTGTTTTCGGAAATGAACTTAAAGCCGATTACACATCTTCTACGTTGCTGCTATGAGGCACATAAACTTGGATTTTAATCAGTTTTCTTATGTAGAACATTAGATATCATTCCTTGGTGCTATTTCAGGATATCATCTATCTTTTTGCCAAAATTCAACTGAATCTGTCTAGCCATCTTTGTGCCATTAATTTATAAGGTAATTTTGCCTTGACAGAAATATTGTCATATTTAAAATTTCAATTCAAAGAAAAATATGAAATATATAACGACCACACGGCGTATGACTGATTGCACCTAGTAATGCTTAATTTTTCTCTAAATGATTTTAAAATCCCCCATTTTAGGTACAGCCTAGAATGCTGTTTAATTATGCCATACAAAATTTTAATTTTCCGCTTCCATTTCATCAACTCATCAAATGAATCAATCAGTCAAGCCCTGAACAAACAATCGGGCTGATTAATTCTCCATGCCTTTCAATTAGCATTAAGTTCGTGCAGGTGAGTGAGAACATGTTGTTAGCACGACAATTCATTCGGGCCGTGTTGCCAAATTTTGGGTTGAGCCCAAATGGGGTCATGTTCAAGTGTGCATGTCGCTTATCACGGCCAGGCGGTCCGCTCCATTAGAGTTTCGTGTCTATATTAAAAACGCTCTAATCTCAGGCAGAGGCTGGGCTCATAATTTGCAGCAGAACAGAACGGCGGACAAAAAAACGAACATAAAAATAAGAAGTTATAAATAGCGTCTAAGTGCGCCATAGATAAACCCTCCAAGGCAGGCAATATGAAGTTCCGGTTCTCCTCGTGCGCAGGCTGTGTGGAAGACGCAGACAAATTATGGACAAATTATGTCGACCTGGAAATGAGCAACGGCCGTTGGGCCGCTGGCTCATTATGTGGCACCCGCCTCTCCCCCCGCAGAGCTTCGCCCCCGGTCTAGGCCTCTGTTTGCATGCGTTGTCGTCTGTTTGGCTTTGGCTTTTGCCTGACTATATTTAAACCGCAGGAAGTCAACGCCAGGGAGGCAGTCGACCTGCTGGGTTAGCTATTTTTCCATCTGCATGTGTGTGTGTGTGTGTGCTGGTCGCTACTTCCGGTCGTTTGTCGCCATTTTCATAATGTCTGCCTTTAGCCACAGGCAATTGTTGATTTAGTTGCTGGTGCTCTTTTTGTGTTGTGTTTGTAGCTGCTGACTTTTACTTTTTTAATTTAACAGCATTGCAAATATTCAGGTCACCCCCAGCCCCACTCCCCTGTCCACCAGCTACCACATCTCCCTCTCCCAGGAAGCAGCAACAATATTAAAAATGCAAGTTGAAAGAATTGAAATAAATTCAACGAGCCGCCAGTTCCTCTCTCTACATTTTGTATTATTTAGCGAAGTTCACTTAAGCGTGTAGTCGAAATGAAAGTGGGCAAGGTCCCTGCGCCCCCCAAAGGCTGGGCTCCCTGCCAGTTCAACGGATATTGAGGCACCCCCAAAATGGGAGCAACAAAAACAGAGAATGGCAGTTGCAGGTGCAACATTTTGGTACTTTTTCGGGTAGAAGGCGCGAGATTGTTGTAGCTGCTGTAAATATGTATGAAAAATATGAAATATGCATGAGACAGGCTTTTAAAATATTATTTAAATTTTTATGCGTACACTCGGGCTATTTTTGGCTTAAATGGCGTGGATTGAATTGAAGTGGGCCTCGAGGAATACTGCTTGGGGCACAAATAAAACCAGAGTCGAAACAGAACTCGGTTAAGTATTCAAGGGGGGATAGATGCTCTGTTAGGTTGAGGTATCATATACAAAAGTGAAATTAGTGATTGGAATGCAATTTTTAACGCTTTTCATAAAGAAAATTTCTTTTCTTATCTTTTTCTCACAAATTCTTTGGGAGCAGTCCAAATACAGACAGCTCTGTTAACTTAACATACTGTTAATGCTCTGCTAAGTGTCATCCTTCCTTCTCTGAACAAATGTTTAAGCTCCCAACTGCATCGAAACAATATATGTCAAGTGAGGCATCAATTAACAAAGTTCACAAATTCCCTGCTTAATGGCTCCTACAAATCAAGTTGAAATTCCAGCTTTAAACAGCTCAATTCAAATACAGACAGCTCTGTTAACTTAACATACTGTTAATGCTCTGCTAAGTGTCATCCTTCCTTCTCTGAACAAATGTTTAAGCTCCCAACTGCATCGAAACAATATATGTCAAGTGAGGCATCAAATAACAAAGTTCACAAATTCCCTGCTTTATGGCTTCTGCAAATCAAGTTGAAATTCCAGCTTTAAACAGCTCAATTCCAGTTGTCAGCTTAATACACATGCAAATACAAATGCATTTCCTGAAAAACAAAAGAAAATATCTCAGAGAATCCATGTCAAGCGACTGAATTACCTTTATGTTGTCCCACACATTCGCTCACAAGGACTGCTTATTGATTTCGCCTGTGTGTGACAGACACTTTTTCAAACTTTTCCAAGTTTATGCCATGTGTACTGGTTTTTTCTCTTCTTTTGTGCTGTTTGTTGGTGACTTTTGCTTTGTTATAAAACTCAACCGCAATTCATTTGAATTCAATTGCCAAACGGTTAGTAACCCAACAGCTGTGTGTGTGTGTGTGCTGCACTTCCGCTGCCGTTTGTCTAGGTTCCTGCTTTTTTTTTTGGCCCTGCATTATGCATGTTGGTAGCAAGTTTAATGTGATTTACAATTTAGACGAACAGACAGTCTAAACTGCTCGAGGGGTAGTTGGCAGCAGTTTGAGAGGGTCATGAACTGAGTTTATTGTGCACATTTAAATGAAATTGCTGCGCTCAATTTATGCGCTAAACGCCGAAAGGCATTGAGTAGTGCTACAGCCAAGCTCCCTTCCAAACTTCACATCGACTCCGCCTCCGTCTGCTCGTCGCTCATTCATTTCATTTCATTTGTGTGTTCTCTCGCCCCTTTTTTTTGTGTGTTAAACCGAGGCAGCCGGCGTTATAGTTTTATGAATATCATTTTGTTATTGTTGTTTTTTGCTACTGCCTTTGCCTGCCATCGTTTTGAAATGTGTGCATATTGTTGGCATAATTGACTACGTTTTTGTAGGCTGCCACTTTTTGTGCTTTTTGTTGCAACATTTACACTGTCTAATGTGCCATTTGTTGACTGTTTAATATGCATTTGCAATGGGTTCAGTGACTAGCGAGTGACTTGCATGTGTCAAGCAAAAAGCTGAAGGGTTTTTTTTCTGTTTTGTATTGCATGGCGCCTGGATGTGGTTAAACGTTAATGGCTGCGAAAAACGCCTGTTGATCACTTTTTAACCATTAAGTTTTTATTCTTTTAATACTTTTTTGTTGCAAAGAGAGATAAAATAAGAGTGATTGAAATTTAAAATAAGTTTTGTTCTCCTGAGAGCACTTAAAAGGGGTTCAATTTACCAAACAACACTGAGCATGTTCTTACGTTTGTAATGAGAAAATCTTATCAATTAAAAAGTCGGAACTTGATGAACTGACAGCACACAAATTTGTTAAATATTTTGAGAACATGAGTTATATTTTGTGTGCATTTTTAATGTCACTCGAAGTGTTAGACATTTGTTTTTGTGGAAAAGCTACTTTTTTTCTAAATTGATTCGGCAGCAGCAGCCGAGACTTCATCAGAATCACAGTCAATTAGATGATTAATTTCAAACAACAAGCTTCAAAGCTTCTGTATGCCTGGGACTTCTGACTTTTCGATTACCACCTCATTTAAATTGCAAATTCCGAGGCTCAAAGCAGTCAGGCAGTTTCTAGTTTCAGAGCTCGATCGATCGAAATGTGTAAAGGTTTTAGTTTCCAAAAAATTAATCGAAAATCCGGCTTAGACCTGAGGTGCCCAAAGTCAGCTTACGTCGGAGCTGACACCAATACATACATACAAGGAAAATAATTATTTTCATTACACAGTTTAGTGTTTTTATTCTGACAACCACATGCAAAATTGAATTGGCTTCAGTTTAGGCACAAGCACTAGGGCATCTCTGACTTAAGCGTTTCATCATAAATGATTCCTTGAGAATTTTAACTTGAGTTTTTACATCTTCGCATTGGCTTCAAAGTTTAACTAAACATTACGTATACGACACGTTTGGCTCATCGAAATTCCGTCAAAACATTTTCCGAATGATTCTAAAAGTTGTCAAATGTGACTTCAAACCAAGTCTGCACCAACTACTACTTAAAGGGTCTAACCCGATAAGGGAAGGGGTGCAACCCAATGAAGCGACTTTGGACTTTTTCCGCCCCCGCAATAAAAAAACGTTGAATATCTCCTACATTTTTAAAGATATCGAGCTCATATTTGCAGTGTAGTTTACTTGGCCAATATCTACAATCTCACAAATTTTCATAGAGATCGGATCATAAATGACAGAGTTAAAAAAACGTTGCATACTTATCTGAGCCGCGTGAGGTTATTAAACACTAATTGCGTTGAGTAACGGGAATTTCGAGGTCGAGCAGGACCGACTTTAACTTACGGTCTCGTTTTGTATGCCTTTTTTACATCAAAACGCATTGTATTAGTACATCTTTTATGCCTAATGAACACATTTGTCCTCTAAGGCTGGATTCCAGAACGCCGGAAAATAAATTTTCAAATCGATCTTCACAGGAATAGAAAAACTTTTAGAAAAATTTACATTTACAAAATATTTGAGAAAAATCGGAAGTCATTTTGGAGAAAGATTTGTGGAAGGAATTTATGGCCGAGATCCAAAATGAGCGTCAAGCCTTCACCGGAGAGCCTTGGCCATCTCGCGCCGATACCGAGAAAACGTCTACTTCTCCTTTTTATCCTTATCCTTTTTCCAGTTTTGGTGATGTGAAGTGAAATTCGACTCCAATACTATTTTCAAAAATTTACAACCTATCCTAAGGTAGCGTTCGTTAAACTAACTGCAACTAACTTGAATATGTTTGCTTGCTGATGATGAAAATTGCCATCACTGACCCCAAATGTGTGCTAATTTAGAGACATATTTCTATATAGTAAGAAGCAGCTGCTAATCGCTTAACTCTGCCCTCCCACTGCTCCTGCTCGACTAAACAGATAATCTTCATTGCACTTGCGGCCAGAAGTTTTCTTCCTACCAGAGCTGGGTACTGCTGCTGGGATAGGGAAAAGAGTCAGCAGCAGCAGTAGAAGGAGCAGCAATGGTAACTACTTAGCCAAACTTTGCTCACCCTCTATTTCTCTCTCCCTTTAAGGTAGTCGCTGTCGACAATCTCTCAATAAACACTTGCACAGCTCTTAATTACCCAATGCAAACTTAGTCAAGAAACAACTTGGCACAGTCTGACTGTGTGTGTGTGTGTGTGCCTATGGGTGTGTGTGTGTGGGACATTTACCTGGAACTAGTCTGGTATCTGGCAACTTTTAGCGCCAGCTTTGACTATGACTGGCTGTCATACAAGTTTGTCAGCTTGTTCAACTGCGTGTTAAACAAAAACGTGGCAAAAAGTTGCAAGTCAAAGTTTTCATGACTCTTTTGTCAATTACCGTTAGTTAGAGGAGTGGGCATGGAGAGGGGTGGGGGGATTGTATTGACATTTCGATTGAGTATGTCAGGGGATAAACTTCATGTATGTGCCAAGGACGTGGCCCCATCTCATGCCCTCAATCGTTGTCAATTAATACCCGAAGCGAAAACTTTGGCAATTCATTTGCGTAACTCCCATTTGAGTGCGTTTGTGTGTGCGTGTGTGATCTATCATTATTGATTGATGTAATGGCCTTCAAATGTAATGAGCATTTATTTATAGACCATCTCCCCCCCGCCCATCATCCATCCTCACCCCGCCGCTCGTCGCTAAGTGGCTTAGGCAAAATTTTAATTAAAATTCAACCAAAAACCAAAACTAACCACACAAATCTCTGTTCTCCTTCTCGTTCTCTCTATTTGCAGCCATGAAGCCAGGCCAAAAGGATTTGAAATTAAATTTTAATGCAGCAGCAGGAAACGGAGCGCGGAATGAGCAGCACGTGCGCGTTTTATTTTAAATATTTATCAACCAAGATACACACACACACGCACACTCGCGCGTATGCGGTGACCAAAGTCGAGCCTCGTCAAATTCTATTAAAAATTCATCTTAACGGTTATGCGTTTTGACAGAAAAAGTAAACAGCCAAAGCTAAAGAGAACCACAAAAAGCCAAAAATGTTTGTAAATATTAAAATGAATTTATGTGCAGCGCGAAAGTTTTTAATTAAGTAAAACAACAAAGCACACACACACACACGCGGAAAAAACGTAGCGATAAAGCGGCCACCAATACACGCGAGCAGCCAACAAATCATTCGGTTTATGTGAATGCGAGTGCGGGTCCGCAATGGTGTTTGCAGCAAGCGAAGGAAATTTATTTGCATTTTTTATGCTCCTCTAGACCAGCACCGATTCCCGTTCGCGCATAACACTAACAGTTCTCGCAACTAAGACAAAAGTCAACCAGGATCCACAACAATGCTGCATCCAATGACAAGGACACCCTGGCTGGTGTTCAGCCTGATTATCATTAATTTATGGCAAACAATCGCGTCGCTCGAGCATGGCGATGGATTTAAGCCAGGTAAGTGGGCAAACATTTTATAATCGTCCGGAGGAAAGGGTTAGTGGTAAGTGGCAAATGTGGTGCAAGTAGGATTTTTTATTTTTTAGTAAGGAAGCACAAATTGAACAGATAGTTATGAAAAACACTTGTTGACCGAACATATCTGGGGGTTAACAATTTGGTTTTTAAGATTCTAAATCGCTCAAATCTAATGTAACTAGTGTCTAATGTAACTCTTAATCTATTTCTATACAACAAAATGATGTTGATAGCTGCGCTTCAAAGTATGCAATGCTTATGATTATAGTTCAGGATCAAGGTCTAATATTTAGCTTATGTTGATTCATTTTGAATATCTTAAACTATTTATATTTGCTAATATTGCTAATATAATATTTGCTGCTGTTAGTCAGCACAAAATAAAGGTGGCATTCAATAGTATCGCAAGATATGCCTATGGGCTATCAAGAACCGACCATGTCACAACATCAGGCTCGCAAATATTTGATCTAAACCTTAATGCCTGGACTAATTATAAGGTACTATTATTCCTTCATAAATTAATAACTACAAGGCAACCAGACTATTTATTTGACCTTTTGAGCTTTGGTTCGTCCAGAAGAACCAACAATATAACTTGTGTAAGGAATCAACTGGCATGCTCTGACAGCCACTTTTATGTAAATGCTGTTCTTCTTTGGAATTTACTATCACATGAAATAAAGTCAACATTTGGTAACATTTTAAAAAGCCATCTTCAAATAGTAGACTAATTATGCAGAGTTATATGGATGAATGAATCAATAATGAACAAATAAATGATAAATATGCCTTAACTTAAACTGATAAATATATTATAATAATAGTCAGTAGTTTTAAGTTTAGTATTATACCAATTAATGAACATTAACCATTGTGACTAGAGCCCTACGCTACGATGAGTATCAATAAATCAATTCAAATCAAAAACTGGTCTGACAATCTAAGTGAATGTATGAAATAGGGAAGATAGAAGAAATATAGAGAAAATAGATGAAAGTTAACTTCGGTTCGACCGAAGTTTGATTACCCTTGCTGCACGTTTTACTAACTAATTTGAATGACATTTTCACTGAAAACAAACAAGTTTTTCTCACCACGACTACTTTTCTGACTCTCCTTCTTTATGACAGCTACACTGAACTGATGTCCGATTTCTTCCAAACTTGGCAGAATCATGGAGAAGCATAGATAACTAGTAAATACGGAGTTTGGAGGCGTTTTCTTTGAAGTTCAAAAAGATTTTCTCACTCCAACTAGTTTCTCGACCGATCATGCCTATGGCAGATATAACCTATAGTCATCCGGTTTTGACAAAACTTTGACGAATTGTGTGAAAGCTTATAACATAAATATATGCCAATTTTAAATAGGTTTGCATTGAAAACAATAAAATTTTTGTTACTAAGACTATTTTTCTAACCTTATAGCAGCCAGACCTATATAGATGTCCGATTTCTACCAAAATTGGCAGAATCATGGAGAAGTATAGAAAACTAGTACACATGGAGTTTGAAGGCGTTTGCATTGAAAAGAAAAAAAAACTTTTCTCACTCCAACTAGTTTCTCGACCGATCGTACCTATGGCAGCTACATGTGATAGTCATCTGATCCCGCCGGTTTTGACAAATGTGCAGCGTATTTGTACCAGAAGACTTCGTGCAAAGTTTGTTGGCGATAGCTTTAAACCTGACGGAGGAGATGGCATAGAAACAGACAGACGGACTTTCTTCTGCGTTAGAAAAAACTGGAAAATTTTGAAATCGATTAAAAGCGATTAAAAGATGACTCGAATATGAGTCATGCTACACTCAGGGAAAAATACACTGATATTTTAATATTTACACTTTGACCTGAATATTTTCACCATTGACTTAGCGTTAAATATGGAATTCGTATATATAAAGAGTGCACACTTCAAATTTAATATTGGCAATAGTTAAATTTAACATGGAAATAGTTAAAAACTTTTTTTTTATTATTTAAAAATTTTGCCAGCCAACCTATACTCAAGTTTTCTTTGTAATGGAGGAATCCAGGAGCAGAATTCTTTTAGATTTGGTTCTGAAAAACTGCGAATTATATTAATTTTATAAAAGTTTTAACTTACTCTGTGTGGGACTCGAACTCGGGACCTCTGGACTAGAACTCGATTGGAATGCCGTCTCAATCAGTTGTGCCATAGCGTATGCTGGCTGCTCGACGGCTAAAGTACTACTTATATTGAATAGCCTACAGTTATTCATAAATATCTTTCCGGCATTTCGCAAAAATACGACTGCTTGTAATTCTCAAGTTGGTATTCCCTGCATAGGGAATATAAAAGGGGCAACTGAAATTCGCCTATTAAATATGTTTTTAGTCAATTCAATGTGGATTTTAGTTAATTTAAGTAAACAAGGGGCATAGTAAGATCAAATATGATTGTGTTAGGTTTTACCATGCTATTTTTCCCTGAGTGTATACGACTCGTAAAAGTCTCTCAAATGAATCCAGCAAGAGTCGCAACTGATCTAGGAACGGGCTTAAAAGGACTCTTTAAGAAGAGTTGCGGCTAGGCTAACATTTTCGCACGGCATAAGTATGGACTATGATCACAAAGCGAGCGCATTTATGATTATTTTAAACAGAACGATGGTTAGAAAAAGTCTGGAATGTGTTCAAAAATATCATAATATGCTTGCTCCCACCCAACATTTGGAAGATCATTTTAACAAAAATCACCTTAATAATAAGTATTTTTCGAGTTCTTTTGTTGTTTAAAACGAGATTACTTACATGTGCGAAGACTCTTAAGGGGCTCTCTTGGATATGCTTAAAATGTGTTGTATCGAAATACGACTCTAAAAAGACTAGCTAATGACTCGAAACTGTTCGAAAGAACGGGTGAAAATCGTATTTTTAAGAAAAGTCGCTGCTAGGGTACCGATTTCTCCCGACAAAAGTTACTTTTATGATTAGAAAACGAGCGCATTTATGACTATGTCTAGAATAAGACTAGAATGTGATCAAAATGTATATAAAATGTTTGCTGGGCTGTGTAAGGAATATTTTGCTTTCATGCCAGCTTATCCAGGCACTCAGAGAAAAATTAGAGAATTTCATACTTGGATCAAGAATGTTCGAAGCATTCTTGATCCAAGAGTGAAATTCTTGATCCAAGTAGGCATTTTTTGTCTCATTTTTCCTGATCCAAGAGCTTAAGTACTTAATCCAAGTACGAATCATTCTCAAAGCAAGCAGAATAGTTCTTGAATCAAGTGCTAAACATATTCAAATTCAAGATTGCTCATTCTTGAATCAAGAGCATAAACCATTGTCCAAAACTGAGAACGATCTTTCTAGTATCAAGAGCTCGTTAGATTCAACAGTAAGATCGTTTACTCTTAAATCAAGAGCTTCACAGATTCCCTTCATATAACAATTTAAAATCATTTGTTTTTGTCATTTTTTTAAAATACATTTCGTATAAAATTAATTGTTAATCCATGTAGCAAGTTTATGCCGGCTCGAGAAATACGCGACACATCAAAGCAGCATCAGTCTTTGCCTGTCAATTGTCAGTCGGAGAGCCGTCTCTCCATTCTAGCAAATCCCTTAACTGGTTGGGAATTTCAAAGCAACATGAGTGCAAAAATTGATTGCACTCTCCGCTCGATAGCTTCCCCACACACCTCTCTTCCATAAGAAGCAAAAAAAGAGAGAGCGAGTTTAACTCTGTGTTCTCTCAAGTGTACCTGCTCTCCTCTCTGTTTCTTTACTTCCCTTGCCTAAAAACTCTATACTGAGAGCGAAATTCTTGAAATTTCAAGAACGAATCAATTTTATTTTAACATCGCTCATCACATTTTGAAGCCCTTGAATTGCCTTTTCCTTTTTCTGAAATGTTTGAGCCAATTTCTTAGACCTAACAACAAGATAATGATCCAATACATACCGGAAGAACAGTCAACGAACTGATTTTACAAAAAAAGTAAGAAACAAAAATTATGGAAAACGTTAAGTATACAAGTCCAGCCGACAATATGAACACAAATAATACAAGTCAACAAAATGAGTGTTTTTTCAGTATGGTGAAGGGTTGTTGGTAATTTCTTGCTTCGTAAATGCTCCATAACGTCTAGATGTATAGTTGTTTTAACTTAAAGTTTCTTAATATGCCTCATTCGATGCTAATTACCATAATTAAACAGAGAATGCCTTTGTTTTTTTATAGCTGGAAGCTTGCGCCCACCCTAAGCAGTGTCAGGGTATCCAGTAAGCCGTTCCCTATCTGTCAAGTCCCGTGGCATTAAAAAAAAACGGGACTGATGATGTTATGTACTTTACAAATAATAACAATTTAATTAAAAATTATTTATGAAAATTGTATCGCTTGCTTAAAACAAACTTTTGAATATTTTATGACATTTATTTACATTGCCATTGCCATGTTCATTTGCCACCATACATAATGACACTTTTTCGCCCCTCTTTGATTAAACATTTCATTTGCTCAACACTCGCACACACTTAATTTTTTCGAGTCTCACTTTTATCAGTTGGTTTTAATGTTTGTTCAAATGTGACAAAGACAACTTGAACAAATTAAATTTAATTATTCATCAAAAGTTATACATTTTTAATTGCTCATTTGCAACTTTTGGGAAAAGCATTTAAGATTTCCGACAAAAAAGTACTTTGAGTAATAAAAACATATATATTTGACTGATAAATTTTGTTGGGCTTACTCATATAAAATATTTCGTTAAGCTGACCACTCGAATGCTGCTGGTTAATTTTTTCTGCATTTAAAACTTTCAAAAATGCGGCAGTAAATTTGTTTGCTCGTTTTTTCTTTTTCGGCTTGCATAACTAAACAAAAGTTTACAGCAGCATTTTCTGTACTAAAAAATAAAATTAATAAAAACAAAATTATGCAATTTTTGCAACTTCATTATGAACTTTTCCTGTGCAGCTTCTATGGTAATAAACGCCAATGGTAGCCACAAATCCACAAGAGCGTCACCTGCGTCATTGGCTCCGCCATGCTCCCATCATTGGCCGCCAGTCCCTGGTGGTGGGTTTGCTTAAAAAATGCATAAATTCTCATTTTTATGTGTCTGTGTTGGACTTTACATTAGCTTTGTTTTTGTTGTTGTCGGTGCTGCTGATTATCCCCGGAGAGCCATAAAAAATATGTGACCGTGTGTGGCTGTTGTTGTTGCTGTTGTTGTTGGCTCTCTTATTTCATTCCGCTGTCCACTTTTGCCAGCGACTGGGGAATTAGACGAGGCTTTTGCGAAAAATGTAAATACAATTGAGTGAAACTTGTGAAACGCTTTAATTTCATTACCCAACACTTGAGGCAGTCGCTTACATAATAATTAGTAAAATAAATTTCACCTAAATACACATGGCGACAGCGAACGCAAAGAGTAAACAGAGCCAACCGAGCACTTTCCGCGTGGGCAGGTACACCAAATGGCCGTCCACGTCAAACGCACGTCCACGACCCACTTACACTTTGCTTTAAGTTCTCGTCATCAGCGTCCCGACATTGTCGTTGGCAAATTATTTCCCATCATTTTTCACGCAAAAAGCGCAAAAATTTTGCGCTGCCACACACAGACGCGAAAAGAGCTGAGGCACACGGCCGGGGTAGGTAGGTAGTTGTCAACAGGCCGCATCCGTGCCGGGGCAGCAGCTGGTCTTTGCTCTAAATGAAATCTAATTAAAGCCGGCAAAACGTGCTGCTCTTATTGCAACGCGTTGGTTGGCAGGGGGCCTGCGCTCAAATGTAGGCAGTGATATTTTTATTTCGTTCGTCGCTGGTGAATTAATTGAGATGGCCCAAAAACGCTGGCCAACTAAGGAGAGGGAAGAAGTTGGAGAATGATTTGGCAGGATTTGTAAAGAAAGATAAAGTTTTTAACAAAAAAGTTAGATAATTTTTCAACTTTGATTTTGGACTATGGAATATATCAACTTCTCTACTGAGCTTGGTTGATTAGTTCTGTGGCGACGCTTACGCCTTTTACTTTTTGGTGACTCTACCTTTCAATAGCTGACACATTTTGGTGACACCTGGCATTCTAAGATCAACGCCCTCTATTATCATGACCTCTTCTGGGCATCGTAAGAAACACCACCTTTTTGTATTTGCACATAAATTTTCCACTTATCAATGATTTTCTTTTGAAATAGCCAAATACAGTAAGCAAAAGAACTAAAAAAAAGCAATTGAATTTAGAAAGCAGCTGGCATATCAACAAAATCAAAATTTGAGTTGTCAAACGGAATGACCGCCTACTGCACCACGTGTTGAACTGTTATTGAACTGAACTGAAAAGCGAAAAGTGCGTCTACAGCGTAAACAGTGTTGAATTTTCGAACTTTTCATGTTTAATAAGTCTTTGCATAGCAACTACGAACAAACCCTCAGAGATAAGTATCCAATTTGGTGATGTCCTTTTCAAAGTATTTAAAATATAGGAACATCTCATCAAAATTTTGAGCTACTTCGTAAGTCCCTTTTTTGAGTCCCTCAGCTGGACCATAACTTTTACAGTTTCCTTCTCTTTACCTTGAAGTTTTTAGTACGTCTTTGGAGATCAAACACTTTGCCTAGTCACAGATATTTCTGATCCTTCCCAACTTTTGAGTGACGGGCCACTCAATTAGCCTACATTTTATGCAATTGTCAATGCTTGTTTATGCATTATCGTCAACTTGTACACCACCTACTGACATCAATTGTGTGTGCTGACAATTACATAGATTCATTTGCTGGGAATGCGCCTGTTAGTGCCTAAAAGCAATTCGATGTTGCCATTTCAAGGCACGGCGTAACAATTGACATGAAATAGTTGTGCGCGGCACGCCATTAATGTCTTTGCGTAAACAATTTTAATTTCATTGTATGGCAAAGTTTTGCATTTATAATTGTAACAGGCGGGAGACGACAAACGATGGCGCATGCCTTGAGCCTGTAAACTGCAGAAACTGGTGGCAAATTATGGCAAAACATACCGGAAACGAGGGCTAGCCCGGCACGACATGGCATGTCAGTGAGACAGCCAGCCAGACTGACAAAGTGTCTGGCTGTCCACGCCCACTCCTTCCTTCGCCTGCCTGCCAGCCAGCCTGCATGTCTGGCCCATTGCAAGTGACAGTTTATGGTATGCAGGTATGGCGTGCATTTTATTTGCCTTCGATTAGGGACCAACTAGCGCCGAGGTCCTTTGTGTATGTTTGTCTGGCTTATGGCGACTAATTTCGTGTTAAGAAATTTGCAAATAGCAAAAAGCTTCGCCCGTTGAATGTTGATTAATGTCCCGGCAATCGAGTTGGTCTGCCATTAGTCATGCTCGAGCGGAGTGTGGTAGCCAAAGGGGTCGTTCCCTATGCCCTGTCTGGCTGTCAGTGGCAGCTGTTTCGCTCTACATATGTAGGAGTGCGAGACCTGAACTTGAATTTTAAATGCCAAACCGCAAATAACACGTTGTGTGTGGCATTCTGTTGACTGTGGTCATTAAATGTCAGCTGCACCCTTCCAAAACAAAGCAAAAATCGCTCACCTTATAACCCGTACATACGGAATATAAATAAACCCCCCGAAACCAATTGTGCCAAATGAAGCTCATAACTGTCAAAACTGACATAGGACCGAAGCTGATTTTTCAGCTGTCATGCGTGGCAGGGGGTGGCACTAACCTGTTATTCAGTTTGATTTTAACCTTGCATAATAATTGGCTTTTAAATATGAAACAATAATTGGTTAAGCAGAATTTGTTCTAACATATTCATGTTGCCAAAGACTTAGAAAGAGTCACCAACATAGGTAGCGGTCATACAGGTGAATGGCAAGTGAAATTCTAAGGTGGACCCTCGACTTTAAGTTAGCGACAGCACACATATGTAATGTCATAGGTCCACATTGCACATTTCCCTGACATTCACTTGAACGGCTATTACACAGAAGAAAAGTTCGATATACACTAAATATCCGGTTGTAAAACAGTCCCAAACGTTGTCAGAAGTCCAAGTACCAATAGGATTGACTTGATCTAAAATATCTCGGATCTAGTACTGACTCCAGCTTGAAATTTCGATCCGAAGGTCGAGATAAAATCTATTTTTTTTGGGGCTTGATTTTATCTCCCCATTTTGTTTTCTGTGTACGCGTCTTACCATCCTAGTTCTGATCAGCATCTCTGCCAGTCCGTCCGCATGAACAAGCAGGTTCTACATAATCCTTTTCAACTTGCAGGCAGATCACCTCCTCCTTCCACCTCCGCAATTGGGAAAAATCGTTATATCGTTAATTCATTATATCTATCTAATTTTATAGATAGATGATTCGTAGCTTTTATACGTACTTAGTAATCAGGATGATCGAAGGTCAAGTTATCAGCAAAAGATGGTTCGATGCAGCAGCGCTGCGATTAGCTAATACTGCAACAGCAAAATACATACTGAGCATTCACGTTCATTGGTACAGAGTATATTACATAATGCTTGACCGACTTTCTTCCTTGATTGCCGCTGTTCTAAATAGAGTAACAGAGAGACTAAGAGATACTTCACACAGTTCGTATTGTGCCACAGGTAGTACTTTACATAATTCGTCTTCACACAGTTGATCGGGTGCTACAAAGTCGATAGGTGGCACACTCACAGTTCGTGAGGTGCCACATTTAAAAGTTATCAGTTGGGCTCAGCATTCGGGCTGTCTATATTTCTCAAAATATCAATATCGATAATAACCAAAATCAAATTTTTTATACTCTGTACCGAAGGTACATAGAGTATTATAAGTTTGTGCAAAAGTATGTAACATCCAGAAGGAAGCATCTCCGACCCCATAAAGTATATATATTCTTGATCAGCATCAACAGCCGAGTCGATATAGCCATGTCCGTCTGTCCGTCCGTCCGTCTGTCCGTCTGTCTGTCTGTCCGTATGAACGCACTGATCTCAGATATGGTAAGAGATAGAGGTTTGACATGTATGAGACATATGCTTCTTATGTCTGCAGGCAGATCAGGTTTATTTTTAATTTTGGCCACGCCCCCTCCCGCCCCCGCAATTTAGAAAAAACGTCATATCTCCCACAGTTTTGAAGATAGATGGCTTGTTCCTTCTGGACATATTTAGTTATTAGGATAACTTATCGATCCGCCAAAGAAATGAAGAAGATCGGATGAACGGTTTTCGAGTTATGATCAAAAGACAAATTTTCTTGGTACAGAGTATGTTATAGTCGACCGACTTTCTTTCTTGTTCAATATACCGATATTTGATATATACGGTCTAAAAAACATCGATATATCGATAATATCGTTGATTGCTATAGCTTCCAAAAGGACTTAAAAACGGTTTAATAACAGCTACTCCATAAGACTACTAATGAACAGTATAAGTGGCCGTTCTATCTGATTATCCAATAATATAACTGTAAGAAAATATCAAGTGATGGATTGATTCATAATGAAGGTTATTGGATGCTCTAGATAGTCCGAAAAGACAAATGGTGAGAAATTTTTCCTCGCTTACATTTTTAGTAACTACTTTAAAGGGTAACATTTTATATCTGAAGATGAGTACCATCTAGTATCAACGTCTTGTAATCATGACGTAGAATAGATTATTAATAAAAAGTATAATAATACTTTTGTTCGAGATGATAACTTGTATTGCGAAACACTTGTGGTCATCATTTTTATATCCATTACTCGAACAGTAAAAAGGGTATACTTAAGTGGTGCAAATGTCTGTAACAGGCAGGAGGAAGCATCTCCGACCCCATAAAGTAAATACATATATTCTTGATAATCATCAATTGTCGAGTGGATATAGCCATGTCCGTCTGTCTATATGAACAGCTAGATCTCAGAGACTAGAAAAGATCGAAAAAACCAAATTTTAAATGCAGACTAGTATTGTCTTTTTTTTTGCGATGCATCGTTTCTAAACATATCGAATAATATCGGAATAACTCTTATTGTCATACAGAAAAAGCGGTATATCGATAGAATATCTACAACCCTACTTAGTATCAAGTTGTGTGGCAGTTTCTGTAGCTTACTTTACTAATTTTCACTTCAGTGTGAAACGTAACTATAAAAAACTGATTTCATTTATGTAGCACGCTCCGATTCAAGCTAGACACTGTCGGCAATGGTGTAAAGAGGCTAAGAAAGTCTTTTAGACCTCAATTCAAATCTCAGTTAAGGATGTGGAAAATACAGTCGAACTTTTATATAGCGAATCTCGAGGGGACAAAAATTCACTTTGTTTAATATAAAATTTAGAATTGTTTGAATATTAAACGAAATTGCAGAGTTCTGGAAATGAATTAGTTATAAAGAAAACTTCGTACAAATGCTCAAAACATTATTAATTCAGTTGAGTTAAGTAAAATGAAATCCACTACACAAATCTGAAAAAACGGTTCTTCCATGTGTGACTGAACCTAATTTGTAGCTACGAACAAAAAGTAACTAGGTAAGCTTTCACAAGAAACTTAACAATGCATTTCATCTTGGTACACCCTAAAAGTAAAAGATGAAGATGAAAATTTATCAAAGCAAATTTTACTTTACTTCTCCTTACTTTAGATCTAAATATTGAGCTTGAAATACAAACTTTGGCTTTGATTGGCTTAAATGTTTTCCAGAATATTTCGGATTGAATGTAGAAACTCTATGAAATTCCAAAAATGTTGTTTTTAGTCAACTTCTCAACACTTATCTCGCACTTCAAACCCAACCAAATAGATTTTTTTATTTCAGTTTCGACCTAAGGTGAAGCCTGTAAGCCTAGACTCAAACCAAAAAACAGCACTTGCATCAAATTTTAGTTCAATTTGCATCAAGATGTTGCCCGAAAGGAACACAATCAATGCCTGAATTAAATGGAATTCAGTTTCTGCTTGACCCGAACGGAAGTTCATGTACAAAACGTGCGCTTTTGCTGGACAAACTGTAAAAAGTGCTAAATCAACATGCCGGGGCCCATCAGTTGATGATATTGTCACGTTTCTGCAACGCCTGCATGAGAGTTGGCGAAAAATGTTTTGCAAAATCGAGGCTAAAGCCAAATAAACATAATTTTTAGTGTGTGCGTTGTATTTCTCTCTCTCAGTCTCTTCTTTTTTTGGCGGGGGCGTGAAAGAAGGACATCAACAATCAAGCTAAAAGCCAGATTCAGGTAGAGTGTCGCGTGTGTGTGTGAGTGTGTGCGGCATATGTAACAATGTTTGCCTGGCCAGATTAAAAATTATGCTTTGTTTGCCAACTGTCAGCACAAAAAACAGCAACAGCAGCAGCAGCAGCCGCAGCGACGGCATAAAAACTTTTTGGCCTACAATGACAATGACAACAAACCAAACAAAAGTTGCCAAAAAGTTGACGTGGCGGCGCGGAGCTCCTACCTTGCCCCGAATATGTGTGTCAGCTGATGGCCAACAACAGCAACTGCCACGCATCATAATCATTTTTTTGTGTTTTATTTCTGCCCGTTTTGCAACTTGAAGTTTATTTTGTAAACATGCCACTAAAAGTTTTCCACTTTGCTCTAAAATACTCAAACCGAATGCCAACACCAGCGACAACATGTCCTCCCTCCGCCTCTAGTTTGCCATTTTTTTTTTAGTTAATTTAAAAAGTTTTTGCTCTCGTCTCCGTCTTCGCTCACAGTTTTTTTTGTTGATTTGCAGCAGTCAGAAAATTGGTAAACGATTCGTCGAAATGCTCCACAACAAATTCGTAGTTGTGGTTGGGACCTGGGAAAACTGACATTTGTGCGCCTTTTATTTTGTCAAGGAATTGCTTTTACAGTTTTTTGGTTGGTTTGCTTTGCTTTTGGCTGATGCTCGGGAAATGTTTCTTTTATTTATGTGCTGTCACAAAAATTGAATTAGAAATCGCATGTTGTGGCAGCTGCCCTTAGGTTCTGGTTCGTGCTGCATGTACATGTACATACAAACTGAGTCGTACATACCATTGGAAAAGTTGTCATTGCCGTGGCCACGCCCCGCTGGCCAGGCGCTGGAGTGAGATGCAAAAGAATACAAAAAAAAGAAAACAAAAACCCTGGCCTACCTTGTGGCTGGGCATGCTAATTACAGTGCCCGGCCGAAGCTTAATCATGCATGAAGTTGGTTAAAGAACGGAAATTGATGTAAACAAATAAACCAGCCCCGTTGGCAACAGTAAACAATATGCTGCCGCAGTCCACAATGTGGACAACGTCGCCAGCCACATTTTATACACCATTGGGGGATGATTATTACCTGATGCAGTTTCCTGCAGTTAACACTTAAGTTAGCTACGAATTTCCAAGCTCAATCAACACCCCAACCATTTTGGAATAAAGCCATCAGTCATTCATCATAAATCTCTAATTAAGCGGTCGCAGGCTTAACAATAGATTGACCAAAGATGAGGTTATCAAATTAAGCAGGCCGCTCGGCAGTGGCTTAGAACACACAATGCAACCGATTATGATGCAGCATAACCACAAAATCACTTTGAGCATTGGATAAGTAGAGTCAGAGTTTAGCTATTCTACTTCAACCCTTCCTAAAATTAGTGAGCTTTGCTTAAACAAGTTCGAAATCGAAAGTGTCCGTGAAACATTTCATCAGCGAACCCAAGTGAAGGCTGGCACATAAGTAATAGTCCTTGTGATAATACCAATAATACCATTCTTACCCATATTGGTCTCGGAGCTAACTGACTGACGTAAAATATGTTAAGACTATGCATCAAATAAGTGAAAAGAAGTTGTCATACCATGTCTCATCCTTGTTAGCTGCCTTAAAATAGAAGTCTGGAGGTTAGTTCTAACAACTCTGCTTAGGATTCAGAAGTAGGGTAAAACAACACCAGAAACGTAAGTGCTAAATATACAAAATACACACAGATTTGCATATGTGAAAACAGAGTGAATCAATACAACGAAGGCAATCTTCCAAATGGATTTCAATGAAAAAACTCACCATTTCTGTAGAAACTGACCAACAAAAGTTACAATGTGTTTCCTATATTTTGTTCCTGCAGCGGCAAACTTGATTTGCAGCTTTACTAGATTTGATTTTAAGTGATTTCATTTTCTAGCCGAAGGTATACACGCATTTACGCCTTAGCTGACAATATCCAGTTGGGACATTAAAGTTCAGACTGTCAAGTAGTTTTTCTGTGTCATTGTTACTCTTTATAAGCTGGTGCAAAATACATTATACCTGGCATGGTAGTTCAATACTTCAGAATTTTTAAGTCTAAAAGCCTAAAGTCTATTGTAGGTCTCATTCCAGTTTCCAAATAACAAACAAATAGAACAGATTCGAGGTATTTACAATGTGTTACTGGTTAAGGGTTCCAAATACATAGACCAAGCTATAAACTGGACCTCACTTAGGATTTAAGTAAGAGCTTACACGGCTAAGGATCACTTTACTCGTTTTATACAACCTAGCATATCCAAAGCTTCATTAAAACAGAGTTTAATGGGTAATACCCTGATCCAGAATTGATTTCAACTTAGTCCAACTAAAAAGCCGTAACTCAGAACCACTGACATAAGTAAAAATGACTGATTTTATACATTTTTGTTGTAATGGATGTGCTTTTTGTGAGATAAGAGAAAAGCAGTGAAGTTGTAGCTGAGATTCTATAATTTTCACCACAGCAGGAGTGGCCAACAGCACCTAATACTCGCGCAATCACTTACACAGATGCAGCAAATTGTTTTGAAGCCACAACAACCTCAAGAAAATGGAAGAGAAACTCGGATATGGCTAATGCTAATGCTATGTGTGTATACTTGTGGCTGACTGAAGCACATGACAAGCACAAAATCAACCCTGCAGACAGCGCAATAGGAATAGGTGAGAAAGAGTTGAGAAAATACTATTATTTAGATGCAAAACAAATCGATATTATCAATATCTTATAACAATAGCTATATCTTTAGAATAAACAGGTCTATTAAATACGTGCAAAGCTCCAAAACACGGGCTGCAAGCAAGCCCGTTTGGTTCGAATTTTTCGGATCCTTCGAACTGAACCTTGAACCGAACCTTATTAATATCTATAGAAAGTTAGGTTCGGACTAAACTTTTATTATATTCAATTTCTAACTTGTTTAACTATCTCAATAACAATATCACATTTCGGTCACAAGACCGAAAGCATTTATTTTTAGGTTTTTTTACAGAACCGCTTGAATTGATTGATCATTCAAGATGCGCTCTAGAAATTGCGGATTTGAGAAGGTTTTAAAACATTCGTTAGGTTAATAAATTGGAAAGCAAGTCGCGTACGTTTATTTACGTAGGGATTTGAAGCTACTTTCTAAAATAAAATGACCAGACATCTCAACAGAACAAAACAGATAAATGATAATTGTCCATCAATCGATGAACTTAGATTCGCAGCAAAGTGCTAGGTTCCATACTCATAACCAAATCTTACTCATTATAACGGCTTAGAACCCAAATTTGATAGAGCCATATTTAGTTGAAACCTAATTTTGTGGACGCGATTACTTCAAAAAGTCAACACCTTTCAAAATCCCCTAAATATATTAAAACCACAAGAGAGCGCCCAACTCTTAACTCTTTTATAATCACATGTAATATCAAAAAAGACTGTAGTAGCAGTGGTTTTTGTGCCGCTTTCGCTCTGTTCGAAAATATTGTGTAAAAATAGCGAAGTTGAGCCAACATAATAAATAACTATCTTAAATTATGGACTAACTCATTCGGATCTAAGGTCAATCGTTTTCTGCAATAGAAAATGATATTGCCTTCCGAATCGTGAATAATTCCTAGTACTTTAATGTTTTCTAAGTGGTTGATCGTCAGATGGTGCTCAGAGTACTAGACTGGCAGCCTTTTCTCAGACACAGCATCTGCGATTATTTGTTTTGGGATATTGCCATGATTACCTATGAACTTTTCTTTTATATGATATACTGGTGTATCTACACTAAGGGTGTTCGAGCTAGCATACAGATCCCTATCTGAAATAATATGTAGCGTAGGGCCCAGGGCTTAACAGATGATCCGCTTCTCAAAGAGAAGTAGATCTTCCATCTGGCTGGATTATACATTGAACCATGCTATATGCCCATGAGCTAGAATTGCTTGTACCAGTTTCTTGTATACAATGTAGCATGTTCTTATTAACACTGGACCAGGGATAGTTGAACTCTCCGACAGTGGCATAAATACATGCCTAACTTGGCCAAGTTGAATCTTAGGTCTTTTGAGAGTAGGCTCAATATGACTCTTCTAATCATGTATACACGACCTAGAAAGATGGATAGACTACATAGATAATTTAGTTTCGACTTTATTGCTACTGGGGTCCTTACATTTATACATACTGGGATTATAGCGGCTTTCATTTGTTAAGATGTCCAATAGAAGCGGATGTATTCAGTATACAGGTTCAAAGTAGGTATCAATTGATAAACCGAGAAGAAACGAAAAGTGTTCATAATTCCAGGAAATTTTAAGAAAAGAATCATGTGAAAAAGATAGACAAAAATCGGGCGACGTTGCCATTCATTTTGCTGTCCTTTAAGAGTTAGTCCGAAAATCTCTACAAGATTAGAACATTTCAAGTATGAATGAGTTTTCTTAAACCATTACCTTAATTTACAGACATTTACGACTTCAGCTTATCGGTATGTTCGGTTCGTAAGCATGAACCGCTTACAGACATAACAGGATATTGCTAACCACAACCAGGCTAGCCTGTTTAAGTGAACTTTCGAGAATTGCTGCTTTACCCTTCTACTTAATTTCCATGAAAATGCTACAAAAATTACCACAAAATTCGGCTTATAGGATGATTCCCGACACAAGTGGCGAGAAATGAATGCATAAACATATCGTTTATATTTGAGTATATTTGGTTCTTTATCGCCTGACGAACACTCGGCACTGCGGCAAAAGGCAACTGGAGAAAGCAAAGCAAACACACCTCACCCGGAGTCATGTTAAGCGAAATAATTGAAAAGGTTTCATTGTGTGCGCGCATTTCCTAGTGACTGGGAGCGCAATGCTCGCTAGCTTTTTTATGGTCATGTGTGGGTGCAAACACATAAATAACCAGGATCAGGCGCTAATCCAATGGCAGCGACAAAGAGCATGAATGCCACAGGGCCAGGACGAAAAGGGCTACAATGAGAGCGCGTTGGCATTGCAAACATTGTCAGCGCATGTCGCGCTTTAAATGCTTTGATTTCATTTTTCATTTGTCAGGTGGCAACGGCAGCCAGAGCGAACGAATAAGATGTTGGTGAGATTGGGTTTGAATTGGGTTGCGGGCTCAATTCAATCACAAGCTACTTACAGACAAAGCCATTACTCGACTTTGGGCTGAGAGGGGGGGACGGTGGGTATGTAATGAATTTGTGTCGCACACGTGACAGAGTGTAGCTCACATTTGCCTACAGAGGGTGTTTTGTACCCTTTTTAAGGAGATTTTCGTATTCGATGGCCGCCATTTATATTTTCAGCTCAGGTTTTCCCTTGGTCCATTTGGCACAATCGTTAGCAAAATCTTTTGTAGCACAGTCCCCATATCTGTTATCTTATTCATGGCGAAGTTATATCGAAATGTGGCGGAGCTTATAAAATGATAAAATGTTAAATTAACATTAATGTTAGTGCTCTGCTAATTAACATTAGGGAATTCTGTTTAACAATTTTCGCCCTGAGTGATTTGTGAAAGGATTCTTTTAGATTGCACAAGGCCTTCATATATTAGAGGCAGCCCTCGTTTTCCGCTTATTTACCATAGTTAATCTCATAACTAAGCGACCCACTCGGAATGCGCATAATAAAGCGGCTTTTGTCTCTTCCACAGCTCTTCCCTCCGCTCTCTTAGAGAGGTGAACCAAACACGTACTTCAGCTTCCCTTCTCTTATTGCCGTTGGTTTTGTTGTTGCGGTAGAAATAAGCAGGATTAAGTGCGCTTAAAAGCAACTCTATGAGATTTTCATACACAGAATTTGCGCATGAGGGATATGGGAAATGCTGTGGTGTTGCCTGTATCACTTGTCCTTGCTCAAGGATTTCGCTTGTGCCGGAATTTGTTTAAAGCACTCAGCTAACCTTGGCTTGGTCATTAAAATCCCATTGAAGCGCGGGAATAGGTGCCAAGTAAATTAACAAACTGTTAGCATGCAATGCCTGCGTCTCGTTCTTGCTTTAAAAATTGTTTATTTAGTTAGCCGCCCCTGTCCGCCAAGTGATTTTGTTGGCCCCCCTCCGGCCGATGGCTGGCAGCAACCGGAGCAAACAACAAGCACAAATTGCCGTTTCGCGCTTCAGTTGAGCAGCTTAAAGCCGAGTCAACATAACGAGTAAGGCAAATGGCAAGCCGCCCGAAATTCCCCAAAAACCTTTGCTCCGCTTGCCAGCAACATAAAGGAAAAAAATGTGTAAATTTTTCCGGCCCACAAAAAAGAAAGCAGAAACTAAGCATCTTAAGCATTGCTGCGTGGCTTTTAAAGAAGTAGCCTGCAAGGGCTGGAATTGTGTTTTTGTTCGCTGCCGCTTTTCATTTATTTATTTACTGGCTACAGAAAAAAAGAGGGCATCTTCAAGGTGTCTTTGGACCGCTTGCTGATTGAATTTTCCGAGCGAGTAATTTTTAAATTGTGCCTCGGTCAGAAGGTAATTCAATTTTGGTTTAAGGTTTCTATTACTTCCAAAATTTAAAGGGGCAGTTGTTTTGTAAGTTCGTTAGAATTATTCATTTGGGCATATCTGTCAAAGTTAAGTGCATTCGAGTCGAGTGTGTAATTTTGGTGGGATTTTATGGCGACTAATAAATAATTCGAAAGTTCAGAATCGATTGTATACATTTTTATAGGTCTCGTAGCTGACCCGGCCATATAAATTATTTATAGTGAATGTTTTGGTAGTTAAATACAAAACAACCGAATGACTTGTAAGCTGGTGGGGCCGGGATCTGAGACAGAAAGAACAATGAAGCGCTGTAGAGAAACTGGAAATTGAATTTACATATTTCATTAACAAATCGGACATTTCCATTGTTAGAAAAACTGCCATATATATCCTGCGTAAAGTCGGAGAAGTAAATAAGGAAAATCAATATTCATTTCGATAAGCGATGTTTTTAACCAGACCGTCTTAAGCCAACACAAATAAGCTTGATGGTTTGCCCACACGGGAACATGCCAAGTATAATTGTGAGTGTGAAAAACATGGTGAGCCCAAATCTAAGAAGCAAACGAAATTGATTGTCACTGCAAACTGAAAAAAGCAATGGAGAGCTAAAACTAAGCTCAAAAGATTGATTTGATCTTCGAGTGGTACTAGATCGAACTTTGTGACGCATTGACATCGAGGCTTGTTTGAATTTCAAATGCAACATATTGACGACTTTGTTTGATATCGAATAATAATCGTTTATTATCGATGGCAACCCCACAAAAAGATCAGAGTGGCAAAGAATAAAAGAACGAAGGTAAGCCTGCTTAGGTACTTAGCTTTCTAGGGTATGGAGCTGAAAGGCATTCACATGGATTGGATCATCCCCAGAGCTATAATACTCTAAGTCGCCGTCGTGCATCCAGCAAGCTGTTAAGTATTTTTGACAGCCAAACCAAATATAATTTAAACAGATTTAGCATAGCCCCTAGAATGAATTTACTTTTGATAGAGTATACTGAAATAAAACACAGAAGGGAACACATTTAAACCTCGGATTGTTGTTTAAAGACTTTATTTGCAGCAACCCTGGACTCGACTTATCTGGCCAATGTTTGTTACAGCTTGATACAAATACGAAAGGCTTGAAACAATTCAGAAAAGCGTGGGTCAATTCGAAAAGGCCAATCTCAAAATCGAATTAGTAATTGAAAATCAAATATTTCTGGCTCGAGATTCCAATTAGTATAGACTTGCAATGCTTAAGAGAAATATCAAAAGAAACTGAGACCAAGATTGATTGATTGATCAATTGAGCTCACCAACACAGTTAGGCTAAATGTGTATACATACATACGCAAAGTCTTCCGTCAATTATTTTATGTCGATTTGTACACTTATCCAGTCTTACAATTCCCAAACAGTCATTGCAATGCTGGAATGAGATGGATTAATGGGCCTGTAATAAACTCGAGGCGGTCTAAAAATCCGAAAGATACTTCCAAAAGTCAGATGGTGTTCATGTGAAAAGCTTATTTTTTGTTTACATGAAGTTTGAAAATCAAGCTCAAGTGAATCTGGGTCATTTTTGAAGCAATCCCTTTGGATTTGGTTAAGTTCGAATGTTCAGCCGAATTGAAGATCAAATGAACTACAAATGTCGAACTTAAGAACATACAGTGAATCAATATAGTATTGGCACAAATCCGTCCAACCTCTTTTTCGTGTTCACAGCCGAAATAAATGGTTTTCGACGAGCCAAGGCCATGGTGTGGGGGTGTATAGCAGCATCTGGAGTAGGAAATCTTGATTTCATGGATGAGAAAATGGACAAGTACATACTTGTTTAAGATAATACTGAAAGAAAATTTGGATTCCAGTGGGACATAGTGGGGGCTAAATAGGAAACTTTTCCTGTTCCAACAAGACATCGACCCTAAATATTCGTGATATCTTGTGCAAGAATGGCTTGAATGACCATTATTAGCAGCTTAACCCACCTCCACAACAACAAGACATTAACCCCGTAGACCATGTTTGGTAAATACTGGAAAAAAAAACACCAGGTCACCATATTACGTCCAAAAGTTTTCTAAAGGATGCAATACGCACTGAATGGGAAAATATAACACCCGACGAGACAGCAAACTTAGTTGGTAGCATGCACAGGCGCTTACAGGCAGTTATCCAGTCGAAGGAAGGTCCAACTAAGTATTGGACGTCCAAAAATCGGATACTGCAGGCTTTTTTTGCATTTGTGCCAATACTTTTTTGATGATAGTTTACACAGTATTTCGTTGTTATAAATCATATAAAATACAACAAATGTGAAATTCAAAATTTTTCTTTTGTAAATATATAAATAAATGTTCCACGATGAGAATGACATATCACAATTTTGTTTCAGTTAAGTGGAAAGAAAGTTATTGACAGTGAAAGTCTCAAAACGGATTTTTGCCAATACTTTATTGATACACTGTATCAAACTTTCCCGATTTGATCCGATGGAAAAATTATGTCAAATTCATACTTTTGGAAATAACCCGGGATGACACCCTTAAATTCTGATAGAAGGGACTTCTGTTAGCATCACCTCATACTCAGTCTATCAACTGTACCCTAGTAGGTCCGCGTTCTATGGATTTTTTTGTACTTGAGTTCTAAAAGTATGAATCAACACTTTTTGCCCGATTTTGCCCGCTCTACTACTTCTATGAAACATTATGTTCGATGTATGGCTGATGAATAATCGCGAAAAACGATACATTTTTAAGGATTTTTGAACAAATTAGCATGCAAAAAGTAAGCTTCAATACAAACATAATATAAAACATGATAAAAAATGAATTTTAAAAGTATATTTAAAATTAAATTGCTCATCCGCCAGGTGAAACCAAAGGAGTGGTCGGATCTGTTTAAAACTTTTTCCTAATGATATTCTGGTTGTTGCTATTAAATTCAACAAGTTTCAACTCTATGGCTGCATTTATCGACTTTATGGCAAAAATTCTACGATTCAGCCCAGTGTCACTTTGTTTCATTCACCCGTTAAAAGTAGCTGATAGCTTGATCATCAGTTAAAACATAGACTTTACTTCTAGTAGCTTTACCCAGGAGAACAGTCGGATAACGCCAACACATGGAGATAAAGTAGCTGCTTTTAATCAAAGTCATTTGAGAAGGATTTCAATTTCAGCTTGCCACTACACTCTTTAGCCATTTCTACAGTTCGCCCCTCGAAAAAAAAAGGTTAATTTGTTAAACGTGTCGTATCAATTTGAGTCCTCGGACCGCACAGTTCGCCACATTCAAAAACTGCTTATGCTCAACTCGCAGCAAATGCAAAACCAAAGGAAACTTCAAATAGTCTCATGGTAAATTTGGCTTCCAGCGTGAAGCAGTGTTCATTAATGTCGCAACAACGATCCATCACGTTCTTTTGTTCAATACACAAAGAAATGCTGACATTTCTGGCAGCAGAATCCAGGAAATTGTCATCGCTGTCGACTTAAATGAAATCCATTCTTGCTTGCCATGACTGTGGCAAATAAAAAGGAATATAATTATTATATTTGAATATTCGTGTGCGTTCATTAAGTGTGGCCCCATAAATTATACTCACGATTTCACTCTTACGCGCTGCGAGCGCTTCGCTGGCACAGAAATCGATTAGTCTTAAAGCTCAGCTCACAACTGACCCTAATCAATGACAATCGTTAAATGTCATGTTCAATGCACGAAAGTACAGTATCTCCAGTTGCCTCTCACACACAAAATGCCACAATTTGTATGCATTATGCTGGCTACGAGCTACAGATACCGCCACACAGCTCTGGCTTCAGCTTCGAGCTGCAGAACTAAGCCAAAAATGCCACAAAACATTTACCATATATCATGCATTTTTACGTACACTTTTAGCCACTTTTAGAGCGTGTATCTGTCCTGTCCTTCGCACCCGCACCCGCGCCCGCCCCCACTCCCCCCGTTCCCTCTGCTGGCTGTTGCTGTTGCTGTTGCAACTTTTGTGCGAAACTCGTAATTTACACATGTAGTCGCAGCCACTCGTACAGCTCTTGTGGTTGCAGTCCATGGATGGCGCGCGTTTATCTGGCAAAAGCTGTGCGGGTTAGCCCGGCCTGAACTCCGACTCTCTCGTTGGGCGCAGGTGAGGGGTCGGGGGCTTCTATCTGGCTATCTGCCATTGGTGTGCGTAATATGCAACTCAAGCTAGTTGCCTGGATATTTGGCTCATGGCATTTTCATCTCTGTCTTGTTTACCTCGTACCGCAAAAAGATTAAAGAATTATCGATTTCTAGCAGGCCTCGAGTAACTTCCCGTTTGATTATTGCCCCTTTGTTGCCTAAGCTGTTTATCGTCTGCTGCCGCTGCTGCTGCTGCTGCTTCTGTTGTATTCTCCAAACAATTTACTTCTAAATTGATGAAATAAATTTTCCAACACACTTATTTTGGTGTATTAAATTTTTTGTTGCTGTAGGTTCGCCAAGCCTCTTAGCAGCTTTTCATTTTGCTCGCTGTGCGTGTGTGCCTCAATTTCAGTTTACTTGTTTTCCTTTCTTTCCTTTTCTTTTGCGGTGTTTGTTCTCGACAAGTGAGTCTCAGCTGCCTCTGCCTATTGACTTGGCTTGGCCTGGGAGTTGGGTTTCCTGCTTTGTTGGTTTAACTACGATTTTTTAAGGTGTAATTGATGTGTGCTCTAGGTAGAAACAACAGCAAAATGTCCATAACTTGTTACAAGGTAAGAAATCAGGGAAATGATTAGTTTTTCGCATTGTGGGCCAAAATTTATTGATCGATCAATTGAGATGTGGAACTTGTGTTGTATGCAATTTGGTTGCCCTGTGAAGTACTAAATCAAGTCTAGGTTGAAGTTCATACTTAATGATGTTTTAGGTAGGCTTTTTTTTAGGCTACTATTTTTATGTTCTTCAGCTAATTAGATACGATGTACACAATTCAGTATCTTATTTTTGTTCGTTAATTTCTAGATCTTTTATCTTTTAGGGCCGATTTTACATCTTCTAGATAGCTGCTATGTGTCAGATAAACTCACAATTTACTCTGTTTTATGTTAGCTTATGTGACAGATAGTGCTATGTAGAAGATGTGAAATAATAATAATAAAAAAATTAGTAAGCCAATCAAATTGAGATCTGAGACATATGCATTTTATTGGTTGGTTCGACGATATGTTCAATCGATTTCGTTTGGCACTGAACTACACAACTCTGTTTATAAGGAATCTTTACTGAATTCGAACACAAAAAAATCAGTTATTACAAGTTTAATGTACAGACTATATTTAAGACTTTTTGATTTCAAAGTGCAGACACTTTGTATAAATAACTAGTTTACCTTTATAATTTGACCAACCCTTACATGTAATAAGGTGTAAAAAGGGGGGACACCTTTGTTTTCAACATGCTTAGACCAAGACGGTAAAGCTCCTTAAAATGGGTAAAGTGTTCACTCTGGGTATACAACCAGCTGGACCTATTTGGGCTCGGCCTTGCATAACGAGTGCAGAAGCTTTATGTTAAGGTTCGAATGTCAGGGTTCTGAAATAACTAAGATTTTCGCTAATTCAGAAAACATAAATGTAAATTGAAACTAACTCCAAAACTTTATTCTTGTATGATATTTTCCATTTTTTATTTGAGCTAAGCTTAAGTTATTCAAAAATCGGAAGTACTAAAATCTGTTTGGATATATGCAAAATACGCTGTCTACTTATCTAGTCAGTAACCTTCATTAGTACTGATTCTTTGGCAGAATGAAACAAATTTAGGACTAAAAATTGTGTGTTCAGGAAATACTTATAGCCCCTTCACACTGGCAGCAATTTTATCATTTTCATTTCTTGAAACCTTTTCGTTCCCATTGACCAAACAAAATTTTGTTATCATTCCCAATGCCACGTTAACAAAAACAACAGAATGATTTTATTATGCTGAGAAGCGCCAATTCCAAATGCTTTCGGACTTTGTGGAATTCCTTAGAAAAAACAAAAGTCTTTAGAGCAATCCAAACTAATTGTTATCGTCATGACTCATGAGTCATGACTTTAGTAAAATGCTCAATATACACATCTTTTCATCAAACTTATATATTAAACAAAACTGCGGCAACTTTTCAAAATCAAATCACTATTAGAGATGGTGATAGGAAGTCCATATTAAATGTAAAAATACTACAACCACTCAGAACTAATGACATAATTTTTAAAGGCCCAGACGGACTTCCGACGTAACGAAAAGCTTCATTCAAAAATTGAGTGAAGAAGAAGCAGGCGGAACGATATCCTCGTACTTAACATTTTGGACGACGCAGTTCAAAAGTATTCTTGCTCTTGGACTCTATGTTAATAGGCAGTGGGCCGTATTTTGCGTTGAGCAGCTGATGCAATATTGTTGGCACAAATAAAATTAAATTTTAAGTGTGAAAAAATGGCCGAAAAAAACAAGCGAAAGAGCCGATAGGAAAGGCCATTTGGCATTGGGATGCCATTTGGGATTTATTCCACCCCAAGCACTCGGTCTTAAATTTTGTTAACAAGGCTTGGAGTGACTTCAATAAATGCACTTGTCATCAACACAAAACACAGCTGATTGAGTAGAGTGTACCACCACCAGATAATTTAAAAATGCCATTAACCTGAAACATCGCGTGCATCGGGCAAATTTTTTGTTATGTCTGGTCACACTAAATTAGCAATAAAGTAGTTCACCAATTTAATGTTGGTCACTTCATTATTATTTCGAGTTATGCTAGGTTCTCACCGCCGTGATTTTGTCATCGACATCACGATTTATCGAAAAGATGCGAAAAAGTGTTCGCATTGGCAACATTCTTGCATTCTTGTGTTGTTGCATCCACTGAACAGCTGACTGGGATTTGTTGACATTGTGAAAAGATAATTTGATGCAAGTAAAATTGAAATGGATGATGGTTTTCCATTAATAGCTATGGATAACAACGAGGCAAAGTTATTGCACTTGCTGCATTTGTTGCAGAGAATACAAATACAGGGTGCGCCATCTAAAGTGTCGGTATGGCTGAACTGAACTGAATAAATATAAAAACAAACAACCGATTGCTATATGTTGATCTTGTTCCTTTAATTTGGTCCTGTACAATTTATTTCGACTACTTTTTGAACACAACATCAATCAAGTGGCCGCCTTTATTGGCCACAACAAAAAGGGCACATTTTTTTTTGGGGCATTTTCCATCACTTTTTCGAGCGTCTCAGTCGATAAAGTGGCGATTTCGGCACGAATGTTGGCCTTAAGCTCTTCAATGGTCTGTGGATCGCTGGCGTAAACCTTGCTTTTTAAATAGCCCCACAAAAAGAAGTCTGGGGCGGTCAAATATGGAGATCTGGGTGGCCAGTCAATATCGCCTCTTTTTGATACCAGGCGTCCAGGGAATTTCCGCTGCAATAAGTCGATTGTTTGATTTGCAGTGTGGCACGGAGCACCGTCTTGTTGGAACCCGTAACCGTCAAAACCTTTTTCGCGCATTTGCGGGCAGACAAAATGTGCCAACATCCACCGATATCGATTTCCATCGACTGTTTCGTTTTCACGAAAAAAAATATGGCCCAATGATGGTTTTGGCGCAAACGCCGGCCCAAACAGTCACTTTTTGGTCGTGTAAAGGTATTTCATGGATGCGGTGTGGATTTTTCGTGCCCCATATGCGACAATTTTGCTTATTAACACCACCAGAAAGCGTGAAATGGGCCTCATCGGTCATCAAAATTTGTTAGCACAATTGAACGATTATTTTCGATGAACAGCGTCACTATTTCGGCACGTTGTTTTGGTGTGAAGCGTTCCATGGTCAAAATTGTACTAGATTGATGTTTCCAAAACATGTCTAACAAAAGCAATCGGTTGGTAAATGTCAAAGTTATTCAGTGTTGCCATACCGACACTTTAGATGGCGCACCCTGTATACAAATTACATTTCCTTGAATTTTATTTTCACAGTTTTTTCCTGTATTTTGTTGAAAAGCTACATATTTGAACTTAAAAAAATTAGTATTTGGCTTTAAACAGCAGCCTAAAATTATAATTTATGTTTATTGTTTTTGTTAATGCTGACCGTTGTGACGATACCAGTACTATAGGCAAAATGATCGACACCCTGTCAAGTCACTACTCGAAAAGTCACGGATGCAACCGCATCCAAATTGGATGCAACTGGTTTGCTACCACCGGCCGCTATGATTTTTGTACGGCAGGAAAGTTGCAAATATTGTAAAGTCTGCACCGGTTTCTGTACTTATCAAACCAAATGGTTTGTTTTTATGCAATTGATAAGTTGGTGACACTTTTAGAATTCTTTCCCGAATATTTAGCATTGTGCTAAATTTCACTGAGACTACCAAGTAAAATTCCAATATTTTTTGCATGTCTCTGACAAATCTAGGCTAGGCTTTTACATTCCACACACAAGTTGACAGCCCTTAGTCCGCCGTTATGCTCATTTGCTTTGACTAAGTTCCCAGATCAAATCCTGGCACTATGTGAGTGAAATACAAACCTTTTGAGCCGTCCGTCCACAGCAACAAATGCTACTTAAAAATCTGAAATGCCGGCAAGGGCATACAGTCACACCACTTCATTGCCAACCAGCATTTCCCTCGGTCTGCCTGGCCTGCAGTTTTTCTAGTGCTTGTAAATTACACTTGAGTGACATTTAGTCGTCAACAAGCAGCAACAACAACAGCCACAGCCAGGAACATGGCTGGCCATTTTCTTATACACTAATACTGTCTGCCACCTTCAGTCGACCCCACCCTCCCACCTTCTCCACTTGCTTGGCGTTGACAACTTCCATTTTTCTTTGTGTCCTGCCTGGTCTCATCTTCATCTTCATCTTCATCTACATTTTCTTGCTTTGGCAGACATATCAATTTGGCCTCAGCTAAATACTCAGCATGTGACCAAAGTCTGGTGCCTGGGTTTTACCTTTGCTTACGTCTGTCTGCCTGTAGAATTTTTAATGATTTTCTCACATTTTCTTTCGGAACTTTTGTTGGCAGTTTCCTTTGTTGGCAAACATTTTTCTTGTCCTACACTTTAAGCCGGCCATTATTAAAATGGCTGATAACAATTTGGCTGCAAGCCGAAAGTCAAACACAAGGCACACACACACACACACACACACCGCACACATACAGGGGGACACCCTATACAAATGTCTGGAGTTGAATCGGTCTAAGGCATTTTTGCATATAAACTTGTCCCTGCGGCTTTGCCAAGTCTGCTGACTGAGCATGGGCAGAGTCTTTTGCAAGGTCAGCTAACAATTTGTTCGGCCTGCCTGCTGAGCCAACCACAAAACTAAAGCAATTTGCTTCAATTTCTGAAAAGAAAATGATTGAAATTTTGTGTACGGCTAATGCGGCCTTTGCGTTTTGGTGTATCGAGGACAGGATACAATTTGGCGGCCTAATTGATACGCAGACACCGCACAGGCACACATACATACGTACATACATACATGCCAAGTATACATATTAATGTTCCCAACCTTTATTGAAATATTCATGAAATCAATTTTCAGCCGAACACGGCCTAACATGAGAAAGCGTGCGGAAGGTGGCGATTATATCGAAATATGGTTATGGTAGTCAGTTTCGGACCATGAGGGCAACCTTTGCCTGCATTTTTTTAGGCAAAGCTAATTTACTTGACGAATTTATGTACCAACCTTAACCCCAAATTGCTCAACATTAGCATAAAATATGATGGTTTTACTGCAATTGGATTTCGTTGCCACGAGCCTTAATTTGAAAATTGACTGTTGAACTCCAAACAGGAATTTAAGAGGGAGCCGAGTTGTTACTTTGCATATGAACTGTTCTAGGGGAAGACATATTTTATATGCTTCACTTGCTTTACGACCGATTGCTCCATGTTTGAGGTTCCCATGCTCAGTTTGGCTACAACCGAGCAACAAACTTTATTGCTGCCTCATGCTCAAGTCAAATTTTAAGCTCTAGATGAGTTCCGACATAATTATTGCATATTTTCATTGCTATACCAAGAACTGATTCCAACACTTTCTTGAAACAAAACGAAACAAAATGTTGATGCTTTCCACTTTTCCGTATTGAAACTCGAATTGGCAGAGTCAGATGTACAAATAATGCAATCTGGATCATCTATCTATTGTTTACTGTGCATTGTCTTGAAGGAAAAAAAAATGCTAAGAACTATTAAGCAAGGAATGCAAATTCTGCTTCACCATGGTTCAACTTGTTTTCAATACCGTATCCATTCCATTGTGTGGCTAAATGTGGGTTAGGGCAATCCTGAGAGGCTTTAAGGGGCGGAACCACAGTTAACAAAGTATGAAATTGTTGTGGCTTGAGCACATCTAAGAAACATTTTTTCTTATTGCTGCAACGTTTCTAGGATTGGTTTTTCTATGCTTCGCCAGCAATTGGTACAAAACAACAACTCAATTCCTATGTGTAAGTCGTATCACTGCAGATTTCATTCTAATTTTACTCCAAAACTTTCCTTGGACAACTCACCTAGTTTTTCGCCAGTTTAAACTTTCATAGACGAATGCCTAAGGGTGTAATGCGACTGATCTGCTGGAGCAAAACCGAAGCTTAAAATGACCACTGAGCCAGCTGTAGGGTTTCTAGTCAATTTATTTCTTAGACCTAGAGTTTGATAAAAGAACCTGTTCCTAAGCACTGGTTCGTATTAAACCAACCATAATACGCTCTATACCAGCAGAAGTGTATGCACAGTAAAATCTTACAGTAGCGCTACTACTGCGTTGCAGCAGCAAACATTCCTTTGCTCATAGCTCGACTCGTTAAATAACTTGATTACTAAATATGTTGACACGGTGCGAACCTTCTATCTATTAAACTGGAGAGAGACAAAGCGAAACGAACGCAGAACTCCGACAATTTTTATTTTACTTTAATGGAATCTCGAACTAAACATCTTCTTTGTACCTAATATTTTGGTTCAGTCCAACAAAACTTTCGAAAAAGCACCTCCAACCTAAAATTTCCGAACCTTAACCATTGCTTAATTTTGGATCGAAACCCACGAACCGGAGCTTGCAACCCTGACCCAGATGAAAATACGTGTTTTAGCCATTTATGAAACTTCAATCAAAGGCGCTTAATATTATGTTTAATCTTAATGCTATATTTAAACCTTCTAAAAAACTCCTCATATTTCTCAGTTTTGCAAGTCGAGATTTATCGGAAACATTATTTTCCAAAAGCCATTAATAAGATACGGTAACTCAATTAAATAAGGATAAATAAGATTAAGGGCCGTTTTCTCATTTTGCTCTGCTACTTGTAGATTTAGGTGACAGATAGATGTAGAAGATTTAAAAACGGCCATAACTGGAATAAACTTTTCAGAGTCAATTTAAATATCTTAGAGACTAAGAATACCCAAAAACTAGAGGGTAAGTTAAAGTCAGCCCTGCCCGACTTTGAAATACCCAGATACGTATGCAACTTTTTTTAAGTCTGTCATTTATTATCCGATCTTTATGGAAATTGTAAGATTGTAGATATAGGCCACATACACTACACTGCAAAATCTGAGCTCGATAACTTTAAACGGTCTTCGGCCAAATTTTGTCATTTCAGTTTGAAAGCTATATTATTAACAATGGCCGAGCTAAGTAACGCTAAAATTCAAAAACAAATAGTTCTTATTTACTTAGACCAATGACACCATATATAGCGAGCTTAGCTGGCTCAAGATCCAAACAAGTTGCGTTTTTTCACAGCTGTAACAACTTAACGATTGAACTCCAAAAGAACCGGTTGCCTGTAAAGTAATATTTCACGACCTTCTCTCCAATCAATCATTACTTTCAACAAAATTGGTTGAATACAAATAAAACTAACAAAAACCAAATTCCAAGACTTAACGAAGCTAAGAGACTTTTCCTTTGAACCATTTTCAAGAGTTTAATAAACTAAGGGACTTAAAAAAGTAAGAAAGTCGGCCGAGGCAGACTCTAACGTACTCTATACCTTCTAAAGTTTGCATTTATCACACAAAGTGTTGAGGTGTCGCGGTCCACCGTTCATCCGATCCTTACCATTTCTTAAGCTAATCGATAAATAATTTAGTAAATATGTGCAGAAGAAACGAAGCTTCTATCAGTAAAATTGTGTTAAGGATTGTAACTTAGGAAAAATGCTCTGATATTTTAATACATTCACTTTGTCTTTAATATTTGTATACCCTTGAAGAGGGTACATTAAAACTGTTCAAATGATTGTAACGCATAGAAGAAAGCATTTTCGACCACATAAAGTATATTTATTCTTGATCAGCATTACGAGCTGAGTTGAGTTAGCCTTTCCCGTCTGTTTCTATGCTATATCCTCCGTCAGTTTTAATGCTATCTTGACCAAACTTTGCACAAAGTCTTCTGGTACAAATACGCTGCACATTTGTCGGAACCGGCCGGATCGGATGACTATAACAAATAGCTGCCATTGGAACGATCGGTCGGTAATCAAGGTCTAGTGATAAAAATTTTTTTGATTTCAATGCAAACGTCTCCAATCTCCCTACTTACTATTTCTTTATGCTTCTCCATGATTTTGCCAAGGTTGGTCAAAGTCGGACATCTATATAGTATAACTGCCACAGAAAAATAAAGTTAAGAAAAATAGTCTTAGTAGGATAAACTTCTTTGTTTTCAATGTAAACCTCTTTAAAATGGGCATGTAGTTATTTTATTAGCTTTCACACAATTCTTTAGAGTTTTGTCAAAATCGGATTACTATAGGTTAAAGCTGCTACAGGAATGATCGGTCGAGAAACTGGTTTTAGTGAGAAAACCCGATTTTGTTTACAAAAAACGCCTCCAATCTTTGAATTTCTTAGTTTGCTATGCTCTCCCATGATTCCACTAAGTTTGGTCGAAATCGGACCTCTATATAGTATAGCTGTCATATAGTCTTAAGGAGAAACCCTTGTTCGTTTTCGGTGGAAATATCTTTCAAGTATGTTAGAAAAACGTGCTGCAGGAGTATACAAACTTTGGCCGAGCCGAACTCTAGACTCTAACTCTAACTCTAGATGTGTGATTCGTATATCGAAAGAATGTAAATTTTAACTGAAAATTTAAAAAGGGAAACTTTTTCCATTATTTTGACTTTAAGATTTACATTGTCAATCAGAATTCTTTTAGATTTAGGTCTGGAAAACTACAAATTATATAAGTTCGTATAAACTATTTACTTACTCTGGGCCTCAACCAGTTGCTTCATCCCTACACTCCTAAGATACAACTTAAATTGAACTGAATCCAACATCTGCTTAAAGTATTCACCAGTATGTTTCTCGCATATCGTTAATGTAAGATTGCTTGTAATTCTCAAGTTGGAGTTCCATGCATTGGGAATAACAAAATGAGAAGTGAAGTTCGGTGTTTAAATATTAAATCAGAGTTCTTTTTGAATAGTTTTAATGTCAAAGGGTCGTAATAACATATAATATGACAGTTTTAGTTTTTGCTATGTTTTTTTTGCCTTATCGAATTTTGTATAAAATATCGAATCCAAAATCGAAGTCTAAATGTTAACTTTAATTGCAGTTAAAGCCTAAGTTAATCACAGTTTAATAACGCCACAGATCATTGAATGACTCCTTTAGCTTCTGTCATTTCAGACCCCTACTTGAGGCTTAATTTATGCTGAATTGGCCAGGTAGAATTGAAAAAGAAGTACTCTTTTTGTGTTGGGCAAACAATTTAAATGGCAATTCATCAATGGCTAAGAACAAACACATTTGGAAAATACAAATGTGCTAGCCGCAAATTTCATTTACAACAGGCACAAACAGCTGTTGCCACATTAGCCGCAAAGTGAGAATGAGCCAGTCGGGTTTTTCTTCATTGCCATCCTTTATGCTGTGCATTGAAACTCAGCTAAAGGGGCCCAAACAACTGAAATGGCTGCCAAAGTAGCCGGCCAACATCGCAGCTGCTGCGGCTAAGCGCAAAATTAAGCAAATTAAAAGCCGCACAGAGCAGCAGCAGCAGCAGCAGGAGCAGCAGCAGCGCCTGCATAACTCATGTGTGTCCTTACGGAGAGCGACGCTAACCGCAACAGCCGCAGCAGCATCAACAGCAGCAGCAGCAGCAGCAGCGGGCACAACAACAGCTCAGGGTCACCTACAGAAGAATTTTTGTAACGGAAAAAAAATGCCATTGAAAATGTTCGCTTTGCTGGCCATTTTCAGATTTTCATCAGACTTTCAACGCAGCGCCGCCTCACCACCCCCTCATTCCGCACAAAATCAGCGCATAAAAGCCGTTGACGTGCAACTTTTTCTGTGTGCGCCAACCCAACAACCTCACCCCCTCCCCCCACCTACAAAAAAAAGGCTGCCAAAAACATTTAAATTAAAATTCAGCAACCAAAGCGAACAACAACAATTTCATGGCCTTGGCTGGCATTAACTGTTATGGTCCATAATGGGGATGGGGGTTGGCTACGGGCGTACGGCCATGTGAGCCGTTTAGCGCTCTTTGATGGCCACCAATGGCCAAATTGCAGACGGCAAGCAAATGACAGTTTAAAGTGTCCCGCGGGGGGATGGGGCTCGGGATGGAGCACTTTGGGTGCATGTTTAATGGCATTTGTTGCTAATCAATGAATAATTTATGGGCCAAGGTTTCGCCGCTGCTGCAACCCAAACATGGCCTGTGCGTGTTGTGGGCCATGTAAAATCATTTTTCCAAACTATTTTCCAACGCTTTGCGTTTGCAGTTCGGCGTTGGGTTACACACATTCTGGTAACTTGTTTTAGCCACTCCTTGTTGTTGTTGTTGCTGTTGCTGTTGCCGTTGTTGTTGTCGTGTCGCATTTAATATGCAACTTTTAATAGCGCAATTATTATTTGCATGCTGTAATAGTTTTTTTCTTTGCTGTTTTGTTTTGTTTTGCATTACTTTCTTTTCGAGGGGTTGTAAAACTGCAAAACTGTATTGAAGTGGCAAACGGGGGTGCCTTTTCTAGGGTGCATCGAGAAGTTGGGCTTCAGCTTGTTCAAGTTGCTAAATTGAAATTTGATTTTAATTAAATGCAAATTTTTGACAAACTCTTCAAACCCAAATTTGATAATCTTTTTAGGAAGGTCCTTAAATTGTTTGCAGCCACCAGCTTGTAATAAAGAAAAACTCTCACCCTTCCAAACGGATAGCCTTTTAAACGTGAATGAAGAAGAGTTATAATGGCGAAAAGCAAATACCAAATCTGGTTTTTTCTTAAGGACTGCTGAAACGACTTGGGTGGGTTGAATAAAGGCATGCAAGCAGGTGGAAAATAAGGACTTTTATGCTTTAGTGTTCCACCTAACATAGTTTGCACGATTCGGCTCAAATGCCTGTTATGGAATAATACAGTTGTTATGGCATTTAAGAGACATTTCGCACACTTTTGGAATTGAATACCTACATAACATTTAGTTCTTGGATTAGATTTAGATTTATTGAACTAATTTCCTAGAGCTACAAGATAAACTTATAAATTAATGCACTAGTTAGAAACATTTTAAGTACACAGATCGACAAATAATATAATTTATGACTTAATAACTAAAGTTGAAATATTAGTCAAACTACATATTTTTGCATATTTATTTTTGTAACTTTTATAGATTTTATAACTTTTTCCTTACCCTTCCTTACTTCTTCTTTAACGTAGTGATAGTGTCTCACTGATTCCGTGATTTTGTAGGTGTATCTTTACACTATTATAAAATTGCGAAGCGCCACTCATACCTTTTAAAGTGTTTGGTAGCTGATCTTAAATGCGAACAGCATGATTTCCAAACTGTCTTTTCGATATTTGGTGATTATTTCGTCAGAAAACTAAATTATAAGTTCGAGTAGATGTTGAGAAATTAAGCTGGGTGATTCGATTCTCTGCCTGGTGGCTTTCATCTGAAAGCATAGAATACACAGAGAACAAAATCCTATCCAAATGTATCGAAATCGTTCATTTCTGTTGGGACAAGTTCAAACATTTTAGGATTTAAAAAAGTGGAAATACTCTTTATTTCAATCAAACTTCATTCAGCGCGTTTTAAGGTTGGGATTGATGTAAGCCGGTATGGATTTTTGTGATTTTTTATTGAGTGTATTGTTTAGGCTATACTCGCCTGGACTGTCATTGAATATAGTTAATTGGCCGAAATTTACAAAGGCACATTTCATAAATCTAGAAAAACAATTAAGAAATTCGAAACATTTATCCAGAAAATCGACATAAAATTTAAATTAAAAAAATAATTTCCCATTTATTGAAAACTTTATTGAAAAATGTTCCAAAAATGACAAAAAGTTTTCTTAATTTTTGGGTGAATCGCCTTAAGACGGATTTCATAGGAGATTTTCTAGTTTTCAGGGCGAATTGTTTTACCAGTGTAATTCTCAAGTTCGAACTCCCTGCTTTCGAATTATAAAAGGACCAACTGATAATCGGCTGAAATTCGAACTCAAATATGGAAAAATTAATCTAGAAAATCGACCTGAAATTGAATAAAATTCTCTACTTACGGAGTAAAAAAAATGGTTGCTAAGTGCTGCTTAGCATTTGACTGCGTTCTTTACTGTGACTCATGCGAGTTGAAGTTTCCCCACAATTTTGTGATTTTCAGAAAGAAAACTTTAGTGTGAAAACAGAATGAAAATATCCTATAAGAATTATATCTAAGGGGTTTATAAATGCGCGTCTTAGTGTCGCCATCCTCTTCTGTCTCTGCTCCCCTCACTCCCTTACCCATCTAATAGTTAGGAAACATTTTGGATTTCTAAAAATCTAAAAAAGGCTTTCTGTTCAGAAAGATCCAAAATAGATACATTTGAACTGGATTAAAACATTTTAATCATCTAATGGCGCTGAAAATCATACAAAGGATGATCATTTTTCATGGCGTTTGGATGATTTTCATCTCCGTTGGATGATTATAAAGATATTTAAGACATATCCAGTTCAAATGGATACGGAAAATCATCCAAAGGAAATTTTTTAATATCCTTTTTTTCGCTGTGTACAATTAAGAAAATATTTTATAGCTAAAATTCTTCTTAATTTTAGAAAGTCTCAGTCATATTATAGGAAAATATTATTCATAAATATATGGTGAATAGCCGTTGACCCTTTTTTTAAGGCTAATTTCAAAATTTTAGGTAGATTTCGTTTTTTTTTTTTTGAGTGTAGAAATACTAACAGCCTGTCCCCGAAATATCCCAGGAAACGAAATGGCCGTCGAACTGGCGAGCAAGGGTGCCACCATAGCAATGGCAGAAGCCAATACACCATTGGTTGGCTCCTTAGACAGAAAAATAGTACCCATAGAACAACCTCCTGGGTAAACACCAGGTCATACACCTGGATACGTCTATTAAACCACAGCCTGAAAAAGTTTCACGAATTGATCTAACACAAAATGAATGAAGTAGATACTGTGAAGCGACGGAAAAGTGCTCTCCCGAGGCGCAGACTCAACAGATTTGGGAAAGGCACGCCAATAAGATTAGTAACCCAGAACCAATGGAAGTCTTGACATTCGTACAGGAAATAGTGCTGCTGGGAGAGTTGTAAGCTGAGTTGGGGGGTACAATGGACTAGGATTGGTTGCGGGTTGTCAACAGCCGATTCAATATAGTCTTGTCCGCCTGACTGTCTCTCTGTCAATCGGTCAGTCCACTAGCAGGCAGTTCTAGTTTATTTCCAATAAGCCGCCACCAAAAATTTGGGAAACAGTTTTATAGAGGGAAAGTTCGTACCTTCTTGACATATTTCTGGACATAATCACAATTATTTATCAATTCGCCCAAGGATTGACAAAGATCGGATGAGCGGTAGTCGAGTTATAAGCATATCAAAATTCATATTGAGCATACACTTTCGCTGCTGCAGAGTATATTAGGGTCGGACTTGACCTACTTTCGTGCGGGTTTTAAATAATTAATAACAATTTTTCTTAGACAACTACTTTTCCTCGGTTAAATTAAATATTAATATTTCTTTGCCTTATTTACTTTTTCTTTTTCCCCATTCTACATTCTTCCCTAATCGCTGTAAAACTTTTCAATCCACCCAACATATAGCTCATGCATTGGCACCGTTCCACAAAATGTACACGCATTTGCGTTAGAATAATGTAAACCATATCGATCCACAACCCGGACAAGCCACAAACTCAGTAAAGTATTTAACTATTCCGGCATTCAACATGCTACTAAATATTTAACGACACTTCAGAAGCTCAACATTTGGTCACAGAGTCGTCGTGCCCTTTTTTTTAGGAGGGGTGGGTGAGCATAAAAATTTGCCAGCAATTAATCTTGATAAAGGCTTTTCAGCAATCGCAATAAACACGGCCATAATCATAACTAACGCAAACTCAGCGAAATGTGAGGCAAACTACAAAACACAAATAAATTGGAAGAGCGCAAACTTTTAGACAATGGCGGAGCAGACACACACGCACACACTTACCCGCATATGTGAGGCATTTAACCGTTAGATAAATGTTGACGAGGTCAATGGGCGCAAAGCGGAAGTTATGGCCAGGAAGCAGCCGCCGGGCGACACATACTCGTACAAATAGACTGAAGATGCCGCCGCCGGCTGACTGGCAACTTTGGGCCATTAGTTCCACTGCGGACGCGGGGTGGGGGGGCTAGCTTCCTACGTGCCCAGGCCAATAATCTCTGTCAACATCAATTTGCTGGCGCTGAACAACTGAAACTAATTAAATGGTGTCCCATAAATTGCACATTAAAGCAAATTTATTGCATTCCCGAATCGAAATTATTGCCAAAGTCGAGAGACGTTTAATAAACTTTGCGGCAGAGCGTACGTGTCGCGATCATGGCATACTTCTGGGCGCTTGTGATTTATCTGGGAGCGTGAGACAGAATTTAATCAAGCGAAGTTTTACTTCAATTTGCTGCTAACTAGCAGCTTTGAACTTCACTTCACTGACGTCCTGATTGTTCTGACTTGACGATTGCTTGTTGAGGTTTCCATTTGGCATTACCTTTTGCTTAACAATTTGTGCTAACGATGTCCGCCAGCTAAAAGGAGAATTTCCACACACACACACACATGCCGAATCTGGCACGTGGCCGCACTGATCCATGACTGAACACACATCCAAGCTGCAAAACTTTGCCAAATACGCTTTGGCAATGTCTAATTATAATTGGTAATAGCTCCACCGCTTCGCCTTTAACTATTTAAATATCAGGCGCACAACTTTCGACCGTAGCCACTGCCAGCTAAACTTTCGACTCCCAGCTGACGGGCGACTCCCCAACAATGTGCCATGTGGCTGCAATTTGCTGCACAGATAGCACAGAGTAGCGAAACGAAGGGCCACCGTATAAATAATAAAAAGCAGCTGCCATATTTTTGTGTTGTTATTTTTATTCTTCGTGTTTTCATGCGGGTCTGTGTGTGTGTGTGTGTTATTTTAAGAAGGTTTACCGTAGTTGTTTACGGTAGATGGCAGCCTTGTTATTAGATTTAACGAAGCGCATGCAGTGCCACACAAAACGCATTTGACACGTGTTCCCATTTGGCATGGCTGCAGCAGCGTCAGATCGGAGTTTAAAATGTTGAGATACAGAATGACAGCAATTCAAGGGGATTTCGCAGTAGGAAGTTATTAGGAAAACCCTACAAAGTGCACCAAGTCACTGCTTTTATATTAAGTTCGGATTTGTATGAAAAAGTTGGCTGCGTTGAGGTTTCGCAACTAGCTATCGATGTTCTCTGCTCCAACTCACTCACTGTTTTCGTTCCACTCTCCCTGCCTACCTCTGACCACCTATCTAGCTCACTAATTCAACCCCCACCACTTCAGCATGCGCATAGAAAGTTTGTACTTCACTCGAATTGCAGTTGCAGCACATCACGCATACGCCTAGTTAGCAGCGCAGTGTTTTTCTTGCTTGTGTCAATTATCGTCTGCTGTCTGCTGGCTGCCTCTTCACAGCTTGATGCATTTCAATGTGGTTTTCTTTGTGCCATGTGGCAAAAGCGACACAAAGTTGCTGCCTGCCTGCCTGCCTCCCTGTTGGATATCGGCAGCACCTGCTGCCCCCTGCACCTGGCCCACGCAGTCACCAACCGGGCATAAACCATAGTCCTCGCTTTGCTCCGAAAACATTGTCACGTGGTTTTTGTATTTAGTTGTGCCGTCTCCCTCTCCCTCTCCTTCCCATTCAACCATTCAGGACTCCCAAGGACTGCATGACCACATTGCTTACCTGCTGCTGCTGCTGCTGTTGTTGTTCTTGCCTCCGCATCGACATTCATACTCGTGCCACTTTCTCCTTGTGGGTGACTGCAGCCATTGCAATAAATTCCAAGCCCAAGCCACGTTCGGTGTGCCATTGTTGGTGTTCTCATTGTGTTACAACTTTGCTACTGTTTGCCCTGGCTGCTGTTGTTGTTGTTGTTGCTGTTGCAGTTGCTGCTGGTGCCACTAGTGCTTCAATTTCTTTTGTATGCCAGGGAAATTGAAATAAATGTATGTGTAAATGCGTCAAAATTAAGTCTCTCTTTTTTTTGTGTAAAATGTCTTTGCCAGTGACAAGTGTCAATTAGACACAACAAAAAAAAGTTCAATTACATTAGCGAAAGACACAAACAACGGCAGCAACTACAACAAGTGACAACATTCGTGTGGGCAGGGACAGGGACAGAGTCATTGCCATTGTCATTAGCATTGCCATTGTGTCAAAGACAAAGCCTGGGTTAGGGAAAGATATAAATGTAATTACTAGTAGATTTTGGCCACACTTTCAGACAAAGAAGAGCAAATTATGCAAAGCATTTTAATAGTTAACTGTCTCAAAATAAGATCAAAAATTGTTTAGAAAATGCGGCTGGAGACTACAGTAAGAATTGGACTGAGTACACTGACTGAATAGGGAGGGCACAAAATAATTATTTGTTTATTGGCAGCAACTGTTCTTTTGTTATCTTCTTCTCGGTTCTATTAGAATCTACATCAAAAGTTTCAGTCTGTGGTACGAAGATGCTAACTAGTTTTGCTTAGTTCGGATTGGATTGATAAATGACTTATGAACTTCTTTGAAAAATATGGAAATTAATGAAGATTAGGATCTTTTTGATGCGAAGGCACTTGATAAAGTACAGATGTTGGCCCTATCTTCAAAATAAATAGCCCTTTGTTTACCTACGGTAGTATTGACAAAGGATTCGACTTGTTTCTTAAAGTGATAAGTACCTCACATAAAAATAATTGCTGAAATATGTACAAGCATCGCCCTTCGAAACACACTTTTGGCGGTGCTTAACACCATATTTCTTCTGCCATCTTAAGTCTTGATGTCTAAACAGAAAACGTCCTGGACCTGATGGAATAACAGCAATGTAGAGATCCAACTTTAGTTAAAATTTATGAAAATTCTTTTCCTTTGCCTTACTGTCTATTGAGCTCTGCTGGATTACCTACGATATCGATAAGTCTAGAGATGCTAATATTCCTTATGGTCCAGTAATGGCAATCCTACTACTCTTTCTATTCTCCTATTTGATACTCAGAACTTTATATGAAAAAGTATTATAAACCAGAGTTGGCCAGAAAATTTAATTTTGGGAGCAAGCCAACTACAGAGTGGTCCACGCAAAAATCCTTAGCCGCATTACGGGAGCTGAGTGGTACCTGAGAACCAGGGATATTGAAAAGGACCTTGGAGTTCCTATGGTTGGAGACGTTTTAAATAAGCAGGCTGCAATATACCTGGGCAAGCTGTCACACCACCCCAACAAGTTGGCCAATAAGTTGTTAAGAAGGCGCAGGATCCAAGGTGTACGTCAAAGGAGAAGATTAAAGAGGGTATTACCCAAGGATCTCAGCTCACGGCGACTCTAGCGGAACGCTATTCACACCAAATTCTCACACTTTCTTACATTAAAACGCGTATACATTATCGGTAAGCCCAAATGTACACTGGCAAATACTGCTAATACCGAACACTTCACACTAGTATAAGCGGCCAAAAATGGTAGCAGAAGGCTAGTTAATAAATGACACTTTTCTAACAAAACAAAAAAAAAAACTACAGCAACCAAAAAAAAAACGTCTATTAGCGAAGCTCGAGTCGAGAATACAGCCACACACTGCATATACATGTTTTTCAGCTGTCACGATCGCGCAATGAGAGATCGCAGTGCCCCGATACGCAACATATTTGTTGTTATAGCTCGATGTCTGCTTGTGTGCGGCGGCGCCAAGAGGCGACGCAATGGAAGCAATGGCTTGACTATCGCTGCTATAAACTGTTTTGAATGTCTATGCGCGAGCTACTAAATTCAGTTGTTTGCCATAACTTAAGCTTTCAGAAGATACTAAGTATGAGGGAGCGGATACTGGATCATTTTATAGGTATACTTTCGATGTAACACTGTGTAGTTTTCATTTCAACAAATTTTGGTTTTCAAACACAAAATGCGATGCTCAACATAACATTAGTGTTGTGATTCTAAGCCGAACACATCAGTTAACTGGGAGAGGAAAAAGCTATGATAATAAATGAGCTACTTTGGGCAAGGGTAATGTTAATTGTTTTGTAAAAATCAAAACAGAAAATATATAAAAATTTATGGACTTTATATCCTAGGGTGCGTTCAGAAACAATTGCGGGTTGCCAGAAAGTTTTTATGGCAGTTCTCTGGATTATTGGTTAACAGTATAAGCTTTAACTATACGCAGCATTATTCTATACGCATGATCGAAAAATGGCAATATTTGGGTTTTTAAAGAGTCGACGTGATGGGCGCTTTTTGAGATCAGATTCGAGTTCATCAATGAAAGTCTTATTGAAATAGCATTGTCCGATTTTTGAATCGGAACAAAAAAAAACAATTCTTTGTCGACCAGTGTTATCCACTGAAAGAATATTTGCAACACTCTTTTAAGAAATGGAAGAAAAGGTTTAGAAAAGTTTAATTTTTTCACTCGACTTGCTTGAAACTCGATTTGTAGGAATAGATAATATTTTGTCTGAAAATGAATAGTTTTCATACCATCGACTTGATAATCGGCCTGCAAGAATACATTGCAAAATTATTGGACAAGTGAAGTTCTGAATCAGATCTGGACAAATCCACCCACTAAAGGACATATCCCCAAAAGAATTGTACGGAATAATCTTTATATTCAACCATGTGCCTTGAAACTCGGCTTTCGAAAATAAAATTGAAAGAAAAGTGTGGAAAATAATTTTTGATTTGATTTACCGCTTTCGAGCGAAAACCCGCCCCCAGGCTTCCGAAAAATTTCGTACATAAGTTTGGGCCGATTAAAACGTATCTCGGCTGGTAAATAGATCATTTCCACTTGGAATTGAAAGGAATGGAATGTATTATGTCAACGGGACTCAGTTTTCCGCGTCGATCTGACATTGTTCAGCATGTGGCAAATCAAAATTGTCCTCTGCTCATATATCCTACACAGAGAAAAAAAAGGATATTAAAGAATATCGATTGGATGATTTCCGGTATCCATTTGGAAGGGATATGTCTAAAATATCTAGAAATCATCCAGAGGATATAAAAACTGATGATCATTTGGATGATTTTGCAGCTCCGCTGGATGATTAAAGGGATATTAAAGAAATATCCATTCCAAATGGATCTTTTTTTCTGTTTAGTTCTACACTCTCTATAAAATGAAATAACCAAAATTACATATGCTTTACAACGAATTAAACTAGATGTGCCGGACTTTAACCCAACTGCTTTACCAACTAACAAATTTGTACTTCTTCTCAAGCTTTGCTTTGATGTTCATGAGCTGTTCGAAAAAGTTTATGTTTATTTAAAGAACTGTGCAAATAACAATTCCGGGGTGCTGGATACTGAAATTTAGCTACAAAACTATACTGAAAGCGGGTTCTAGCCTAAGCCCAGGCTTAGCCACCCGCACAGTCCAACCGGTTCGTGGTTCAAACCCCGATAAGAATCCTTACCGATTTTAAAAAGGAACTATTTCTCAGTTCCTTCAGTAGGAGCTTTTGTTCTCGCTGCCATGTGCTTATACCTCATCATCTTAGTTTTAATTCAAATGTTAAATTCATCTGCCCGAAAACCAACTGTTAATTGAATAAAATATTAACTGACCGCTTCACATTGGAGTGTTTGCTGTTTGTCTCCTCATCATTAGACATTTAAAGCTGTCCGTGGTGTAATTGTGTTGCTCGGTTAGGTAATTACCAAGGGGTCGCCTCAATCTTCACATATTGTCACTCGCCCTTCGGCCAACATGGCGTATGCATAATAATTTAGTTGCGAGCAAACATTTTAGTGGTGCCGTAGGAGGGTCGTTTACAATTTGCCCATTATTTATAAGTCCTTAATCAGCCCCCTCTGCCGGTGCCCTCTCTCCCACAGAGACATCTGTTTTGTGTTCTTTTTTGTTGTTTTTGTTTCTGCTGTTGTCGGCCAACAACAAATTGAAGGGAAATGATTCCATTTCATGCTAGATTAAACATGTGTCCACATAATTTATCGATTATTTATCATGTGGTCTGCTTCGGTTTGTGTAGGAAGAGGGTCCACTGCGTAGGCCTATGGCGGGGGGTGGGGACATTGCGCACACAAGTGCAAAATTAGAAACAAAAGCCCAGCCTGAGGCGTTAACTGGCAGAGGAGTTGGTTGAGAGACATGTTTTACCCAGACGCTGTCATTGTTTGCCTTAGTTGGAGACTGAAAGTTCATTGTGGAGAGGAGCAGTGGAAAGTTTGTAGATGCTGCTGGGAAGTTGTTGAAGAATTATGTTGGTTAATTTTGGTTCAGCTATGGAAACGGTTGAAAAATGATTGAACTTAGAATATGCAAATATTCGAGAAATACAAATTAGTGGCTAGGATAACTTTTTATCTATTAATAATGAAAAATAGCTGAAATTACCAGACTTGATTTTTCCATTCGTAATTCATAGTCAAAGCAAAATTCAATTGGTATTCAAACGCTGTGGTCTTCAAAGTGGCTGAACATCAAGAGCTTTCGAACTGGCCTCGCCCCCGGCACTTGATCCAGCGTACAGAAATGCTTATCAATTCTTATCGCCTGGGCAGTTGAGAGGACTCTAGTGGCGTGTGCTTTTGGAACGGCCTATGCATTTGTAGTGCATAAACACACACTCGAAAAACGGCAGCCATTTTGTAATCTGCATGCGGCTGGGTAATCACCCTCCACCACTCGCCGCTTGCCCCAGTAGCCGGTTTACACGTGCGGCGGCTTTTACGGGGCTTTGGCCGCACAGTGGCGCATTATGTGGTTGACTGTATCTCTCGCTCCCTATCTCTCGGTGGATGTTGTGATTTTGTTTTTCTATTTCCACTATTTTATTTTGTTTGTTGTTTTTGTGTGGCACCTCTTTTGGTCAGCAGCGATCGATTTTTTAAAGCTCAGCCAAATGGTGCGAAAGCATTAAGCTGCTTCATACCATATTCCCCATAAGCCACTCCGAGGGCGCCACATTTGCCAGCTTTTTTGGGTAATTAGATGCAATTTGGTTTTTGGGGATTCGGTTTTTGAAATGTTGTACTGATTTCCTGTGTGCCTTCTTTTCCCCGCAGACGGCGAGATACTGCGCGTGCTTGTCAATGGCTCGGCGCAAATCAAATGCGATGTGGGTTCGAGTCAACCTGAAGACAAAGTGCTGCTGGTGGTCTGGTATAAGAATAATTTACCCATTTACAGGTAGGTCATGGGCCGCAGCTTTCGTTTATCTGTGCCACATTCCTAAACATTTCCTTATGTGACAGCTACGATACACGGGGCGCCCACGCGGGCACACCCTCCCACTGGCGGGACGAGGAGGTGCTCGAGGATCGCGCTGTGTTTCGCACGCACAAGGAGCCAGCAGAATTGATTATAAATCCGGTTAAGGTAAGGGCCAAAGTGTCAACAACATGAGAACATTTTATAATTGAAATTTCGCCCGCTCTCTCAATAACAAACAAACAGGAAAAGGATGCGGGCAACTTTCGCTGTCGCGTGGACTTTAAGCTATCCCAGACGAGGAATAGCAATGTCAACTTGGAGGTTGTTGGTGCGTATAACATGAAATTGAATTTCCAATTCAGCAAATTTGCATATTTTCCAATTTGTTTAAGTTGATGGCTTTAACGTGCATAGAGCAAATACACACACTTGTGTAAAGTATGAATTATCCTGTCCAAACGATTATAAAAGCAATTAACATTTGTTTGGCCTGCGAGTGGCAAACATAAATTAGCTGAAATGATTTTTTGGTTAGCCGCAGAACTTGCAATTCGTTATGCATAAACACATTTACACATACTTACGCACAAAGCACACAAACAAGCAGAAATTGCATTCCCTTTGACAGGCATTTGTGCATATTCGAATGCCATCGAAATGCAAATTGATTCTGATTTGTGGCGAGCTAATGTCCAAACGAATTGAGCTTAAAATGCCATTGGAAAAAAATAGATTTATAATAAAGATTGGTTTTAAATGAATCGAGCAGCTCGCAGCAGCCCAAGACGATGCATGACAATGCTAATTGAATTCTTTTAGTCGGAATATTTTAAATAAAAATCTGAAAATTCGACAAAGTGAATGAACATTTATTCATGTCATGTGAAAGTTATCAGCAGCTACGCCTTTGGCAGAATTTGCCAGGTATTTCATCAATGCCAGCTTTAATATACATAGTCAAACAGTGGATTAATCAGGATGCATTGACAGCACGCACTCTCTGGTCACAGGTTGATAAATCAATGTCCACTAAAGTGAATCCTTATGTACTTGAACACCCAGCTAGATGGGTCGATAACGACGATCATAAAATGGAAGTAATTTGCGAAGCACATTTCTCACAGAGCGCGAATTTTGATAATAAGATTTAATAATTTCCCAGCGATGTTCGCTTGTAAGCCTATTCATGGTGAAATGGCTAACCTTACTGAGCAGTTTTGGAATCTCTCGAGAGATTTCACAACATTTAAACTGAAAAACCAATTAGCATAAAAGTCACCAATTATATGTCAAGACATTCCTAGAACAGGGGTGCCCGAGCTCTATACGCTTCAGGCGCATGTGTTGACATTTCGCGGAAAGCAGCACGAAATTGCAACGACAACTTCAGATGTGTCTCTCTCTTCTTTCTCTCCTAAGTCTTTCATCAATACGAAAACGCTTGATTTTGTCTTTGCCGTGTGCTTCAGACTGCCACAAGCACTTACACACACACATCGTTAGGACATACCCGGATTTCTCTTTCGTTTTTTTTTACTTCTATTATTTGGTTAGTGACTGCGCGACAATTAGGTGCTGTTGGGCAACCCTGATTTAAAAGATTCTAAAACGCAAAAAGTTTTACTCTATTAAGCGTTGAAAGCAAATCTAAGAAATCTATTATCTATTACCAAAGCTGTTGTCCAGCATCTCCTCTGTCACTGAGTAGGCGACGATTCGCAATCTTAGGTCAGCATTTCCTTCCTGACATCTCAGCAGTCTCTGATATAGAGATTACTTTACTACTCAAATTTGTGCTACTTTCAAAGTGGCTAAGAAGGGATGGGAGGGTCATCCCTTTACTGTCTAAAAGTAAAATCAGGTGTTATATGGTATCACAATGGACCTATTTTTGGTGTAAGTGAAGCAGCATCACCGTTCCTGCCATATCAACCTAACCATTACCAAAGTGTCACTTAGCTTTTTGGGTTAAGAATCAGTCAATGAGCTTTGGAATCAAGAAGCTTAATTCATAGGCTCGTTAGGATACCAAATTTAGAATTTTTTTAAACAATATATTGTTGTAGCCTGGCTATATATCGGCTAGAATACAATCCATGAAACGAAATTCTATGTTCATAACTTTGGATCGATTAATATTCATAATTACTTAATTCGTCTAGAAGGAATTGATCTTCTATCTATCAAACTATGTGAGGGGCGTGTCAAAATTTAAAAATCAAACTGATTCTCAAGTATGTGAATTATATGTCCTCAAGGGCGTAGCCAGCTTCCCAAAAAGGTAGGGGCAGCTTTGTCTCAATGATTCTTAAATATTCCTTTAATGATACATTTTAGCATTAAATATAAAATAAAGATGCTTTTGATATGAAATGAGAAGCAATCTTCTATACATGTTGGAAAAATGAAAATATAAATTCAGAAGGTATTGTTGCAGTTGTCGATAGTCGTAGATCGTTTGATCGATATCATATTTTCGTTATTTTCATTCTATTCTATCACTTTTTATGTCCCAACATATTAAAAATTTTATTTTGCATACCAAATCGAAATATTTTTATTCTAAAATCTCTTTAATTTTACGAAGGCAAAGGGCAGAACTATTATTAAAATAGCGTGTTTCGTAAAACTATAGAAATTTAAAGCGACCTGTTTTTTTGCAGAATTTTCTTCAGACTCAGTTCAGTTCAGCTCAGTTTGACAGACACAAAAAAAAGAACCAAACCTTTAGCTAAGAATCGATAGAAACATATATCGGCTGCATAACGAGCCAGGAAGTGGCAACGCTGGCACACTTCAGTCAGGCAGCCCTATTGCCACTAAATTTAATTTCACAGCGGCAGTGGAACCACTAGTTCATAAAAGTAGTTCCGAAACAATTTCACCTAGAATTCAAAACACAAAATTGTGAATATTTCGTAATTGAATCGGATTTACTTTTAAAAATAAAATGCATTTAAAAAAATAAGTTTTTTTGATGTTGGTAGGGTCACACTAAATTCACTTGAGCGGTTTTCGTTTACCAAGTTGGCAGTCCTGCTAATCGTTAGAAGCTTTGGCACTGCTCACTTCTCTCGCACGTGTTTGCACCGGCGCAAACTAAAATTTATGAAAACTGAAAGTAAACCTCAAATTGAACAAAAATGGTGAGTGGAAAGAGGGTTGTACGAGCAGTACTAACGTTTTTACGTTTCTGGGAACAGCAGGATAGGTCGAAACTGGGCAACGTACTCAAGATACCCACCACTTTGTGCATCCGACCATATGAGCAGCAGCGTGTGAGGCCCAACCCGATGTTGCAGTTGTTGCAGGAGCAGCAGGAAGAACCCTTTATAGAAATACAACCGGAGAAGGCCAGCAAGCTGACAGTTAGCAATGTATCTATGGGTTCAAATACAAAAGCTATGATGAAATTGCCCAGATGCACAGCCATAAGCAGCGCTTCAGCTTCTCATGTGCGCCAGTCATCGAAGCCTGAGATCACGAAGCCAGTGCCGGCAAAGGAATGGCCACAGCAGCAGCCAATCACAGAAATGCCCCGCGGTAAGCTACGCTCGGGCTCCATACGTAAGCCCATCTGCCAGGAAAACGAGTTGGAATCCAACACACAACAGAATCGGAAACGAAACGAATTGCTAAAGGCCCTGTCGTTGCAGAGGACTACCCAGAAGCCCATCCAAACACGTAAGGAAATGCTGCTTAGTCTGCCTGCTCCTCCAATATTTCCAAAGCCAGCCAACCCACCTGCCACTGCCAATCCCAAGATGTCTTCGTTCTGTGAACTGCTGGCCCCACCACATCATCAACGCATGTTTCAAAATCAACAACCGGAGCAGAATCAGCTGCGGCAAAAACCTCGCAAGCGCAAGCTACCCGCTTTGGTGCCCATAGCTAAGCCCGAGTCGCCCGTCCAGTCCTATCCGATTTGGTCCGCCAAAAATATTTGCCAAAGTCTCAGCAATCCGGCTGTCTTTCAAGGCAATTTTGAACGTTGGCGAGCCATTGAATGCATTTGCATGGAGTTGCGTGATATTGTAGAGCCCAACAATCCCAAGGTACTCCAAGGATCGGTTACCTTTGAGGAAGTGTTCGAGGTGCTGGGCTTGGAAAGGGACAAGGGTTGGAAGCAAAGCGAGCTTTAGTGAGGTTTTCATTTTAACGCATTTATTGAGTAGGCATTGGTTGGGGCGTAGAGAAACCCACAAGGGTGTCTTTATTTTCAAATTCCTCCCAGCATAACTGACCAATTGCTTTATTGTTATGGTGCATTTTTAGTACTTGTAAGTCTCTGTGAATCTTTTCTACAAATAAATTAAGCTGTTTGACTTAAATGGGCACATAGTGGCTCTTGGGACTACTTGAGGCGACGCAACACGAACGTCAACTGAAACTCTTAGTTCAAGGATTTCAAGTTCTTAAGAACGGGTTTTCAGGCAAGGCGGGTTTAGTACCACCCTCGAAATTACAGACATTTTGTAAAGTCGTTCTCTGTTTCAAACAGCGCTACAATCCAACAAAATTTCAACGGTCCTCCATTTAGGGGACTCGATTTTATATTGAAGAATGGTAGGGGTGCGAAAATTTCAGGTTTTTGCCCAAAGTTTCTGGTTCGAACCAAGGTTTAAAGTTGTAAAAGAAAAGCATTTCAGTTGTTGAATATTAACAAACTTCTAGCTTGTTCTTGTTATCGATTTCTATTAAGTCATGCGAAATCGGCATTGTTATATGTTCCCGTTTCTATAAACAAATTGTATTATTTGACGTTTACTTTCAAATTCCCATTATCATAAATTTATTCGACTGTGAAGATGGCATACAGGGTTGTCCATATTCGACGGACCCATCTGGCAACGCCATAACTTTTGACAGAGATGTCAGATCGTTTAATGACATACCGCGTTTGAAGCGTCAGTCCAAGCAGATTTTTACCATGGAACAATACACGCCACGCGAGCGCTCTGAAATAGTTGAAATTTACATTCAACAGAACAAGTCAATTGTGAAAACTCAACGTGCTTTTAAAAAATTAAAATTTCACATTGAATGGGACCGTAAATAAGCAAAATTGCCGTATTTACGCCACTGAAAATCCTCAGGAGATTCAAGAAGTGCCTCTTCATGACGAAAAAGTCACAGTTTGGTGCGGCGTTAATGCGAAAACGGTCATTGGTCCGTTTTTCTTCCAAAATGAAAATGGCCATGCTGTTACCATCAACCAGGAGCGTTATCGCGACATGATGACCAATTTTGTGATGCCAATTATTCGTCGAAAGCGTATGAGGCAGTTCTGGTTTCAACAAGACGGCGCTCCACCGCACTCAAGTCGCATAACAATCGATTTTCTGAAGAAATTGTTTCCGGGCCGTTTGATGTCGAAAAGTGGTGATTTGGACTGGCCACCGCGTTCGCCCGATTTGACGCCGCCTGACTTCTTCTTGTGGGGATATTTGAAGTCAAAGGTTTACGTTAACAAGCCAAGGACCGTAGAAGAGCTCAAGGACAACATTCGTGAAGAAATAGCCGCTATTCCGGCCGAAATGTTGGCGAAAACGATGGAAAATGCTGCAAAAAGGGCACAATACGCCATCAACGCCAGAGGCGGCCATTTGAGAGATATCATATTCAAAAATTGATGTAAACAAATCTACTTGGAACAAATTAAATGATTAAGATTGCCAACCGCCAAATTTTTATTTTTTTCTTTGATTTTTTTAAAAAAAAAATGGGTCCGTCGAATATGGAATATATTTCAACCAAATTCCAAATTCGGTTCTTAATTTTCAAAGTTTTTACCAATTTTTGAAGTTTCTAATGATATTTTTCTGCAGATTGCAAGTCTCTGTGGTGCTCTGTCGATCCGACTTTACAAAATCTTAAGGCCCTATGCCAGATCTTAGAATGTCTAACATTTTTGTTGAACGAAACGAAACTAGGTTCAGAATTGATTGGTTGGCGGCACAATTGGTTTCGCAATGCCGAACTCAAACCCTGGTTTCAACCCCTACTAGTCTTTGATTTTCTAAGAAATCAAGCGGACCTTTTGCCTAGAATCGGTGTCTTAGGGCTCCTAAAACAGAAAATGGGTCCAAGTTAGAAATATGATTTGTTTTTTTTTCGGACATAGCACTGCAATGCAATAACCAATGATATTGCTTTCGAGCAAAGTTGGCTACAAATCGGACGACCATATATTAAAGCCGCCATGGGACTAATCTTGACTCCGAAAGTTATCATAAAGTAATAAGTAAGCCAGTGGTGACCGCGCTATATAAGCTTCAGGCGCATTTTTCTGTTACACTCTTAGCGACTGCCGAGCGTATTCGAATCATGCAGAAAGAAATTGCAGCAACAACTTCGTATGTGGCTCTCTTCTCTTTCTCTTCTATGCCGCTTGTGATGTTGAAGGCGACAACAATTCGAAAGCGCGCTGTCTGTACCGTTGATTTTGTTGTTGTCGTGTACTTCAGACAGCCAAAAGCAGACACACGCTCCAATTGGCAATAGCCGGTTGTTGTTGCTCAAAAAATTTGATTTACACCAGGTTAGTAACTGCGCCAGCATTAGGTGCTATTGGGCACCCCTGAAGTAAGCTTTCGGCGGTGTGTGTTTGCCGTGCAAGAGGTTAAGTCGCTTTCTCTTGTGCGAAAATTAGAAGCAGACATGCTAAGGATTGAGAGAAGCTCGTCTTGGCCCTCTGGTGCTGTTAAGTCAATTATTAATAATAAGTAAGGGGGCTGTAGAGATCGACACACACCAACTTTTTGTTAACTATATAGCCGAATTTGACACTCCGATACGGTCACAGTTCTTTGAAGCCCTGTCTACTTTTGGTATACCAGCAAAGTACGTTCAACTTTGCATAATGACGTTGAGAAGCACACAAAGCTCCATCAAAATATGAAAAAACCACTCCGAGCTATTTGATACCAAAAGAGGGTTTAGGCAGGGTGACACCCTATTGTGTGACTTCTTCAATCTACTGATGGAGTGTATACTACTCCAGGGCCCAAATGCCAACAGATCGGGCACCATCTTTTTCAAAGATATAATGCTTGCTATTGCCTATGATATTGATAATATCGGCAAGGACGAATGTGCGGTAAGCAAGGTGTTTTCAGAGTTAGAGAAGCAGCCAAAAATCATGGGTTTAGCGATCAATGAGGAGAAGAGGCGCGCAGTGAGAACGGACGGAACGGAACGACGATAACCAGCGGCAACAACATCAGTCTGGAAATTTGAAGAAGATTTACTCATGCAAACCGATGCAACTACGGGCTCAGTAGGCAGTTCAAGAGAAGAGACCTATCTCTAGGAGTTATTGACCTCAAAAAAGTTGGTGACGAATTTCTTATCCGAAAGAATAGTGAGCTGTACGAGCTCTATGGGAACACTGATCTTGACGAATGCATAAAACATCAGCGGCTGCGTTGGATAGGACATGTCCCTCGTATATATGACCAAGCTCAAGCAAATCAGGTTTACAAACGGAGTGCCAAAGACTTATGGAAGACGCCCAGGGTGGGACGATCGAAGCTGAGATGGGGTGACCAAGTGACGAAAGATATCTTGAATAGATAGAGGAGAGTGGCGGAAGCGGATCGCGGAGGCCTTGACCGTAAATCGGTCGTGATGACTACATCAGGCCAGAGAAGAAGAAGGGCGCTGTAGTCGAAATTACCATATTGTGCATAGCTTCGGTGTTTTCCATTCAAACTTATTGAACTTTTCAGAATAGATAGGATTTGGAACTTTCCTGATTTATATATATATATCACGATGACCTTGCAACAAAGATGTGGCACTGACATTTTTTTAGAGGAGAAGTGGGGCAAATTTTCAATGCTAAAATGTGTGACTATCTCTTATACTCTTTGAGATCGACGAGTTAATACAGACAGGCTGACGGACATGGCTATAACGTCTCGTCTGTTGACCCTGATGTAGAAAATATGTACACTTTATAGAGTCGAAAGTATTTCTTTCTCCCTGTCACATGGATTACACAAATTCATGATCCCTTCTACAATTTTTAATGGGAAGATGTTTCAAAAGCGAATCCAAATTAAAAGTTCTTTGCTGTTTCAAATTCCGAATCTGTATTTGGCAGATGTGCCAAAGTTAGTTTAAATCGATTCTGCACACCTCTAAAATACTGGAGAAGGTGCGTTCCGGAGTTTACTACCCGTTGAACAGAATAAGGTTAGGATCTCGTTTACTTTACTTACGGTGTGACACAGTTAATTACAGAGTAAAAAAATGTTGATGGTGTCTACACCAAAAGAAGGGCCGCTTTCTAAACTTCTACATAGAGCTATCTGTAACGTAAACCTACAAATAACTTAATATCTGACACATAGCAGCACAAAGCATAGCACAGCATCAGACAAATTATCGTTGAGAAGGAAGGGTGCTGTTTACAAAGCTATTGAAAACATTAATCCTACCAATGGACCTTATTCAAGGGATTATTCAAGGGATTATAAAAGTGCTGCGACTTTAAAATGGAAAGATGGACTCAGATTCTATGTAAACAAACGGATTTAATTAGAAATTTAACTACTATATCTTTTCTATTATTTTATTATTATTTTCGCGTTTTAAATTCTCGCGAAAAGTTCATTCCTTGACACATCCGTTATCCGTTGTCTCTGTCAGACAATAGAATTATTATTTTTTGAAAACTAAAACCTACAAATAAATCATTTCTGAAGAAAAAAGACTTCTTTCAACTTATTAAGCCTGCGTTTCTTCCAATTCCAGTGCCTCCGCTGCAGCCAAACATTTACAATGAGCGTCGACTGCGTATCGATTCCCGTGCTGGACCCTACGAGGAGGGTGGCAGTCTGGAAGTCACCTGTGTGGTCTTCGGTGGTAAGTAATCTTAATGCAAAATAAAAAATGAAATGCCATTAATTGTAAGAACTTTGCAGCATAAATTGTGAGCACAAAAGCTATCAAAAATTAAAATCAAGCCGAGAAATTGTGAATACAATTTTGGTACAGAGCAAACAAAGGCCAAACAATACATAAATAAGCTATATAAAGTTCAATTGTAGAGAGCAGCAACAGGAAACACACACAAACAAACCAAAACCAATTTGAAGAGGGAGAAGTCAATTTCTCAAAAGTGTTGCGCACTCACACAAACACACAAAAGGATTAAAAATGAAGGAACAGCAAAGGACAGACGGAGGCAACCAATGATTTTCAAGCCCTTCGAGTGCCAACATATATGCCTTTCACTTAAGTCAATTGTTGATAATGAAAGCAGTCCCCCGCCCCCGCCCGCCACCGCCCCGCCAAACAAATAGCAATGCGAAGCTGAGGCTTTCTCCACCAACAATGACCCACATTCTAGCAGCAACAATCGCGTGCTTTATCGCTCCGCACTCCCAAACTGCCTTTTGTTTCAGGGCAACGGAAGCGAAACCACTTTGAATGGTTTGACATGTCAACGTTGACATAAAATAAATCACCAGCAAAGAAAACTGCACTTGGTAACTTTCCTGTTAACTGGCCAGTAGTTGACTGGGCGGGCTTAACTCGTTTTGCTCCTTCCCAAGAAAGAGAGCAAAAAAACACACACAGAAATTGGGCACTCAAAATGTTGTATGTGCCAATTAAACGGGGCCAGGAAAATGTTGCCAATGTACAAATGCGAATACGTATGAACCAGGCGGGGCGCGGGGCGGCGGTGGATAGGATCGGGTGGGGGAAACTGTTGACAACATGTGAGAGGAAGTGGGTTGATGTTGGCAAATGAGCAGAGTTGCTGTGTGACAGACTGAAGAAGCGTCAAAGAAGTGGACGTGTACAAAGTATGTGTGTGGTCCGGCTGGTCGAGTGCAAAATGGCTGTGAATATGGAGGGAAATTGTGAATATTTATTAGATCGAATTGATGGACAAATTGTTGAAAGATTGCTTCAGTTCAAAATGGGACAAGGGAGTGGAATGGAGTTTTGAGACCGAGCTTGCGTTAGCATTAACTAAGACTGCCCAAAGTTTACTAAGAATTATGGAAACTTTGCTTAAAGTGTATGCGATTACATGGCTGTGGTTTTACTTAAGTCCTTTTTGAACCCTGACGGTATAGCCACTTAACTGGCTGCTACCACTTAACTGGCTGTGTGACGGTGCGGCACATCAAAGCCAAGAAGAAGCTAAGTCACCAAAAAATGAAGGGTCACTCTGTTTAAACAAGTGTTGATATAATTCAAAATGGCAGACGCAACATTTACATGTGTGAAGGTGATCTAGATTTCGTCGATCAGCTGTTCACATACAAAATGTTCAGTGTGCCCAGCAAAAGAAAGGAAGTAAGGGTCATACTTAAAGATTTAGGATTAGTGCTAAGAGAAACTAAATCGAATCCGATGGGAATTAACTCCATATAAAAGGGGTGTGGGGATGCTTTCGTTAAATTCCGGCTGATCTCCACACCAGGACATTCCATAGAAATACTCGTGATGAAGCTACCTTGACAGGCAGCAGCAGCTGATTGATTTCTAGTGTTTATGAGAAAAAACAATTTTGTAATTTTTTTGATTTTCCAAAGGGTAGTGTCAGTATAGTATTGATATTCCAGTTTTAGCCAAGCGCCGGTGTGACCGTTAGTCATTTGGTGGTATTTCAGTGTTGAGGAGTGTCTTTTCTTAGCTTTCAAGAATCACACTGGACTCTAGGCTGACCACCATCAGAGTGTACTGTCTATTCCGCTATAGGAAATTTTGTTTATCTGAGTACTAAGCTTTCACTTAATCTGCCTAGAGCCATTTGTTGATTTGATGAACTTGTGTTGCTCATTTTGAGCATAAGCTATGCATATGCGTAAAGTCCACCTCTAGTTGCTTAAAGCATAGTACTTAGGCCCGATTTCTCAAAGGTTCCGGTTAGCCAAAACAGCGGTCAGATTTGTTCGTCAAGATGACGAGCGGTTAAGTCATTTGCTTTTCTCAGCAGCAGTTTCGCCTGATATCGATAAATGCCTATCGCTGCTTCAGTGTGACCATACTGTTTGACTAAACGAACGAGTACACAGCTGACTTGGTTTGGTTTGTTTGTTTTTTAATGCGATTGGTTGTTGCTGGTCATTGCTTTGCGTAAAAGTTGACTAAAATTCTATGTTCTGCCTCATCGAATTGCATTTCCATTGCGTGGAGTTGAAAAATTCGCTTATTCATAAACATTTCGTGTTGCAGCAAATATTACAATAAACAAAGCAAGTGTGCGGCCAGCTGTTTGTATATCGATAAAAATGTTGATAATTTCATCGGGGCTGAGCTCGCGGTTAAAGTTGACCGGTGGATGAGCAGCGTTTAAGTTTGTTCCTCCGGTTACGCCACATACATCATGAGGCACTCAAATTCGGTTAAACTGCCTGTCAAGTTGACTAACCGGACATTGAGAAATTGGGCCTTAGACAAGCTAAATAGATTTAGCTGAGTGTCAACTCCATATAAAAAGAACGGTAGCTAACAGCTGGAACAGTTTTTAGACAATATAATTCATAGTACTCAGACAAACTAAATCTAGACCTAGCTAAAAAGACAACTTTTTTTGCTGGATGTCTGCTAGGGTTACAGTGTGACTGTTCAACGTCAAAATACAACCCTAGAATAGCTAAATACATCAGAATGTGAAACGGTCACACTGCAATGGGTTTGTTTGCATTACAATTTATTTAGTTAATACATAAAAGTGAAAATGCAGAAGGATTTGGTTGATATATGGAAAGCAGAAGTCGTGGGCAATAAATCAGTTGGGTTTTGTGTTAGTATTGCTGTTGGCCGCAGCCATTGTTTAATCAATTTAGTTGGGGCAGTTTGCGGAAAAGTTGTAAGCTCTTTGTTCAGCTTCTAGCCAAGTAAACTATATCAGTCAGCTGTGTAGTCAAGCTTGCGGCACCACGAGTTTAGCGCTGGGTATTAGCGAAAGCATTTAGGCATAATACTCAGACATATCATATCGGTATCGAAAAAATTTATCAATATAAAAGTGCAGCTTGATATTAGCGTTCTATTTTCTTAATACATGATCCTCTACCAAGATATGTTAAATTGGCCATCATGATACCGTATCACTGATCTTGAACATTAGGAAGCAAGTTCTTCTGCTGAACTCGGCCATTGATACAGCCAGTCAGCATGAAGGAGCAGTGTTCCCGCAGTGTTCGTGGTCCTAGGCAAGCCCCAGGGGGCTCAAAGTCCTGATCTTTTCCTAAACACAAAATTTGAAATAAGGCCTTAAGAAAAATCAAGACTTATTTCAAAAAACAGTCGGGAAGAACCTCTTTTAAAATATGTGTACTTTTGACAATTATTTGATAAGCTTGTCTCGTGTTAAAGTGAGAGATGTGCTTAGCTAACTAAATTAGAAATCATGTCTAATTTCTGGGTGAAAGCTGGGTGACGCAGTCAGCTGATTCTCTGTGTAAGGCGCGATTCATAAGAAAGACAGTTGATTTAGAAAAAAAGAGTTGCCAGGGATATGCTTACTCTCAGAGCGTTTTTATGTCAGTTGAGAAAAGGTCTTTGAAATAATAATCAGAGCATTGTCTGAATTCCCTGGTTTCAAGGTTTTGGGGTTATCCATGATCATGATCTAGATGGGTGCTGAAGCCCTCCCCAGAGGCCAATTCAAAGTATTTTCCAGCCTATTCTGAAAGTTTTGATTACTGCCAGATTATTGCTTTTTGCTGATCTAAGATATTTGGACTCTGCCCCCCTACTGCTGGATCTACTTTCTCTATCCAGTTTATGTTTTCACTCTACAGTTTTCCGCCCCAAACTAACATATCAATTGACACATGTTTATGCTTGCTAATCGACACTCTAGATGATTTCATTATAATTTTGACTAATTTGTTACACATAGTTATTATTACTCATTGCTTTGGGTCTAGTTAGAGTTGTTCGTGGCGACAAATGCAGGTAGGCAGGCTAGCGTCACCATCATGAGCGTGAGCCACTTAAATCTACACACATTACTCATACGCAGCGTGTGGCACTTGGCCGCTTTTAACGACTTCAACTTAATCAAGCGCTGAAATTAGCTTTTGTGAGCGTATATGAGCGTACATTAATTTAATAGCAGCGGGTGGGAGTGCTCGGACTGGCTCCCAACTGATCGGGATTGGTACACTCAGCGAATACCTTGAGTTTAAAATCTGGACTGAGCTCAGTGTTCTTCAAGCGTTTTTCCCAGTGTACACATAAATTATTATTCCACAACCATTTTGGCCAGATATATTTTTCTATTATTACTTGGTTATTACCAAATGCTTGATGAGACCAATAAACGAGAGGCATTTCCTATGCCGTCTGGCCAAGTGCCATTAAATCCACCTGGAAAATTCAGGAAAAACTTGCGCAAGGACATATGACAAAGGGCAACTGCATTTGATACACACACACACACACAGATAGGTGAACGCACATTACTTTGATTAATAACTGCCATTTGGTTGAGTTTTATGTTGTTTATGAAAATATTTCACCTACTCATGGCCCCTCCTGTGCACGTGAGTGTGTGTTTATTTGGGTCGCCATTTTGTGTGGAGGTAGATTAGCGAATGTGTAGTAGTAGGCAGCCTAATGCTGCCTGATGATTAATACGTCTCGAGGACAGCAGGTGAATTTGATTTGGCAAAAAGCGAGTAAATTTTGCTTCAGTCTTATCAAAAATCAACGGTTGAAGCTGGAAAGTAAAATGGGGGTTTTTTTTTTGGATATTTTGAAAACATTTATGCGAGAGCAGCTAATGTCTCCGAGAGGAGCTAAACATATCAAGGCAACAAAGCGAGATTAGAACAAACCTGGTTGAACCCTGAGCTCCGATATACTTGACTTTGTCCACTCCCCCTCCCGCCCATTTTTAAGGATATTGAGCTCAGATGCAGTGTTGTGTGTGTGGCCAATATTTAAAATCTCACAAATTTTCATAAAGATCGGATATTAAATAGCCGAGTTAAAAAAACTTTGCATTCTTATCCAAGCCGCATGTGGTTACGATTTTAACTTACGCTCTCGCTTGTTTGTAGTCTGGTAGATGTACTGCGATAGAGTCTCCAAATTGTCAAGCAACGGTTAGAGGTAATCACTGAACAAATACTATCATAGTAAGTATTAGAATATTCCAAGTGATTATTGACTCATGTCTAAGTTAAACAGACCTCTTCAAATATGAAAATTTTCTTACGAAGTTTTTGGTATATGTAATAAAAAAAATAGGTTTTGTCGAACTGTTAGAACCAAAATCCTCAAACCTCAACGTTTCGTACATTATCCGTTCGAAAATTTTTATTTGAACCTGCCAACTAGAGCTCCGCAATAAGTTTGCTACTCTGTACCAAAGGTACACAGAGTATATTTTGTTTGTGCAAAAGTATGTGACAGCCAGAAAGAAGCATCATCGAACCTACAAAGCCTATATATTAATGATCAGCTTTGTACCTCTGGAAAGTATTCATATCAGAACCGAATACTTACTAAAATGAGTTCAGCTTCAGCTTAGTCTACGGCTTTGAAAATTAATCGGACACAAAATTGCTGTGACCAACCCCGTTTTGCCTGCTATATGTTTTCTTCGAATCTGTTTTTAAAGCTCTATTTTCGCAATCGGCCTTTTCGTTGACAAAAATAATGGCTTCCAGAAACTTAGATCCAAAAATTCTTCCGTTTCAAGTTACGGTTTAGTTTAGCAGCTTAAATTCGTTTTAAAACATTTCTTTTGTTGTTTGTTTTCTTTATACAGTTTGAGAATCACAAAAAACTAAAAGTTTAAGAGTGACTTGACTCAATTCTAGCTTATTGATTATTGATCTCCTAGTTTTTGGAATAACCCAGAATATAGTCAGAGTGCGTACTGTTTTATGAGTACAACAAGCAGTTAAAGTTTCAGACTCACTCGGCCTCAACTTCCTACTTTCTTGACTTTAATTTGCTCTTTACTTTTGCTTTCACTTTTAAAGTCCTGGATTTTGAGTTAAAGTCAACACACACATATGTGTGAGTGGCAGCAGGAGCAGCTGACTTGCATTTACTCGGCATACAAAATACACTCAAAGTTTGTACTAGTTTTGCCTGGGCTTCCTCCTACTTTTTTATATATTTTTTTTCAAAATGGGTTTTTGTGCCAGCAGCAGCGGCGACATTAGCATTTCTTTGCCATGCCCATTTACACCACCCGCCCACTGCTACTAATGAGCAGGCGCATTCAAATGCGTGCCAGTTTTTAGCGTTTCCTTTTGACAAAACTTAAAGCCGTTGCATAATTTTGTGCGCCCAGATTTCACTTAGTGCACACTTTCCACCATTTCGTGTTGCTTATTGTGCTGTTTACTCTCTCACACTCACGCACACACACACACACACACACAGGCAGTCGCTTTAGTTATGCAATGCTGAAATATTTGCTTGTTTAGTTTTGCATATCTTTTGCATCTGTTCTCTACTTTGCTCTGTTATGTTTTGCTTTTATGGGTGGGTGCCACAGATACTAAGACTGGTGCAGTCGCCGCACAAACAAAGCACTTAAAAAATAAAAAACAGCAGATAGAACCACAAGTATAACCATTTTCTAGCTACTGCCTGATAGTTACAGAAACTGCAACACTCTCTGAACTGTGCTGTCTGTGTCTGGTATTGTGGCCTTTTGTCTACTGCAGGAAGCTGTAAAATAAATTTAAAGACTATGGACTTGAAGAGTCAGCCAGTAAAACGGAAATGAAAACAGGAACCAAATTGCTGTCAATCTCTCACGCGCTCTCTCTCTATCTCACGTTCCTTTCCGTGTTTTGTGCAGCGAAAACTTTATGAGGGGAGATGAAAGCTGTACCAAAAATTAAGTTCCTTTTCTTGCTTCGCCAGATTTGACTTGTGTCTTATTGCTTATTTTAGTTATACATTTACGGTTTGGTTTGATTAGTTGCTTCTTGCTGCAATTCATTTTCTCCTCTTTTCCATCCATTTTTTTTCATCTTCTTTTTGTTTTTAATTTCTCTCTTCATTTGATAACATTTTTATGCTTTCTTTCGAAGATTATTCATTGCAAGATGGAAATTCCAATGCATCTATTCGAAAGAGGGAGTTGGTCAAGCCCGACTTAAATGTACTCTGTATCAGAGTTGGCATTATTCGAATAACGAATCATTTTCTAAATAATTTCAAATAAGTAACGATCAAGCTTTAATGTACACGATATCTCGAGAACGGCTAAGCCCATCGGTCTCAAAACTCTTAATCAAAATGGCAAATATATTGTTTACAAATTAATCAACGCTTTTTTTCACACCGATGGAAACACTTTTTTATGAAAAGCTGTCGATCAAATAGTCCTTAATACTTAGTAATTGATAATCAATACTCGATATGGGTATTTTCATGGTGTCGTCGAACGTAAAACTTTTATTTTCTTGTGCTACTTTAACTTAAAACTCTTTCTTTACTTTAACTTAAGTTAATAGTACAGTTGAGAGCAGACCTAGTGGTGTTTCCAAAATAATATCAATCTAAAACCGATTCTCACGTGACCAAAACTGGAAGTGGAGCTTGTGGCTATCAAAATAAGTGCAGAACTCAGCGAAATCTGTAATCCAAGAGTAAAAGAGCAGAATTCTTTTAGATTTGGTTCAAAACGAGAAAGCCAAGCTAACTTCGTCTGTGCCGAAGTTTTTATACCCTTGCAAGTGATCGCTTAAATATTTTCAAAAAATACGCTTTTTCCCATTTTTCGACCGATCGTTCGTATGGGAGCTATATGATATAGTCATCCGATTTGGGCAAAAACTTGTAGAATTATGTAAAAGCACGAAAAACAAACAAATACAAAATTGCAGGATGCTACCATTAAAAACAAAAAAGTTTTTCTAACTTAGACTGTTTTTCATACCTACCTTTTGTATGGCAGCTATACCATATAGTTGTCCGATTTTAATAAAATTGGTAGGATTATAAAAAAACATATAAAACCTACGATTACAAAGTTTGGAGACGTTTCCATTGAAAAGAAAAAAGTTTTTCATACTAAAACTAGTTTTCCGACCGATTGTTCCTATGGGAGCTATAAGATATAGTCATCCGATCCGGTCGGTTCCGACATATTAGTAGTGTGCAGCAAAAAGAAGACTCTGTGCAAAATTTCAGCTCGATAGCTTCAAAACTGAGAGACTAGTTCGCGTAGAAACAGACAGACAGACAGACGGACAGGGGAAATGAATATTTCTGTGCGTTGCAAACTTCTGGGCAAAATTATAATACCCTTTGCAAGGGTATAAAAACAATGAATTATATAAATTTGTATACATCTTTTACTTACCCTGGGGGGGACTTAAACTCCGGACTTTAGGACTTGTACAGGATTGGAATGCCGTCTCAACCAGCTTTGCCAACGCGTACGCTGGCTGCTAGACGGCTAAAATCATACATATATAGAATTGCCTAAAAGTATTCATCAATATATTTCAGTCATTTTGCAAATATACAACCGCTTGTAATTCTTAAATTGGAATTTATAAGAAGAATACATAAGAAGGCAACTGAAATTTGACATTCTACTGTGATTTTGATCAATTCAATGTGCTTATTACTTAATTTATATAAAAAAGGGATAAAATCAAATATGATTGTGTTAGGTCTTACTATGCTATTTTTCCCTGAGTGTGTGAGCTAGAATTAGTTATATTGAAACACGATCTTTATTTATTTTCTTACGAAATTGAATATGATACGATACGTGACATTTATATTTATATATCGTTATTTGATTTCGTTTAGGCAAAGCAAAAAGTAACAATTAATTGCAATCAATTAGTTTGTTAAGGTTTCATACACATTCTTTTTTAACTTCTTGTAACCTTAAAACGATTTTAGAGAACCAAAGTCAATCCTAACGATAGGACCATATTTCAAATAAAATATACAATAGCAGTACCAAAATAAGAAGAATTGGGCTAGCTAGAGTTTGTTTTTAAAAATCTCTAAGTAGCTAATGAATTTTTTTAAGATTGGCTTACATAAGTCTATTTTGATTGTTATCCTATGAAAATATGATAAAAAATAGTGTTTTTAAGTACTCTTTATTTTTGCGGCTCTGTGGACGTTTCTGTGGAAATGCCCATATTTAGCTCTCGATACTTAGTACTCGTTACTAGGTAGTCAGACAATTGTTACTCGAAACAGAGTAATCGAAACGCAGTAATCGTACTTAAAACTTAGTACTTCAAATTTGAAACTTAGTAGGAAACACTAAGTATATAATCTCTGTTTTCGATACTCATTACTCGTTACTAAGTATACAATTCTCTGTATTCGATACTCATTACTCGTTACTTATTACTTATTACTCATTACTCGTCACTCATTACACTAAGTATACAATCCTCTGTATTAGATACTCATTGCTCGTTACTCATTACTCGTTACTCATTACCCGTTACTCATTACTGATCACTCATTACTCGCTACTCATATATCGTTACTCATTACTAGTCACTCATAAGTTGTCATTCATTACTCGTCACCCATTACTTTCTACTCGTTACTCATTACTCGTTAATCATTACTCGATCCTAAGTACTCGACACTCGATAAATATGCCAAGTAAGCGTGACGCTGAAATCAAATTTGACTGCTACTTAAATCTTCCGTACCGAAATGAAATTGGTTTCACAGCAGAGATTTCAAAGGAAGTAGCCTTATGAATAGGCCCAGGACACCAACAGAGTTTCATCAATAATGCATACTATTTCAAACAAACTTTTCTCAACTCACCGTCAAATGGCCTCGCATTTAAGTATTTAAGTAAGAAATGAGCAAAAATTATGCGAACCAACAACAGAGAACAATTTGTAGCACAACGTTGGCATGAGCTCCTGCGTCTTTTCGCCTTGCATGCATTCTTGCCTCTTTTTTTCGCTGTAGTAAATAATTTTTTTCCTGGCCCCATATTGTTGCACTTCCGTGCTCAAAATGTGCCACAGCGAAACAGTAGCAAAAACTGTAGAAAAATGTTATAAAAATGCACACAATTTTGTAGTCAGCCATCCTACCTACAACAACCACAAAACTGGAGTGAAGCTAAAACAACAACAATATGGACATCGCGCACTTTGGCAAAAAACGGAAAACGCCTGCACTTCCGTTGCTTCTCTCTCTTTTACACACACAGACACACACTAACAGGGACTAAAATATCCTTTTTAGCACATTTTTGTTGTGAGAGGTAGCACCGCGGGTATATTAGTTTAGAACTAAAGCAATGAAAGGCTAGAAAGCATAGAAAGAGACCAGTTTATCCAGCAAATGAAAAACAACTAACAAAAAATCGTCGAGTCCCGTTGAATTTCCACCCAAAGTGTACTTTTCCCCAAAGGGTGCTGAGTAGCTCGGCTTTCCTGTTGCTTTCCTCGCTCGATGTTTTCAATATGTGGCCGTATTTTGGCAGCGTTGAAATGATGAGGGCATCGCTGAATATTATGCATTAGTAGCCCACATATAAAACCCTCCATTTAGTACGCGCTGCTTTATGATTTGGTGCAGGGTTCCTTTTTGGTTGTGTTTTACTGCCCCCACAGACTGTGGTGCGGTTTTATAACTTCATTTCTGCTTTGGCCCCAAAAACATTGGGCGTTGGCGTGTCGCGCTCATTTGCAATTGCCATCCCCGTCTGCAATAAAATTTACTGCTTCTTTGTCGATTTCGCACACCCTTAAGCCCAAACTGGTGGCCGTCTCCATTTCGTCCACCATCTTTGTACTCCATTCTCTGCCTCTTTTGACTTACTTCTGCTGATTGCACTTGTTTAAGTGGCAACTTTTTTTTTTGCAGCTCATTCTTTTGGTTTGGTTGTTTAAGCCACAGAATTGCAATTTTTGTAATGGACATTGCATGTTGAATGCCAACATCCTGGCCAGCTGTAGCGAGCAGGAGCTGGAGAAGATGTGCGCCTGTGTGTTGAGCACACAGTGCTAACATTTTTCAGTAATTTATATCCGCCTTCTGTTGAAGATTTTGATAATCAAGCGATCTGAAGATTGGATATTAGTTTTGGGTAAAATATTTGGATAACTGAACAGCCTACACTGGCACTGCAACAGTTACCCTAACTCCTGGTGCTAGAGAGATTAAGGAATTGCACTTTTTGATAAGTGTGAAACTACAGCATCATCGGCTTCAATCCTGCCGAATGGATTTTCCGTTTTTCCACGACGAACCAAATTGGTGCAGAATAGTGAAAATAATCCCTGCTTGGGATTTCTACCAGTTCTGTCGCTTACCATCTATTCCGTATTCCGTATCTATTTGTTTATACAGAAAGACGAACGGACGGATGGTAGGAAAAGACGGACAGGGTTAAATCGACTCGGCGTAGATGCTTCCTTCTGGCCGTTACATACTGCTACACTAACTTAATATACTCTGTGTACCTTTCCTTCTCCTCGTGCTAGATCAGTCATCCCATCAGAATGTAAGCACTATAGCATTGATCAGCTGTTCACAGCTGTACAAAATGTCAAGCGTACCCAAAAAAAAATTAAGAAGTTGGAAACAGTTTCAACGAAATCAGCTTTAAGGCTGATTTAGATTTGATTTCATTTCAGTATGACCGTTTTGCATTTTAAGTTATAATAATTAACTATTTAAATAATTATAATTATGCATATCATAGTACAAACGAGTTGATTGAAGGGAAGAAAGACCAGACCACAAATTGCATCCTGCTTCTTCCACATGAGATCTGCCGAATAACATACGTATCTTTAATTCACCATAAAGAAACTCAAAATTTTTTTTAATTAAATTATAGAAAGTTCACAATAAGTTTTCACACTTTCATTCAGCATGCTTTGGCACGCCAATGGCAATCAGCAGTGTGGTTATACTGCCAGCTGTGACCGAAATGTTAATCAAATCGGTGCGCAATCAGTAATTCGCTTCCAGGAATACCTCTTTTATCTTATAACGAAAGCTCTTATTAAAAAAAAAACATTATTTAATGAATGTCGATTTGCTATACCTTAAAATGAAAAAGGATACATTTTTTGTTTTAAATGTTCCGATTTCTTTGGGGATTGATCCTAACCCTCTCGGGAATTAGTTAATACAGTCACTAGGATAGTTTAGTTTAGGTTATGTTAGTTTAGGTTAGGTTAGGTTATCTTAGCTTAGGTTAGGTTAGGTTAGGTTAGGTTAGGTTAGGTTAGGTTAGGTTAGGTTAGGTTAGGTTAGGTTAGGTTAGGTTAGGTTAGGTTAGGTTAGGTTAGGTTAGGTTAGGTTAGGTTAGGTTAGGTTAGGTTAGGTTAGGTTAGGTTAGGTTAGGTTAGGTTAGGTTAGGTTAGGTTAGGTTAGGTTAGGTAAGGTTAGGTTAGGTTAGGTTGGGTTAGGTTAGGTTAAGTTAGGTTAAGTTAGGTTACGTTAGGTTAGGTTAGGTTAGGTTAGGTTAGGTCAGGTCAGGTTGGGTTTGGTAAGGGCGCACCGAAATTCCTAGATCGCCAATATTTTCAGGGCCCATTGCCCTTCCGACACCCTAGCGAAAGATCTAGATAGGAAACTACTGCCAAATGTTAGATCAAAGTCCCTATTTTGCTAATGGAAGAACGACTAGTGAAATGCTTAAGTTTGTTGATTATACCCGTTACTCGTAGAGTAAAAAGGGTATACTAAAGTCGTGCAAATGTATGTAACAGTGAGAAGGAAGCATCTCCGATATCATAAAGTATATATATTCTTCATCAGCATCAACAGCCGAGTCGATATAGCCATGTCCGTCTGTCCGTCCGTCCGTCCGTCCGTCCGTCCGTCTGTCCGTCCGTCCGTCTGTATGAACACCTAGATCTCAAAGACTAGAAGAGCTAGAGCAACCAAATTTTATACGTAAGCTAGTATAGTCAGTAGGCAGATCAAGTTTGTTTCAAATTTTGGTCACGCCCCCTCCCGCCCCCGCAATAAAAAATGTTGAATAACTCCTACAATTTTTAAGATATCGAGCTCAGATTTTGCAGTGTAGTCTTTGTGTCCAATATCTACAATCTCACAAATTTTCAAAAGGATCGGATAATAAATAGCCGAGTTAAAAAAATGTTGCATACTTATGCGAGCTGAGCTGAGTAACGGGTATTTCGAAGTCGGGCAGGGCCGACTTTAACTTACGCTCTCGTTTTTTAATGTATTTTTACACCTATTTTGTTACTTTTTTGATATCAACTTCTCTATTAACAATTAACGTTTGGCTTGGTTTTAGTGTATTGTATACAGCTGTCTGGGGGGTTAGCTTGCGGGCTCTATAGGGCTCTTAGTTAGGATTGTCATTTGTGCTGAAGTAAATAGCAAGTAATATTCTGTTTCTAATATATGGTGACGAAAACGTGGTTTTCGGATCCATCTATTTAAAGACAATGTCCTGACATAAAACTTAAGCCCAAAAAGCATCACTATCTAATAAATGGATCTATAAAATATATAATTTTATTATTTAACATCCATATCCATCTTGTAAATTAATTTTTTTGATGTTTATCTGGTTCAAACTGCTTCGAATTTCGCATAACTCAAAATATTCTGCTAACACATCGAACTTCAAGGCTTTGCATTACTTTTAAACCGATTCAGTTGGGTTTTTAACCAATCTTAAGACAGTAAAGAATACGGCTCCATATAATCATCCCCAAATACCAAATGTTCTGTTCTTAGCATTAACAATTTGAGATATATTGTTTTAATCTTCGTTTTAGTCGGCTTTAACCGCTTTGGACCTTAGCCGAACATTATTTCCTGAACGACATGAACATACTGACAGAGTTTCATGAACACCATATAATATTTGACACTACTTTAAGCAAATGAGAAAGCTTACTGAAATATGGGTGCCGTACGTTCTTACCATCTATTTTGAAAGATTGCTTAGTATACCTTCAACGCAGGAACAGTTGCCGCAGTTTCAATTCAACAAAGAACAAGGCTAAATTGAATCTGTGGATTATTCTGGGGAATCAAGGTCAAAGTAAGCGAAAATCCAGACTGGTGGTCAAAAAATGTAGAAACTGTTGCAATCCAAATGGGGTCGCAAATGGAAAAAGTGGCTACCACAAGCCGCATAACTTATTAACCGCATTACGTATACATACAAAATTAAGCAATTATATTCAGAACTTCGACCTGAATCACACATTTTAAAGCACTTGCAGCCATTTTGGTTCAACTCAACTTAACCCCGCCTCTTCTTATCGCTCCACTTGCAGGTTCACCGCCGCCAACTGTCACCTGGCTGATGAATGGGCAACTTCAGAATAGCGTTGTCGATTACACATACGACGGCACCATCAACAGCAAATTGGTTGTGCGCAACTTGTCACGCATCCACCAACATGCGGTCTACACGTGTCAGGCGAGCAATTTCCACAAGAAATTTGTGGCCACGAATATAACCATCGAGCTATACCGTGAGTACATCGATAACCATAACCAACCCCCCACCCCCCGTATTTTCCCTATTAAGTTTTCAACTCCGATTTGGCCCGCTGACTTTGAACTAAGCGTTAAAACTGCGCAAACATTGTGAAATTAAGTTTTGAGCGGGAATATGCTGCTAAAATCGGTTTGGCAACCAGTTTATTTATTTGTGTGTGTTTTGTTTTTGTGTTGCTGCTCGGCTCGGCTTTAAGCGTTGCGATAAAAGTTTTAACAAATAGCTGCGCAGATAAAAACCTTCGGCTCCATTCCACACAAAACGCACAAAACGAGATAATAAAATGGCTTATGCAAATATGGCCAAATGCAACAAAACAGGGCGCACATTTGGCAGGAGCACCCCGGTACATCCTGGCGCTGCCAGCTGTTTTTTGCACCGCCTACGCGCATATTGTTTGACCAAACATTCATCGCCTATTATACAAAAACGACAACCATGAAGGGAACCGCTATTCGGAGTGCATTTGGCAAACGGATTTATTATTTTGTGACAATTTTTTAAATGCCCTTTTTTGTTGCGACGCCACCGAATTGCATTGCAAATTGCAAAATTGAATTAAACTGCAGCCAATTTGTGCGAAAAGAGATTTGCGCGACCAAACAAAAAAAAAAAAAAGACAAAAAGCAATTCCATCAGCCTTCATTGATATGAAGTTATGCTGACACTTTCCTTTGTATGTGATGTGAGCACTTTTTAATCAATTCCATTTTTAATGAATTCATATTTTAATACCTTTGTGTGAAACAGACACGTCCAAGAGAATAATGAGCCCAGTTTACTTAAAATGTTGCGGTGTTCGATATTATTTCTGATTTTCACATTAATTGAGAGAACACGCCTGGTCCAAAGCATATTGGTTGCATCACACTTTTACTTTAAAGTTGAGTTAAAGATTTGGCCAGCGCTCCCCCACTCAAATTATGAATAATTCTATTTATATTCACGCAACTTTTGAACCAAAATAAATACGCAAAGTTCTGGCGTTCGGTTACTCCTCTGGCCAAAAACCCCCCCTGGGGCGTGGCGCTAACGGCCCAAGGATTGGCCATAGAATTTTATGGCTCTTTGAGCGCGCTTCTGACAAGAGTTGTGCGGAAGAGCAAAAGCAATTGATGTCAATTTTTACTTAGGCTTTTTGGGCTAATAAAAATAAAAATGTGTTGCGGCAACAGCTGGTGATGCGCATATTTGATATTATTGCCGCAGACACACACACGCACACACACACAACATGCGCGCACTTAGGCGGCATAAAAGTTAACACGTCTACAATAAAAGCGAATGAGTAAGCCAGATCAATTAATGTGCATTCCGGGCATACTAATATCAAACTGATTGGAGTTCAATGGACTCCAAATTATCATCAAGTGACCCTGACCGTGGGGGGGACACGAAATGTCGCAATGTTTTTGACATTTTTGGTTTTTGGGTGGTGCGTGTCGTCGCTTGGATAACCAAGTTGAATAACAAGTATGACCTTAATTAGTTAATTTTATGGCCACTAACAATTAGATTACCAATGTCACGATTCTCACACCCAGCATATTAGGCGTCAAAATAAAACGTATTTAGGAGTAACGAGATTTTGCAATAACAATTTGATGTTTTATTTAAAAGTTGCGTAGCTTTTCAAATAGAACTTTACCATCCAACAATTACTTCCGGTTATAATTTGAAGAAAGTTTCAGAAATTCCAAAGAAAGAAATGAAGGAAGCGAACCTTCTTTTGTAAGCAAGGGCTTAGTTTTAAAAGGCTTATTATTTGGAAAAACTCAAACTGAACCGTTTCTTTAGGGTTCCATTTATACCATTTTCTTGGTTTGTATATTTCAGCCATTTCATCATGAACGGATTTGACAACCCAACTTGATTTGGTGAAGTTATGAGACCAACTGGATTCTTCCGTATCAAGGAAGCACTCTTTCCATTTCCGTTCCGTCTAAGAGAATCATTCTATTGTCTTTCTTTTTCACCACATTTGAATATATTTAAATTGATGAATCGATGGTATCATTAAATTTGTGTTATCGAAGGGAGCGTTCAGCAGAATGTTTGTTCGTTGAGCTGGTATCTGATCAAATGTATATATACAAAAGTACCTGCTAAACGTAATGCAACATTATTTCGCAATGTTGCTTAAAACGAACAGTCGCCACTCAGCGCGTCGATTCGTCTAAAAGCCAAATTGTAAAGAATAGATTTTTCTCAAGACCCACATTGACCAATGGCACTTCAGTGGATTTTGATATTGAAGAAGGAACTGAAAATATAAAATAAGATAGTCGAAGTATTTTTGTGTACAGTTGAATTAGTTTTTCAGTTGCAGTCCACGACATCATGAAGGGCTCCTTAAATTGGTCTATTCGGAATCGGAATTGGAATTGAATTGATGCCTGTGCTGACTGTTTCCCTTAACTAATTCGATCAGGGAAGTCTATCGCAGCATCTCGTTAGAAAACTACTGCTCTAGGTAGCAGTATCACTTGAAAGATGGAAACTATTTCTTCGATACACGCTCCTCTGTCATGATACGTCAAATTGGTAAAGCGAATGCTTGATTGTTCTCAAAACATTCAGGTAATTTCTGTCAAGGTTGAAGACCTTTGCGATAGTTGTTGAGTACTGGTGGTACTTCAACGGGAACTACCAAAATCGTCTTGTTATATTGCAGAGCTGCAATGTAAAATTATCATTAGCATTATCATTGCAATTTTGCAGATATTTATAATCAATTCCAGTTTACGACGTTTTAGAAATCGTTTTTGTTACCTGGAATAACGATTATTGGTAATTATTCAGTGATTACTACAATATGTAATTACTTTTACAATTACTTGAATAATTATTTGAATAATTGTACAGGGGACTTACTGCTTAAAAGGCTACGTTAATTAAAGGTGCAAAATGATAATATTTCTCTGCTCTTACTCAAATATTCAATATTTGGAATAAATATCCCCGTCCGGTTAATTTTATGCGCTTTTTATTAATAGTTACTAGTTTACTTTATCTTTTGTACTAAATTTATGTTGGCCTTCAGAACAAACCATTTTTATACGAAAAATCAAAGAAGTATTGCTATATTGAGTCGATTATGATGTTTGCGCATGAAAATATTCCTTCAACTGCAGCTGACGATGTTAGTGTCAAATATGCAGCCTATATGTTTTATAAGACTTCATATGAAGATTGATAAAGCTAGCTTTGAAGCAAACGGCATGAATGACGAAAGCAGGGACAAACGGACCTGGCTATATCAACTTCATTCATCTTGCTGATCAAGAACGATACCATCTGCAAGGGTATAATGGTTCATTTTTATAAAAAGAACATTGGCCATCGGAGAAGATGGAATCGATGGCAGAACAATATAGCTGCTCCCTTGCAAGGCAATTTTGTGCTTGCTGCTCATGTGATTTGTCTTAGCTAAACCTTGGAGAAGTGCTAATTTAGTTCTGCTGCATATACTAAGAAAGCCGTCAGACGAACTGACCAATAAGCCTTCTCCCAGCCTTTGGCAAACTGGTGAAGTGAAGCTAAGGAGAGTCCTAGAAACCCTGTTCAATAGAAACGGAAGATTCCAAAGCTACAGTTGAGTTTTCGTGTAAGAAATGGCGCATTAGAGCAGCTTCGCAGAGTGGTCAACTTTGTCAAGGAGTGCTTAGTGGCAGCGTACTTGGATATTCAACAGGCAACTGACCATATCTGGCAAAAAGAAAGGTAGCGCTCAATCCTTAAATCTTTTAGTGGTTCAGCATGGGATTGCATCCCAAAAGAAGACGATTCAAGCAGTCGTGCCTTTAGGCAGCGTGCTAGGTCCAACTCTCACATGACCAAATCGCTTAATATAACTATAGATAACCCGCTGGGTCTTCTTCTTTCCACTTCTGCGGATGACACTGCGATAATGGCAAGAGACCAGTGCATTTACAAAGCGGATAGCCACAGTAGAACCTAAAGAGTTTCGAGAAATGGGCCTGCAGATGGAATATCTCAGTGAATCCAAAGAAAAGGTTTTAGCCCTGGAGTCTTCCTGCACAGATTGGTCCTTCCGCTCAAATCGGAGCAGCAATATCTAGTAGTGACCTTGGACAATTGACTCACGTTTAAGCAACATGCCGCCGAAGTGGCTGAAAAGTTGTTTTGCAAGGATATGCTTAAGGCCAACAACAAACTTTCGTTGAATAGCAAGGCTCATTCTTATAAGAATTTACGGGATAGTTGTGAAAACCCAGCTAAACAAAATAAAGTGTTTTTCACTGGTGCTGAGTGGTACATCTGTACTCGAGACATAAAGCGAGATTGCGGAGTCTCTGTGGTTGGTGTCGGGCCCAAGAAAATGAAATTACCATAAAACGAATATCAAAACCAGAATTTTAACAATAATCTAAGGATATTGCATATTATAAACCAAAATTAAACTCATTTTGCTTTGTTTTGTACTTAGTCCATTAAAGTATTTAAGAAATTTCTGAATTCCTGTTGATAAGTCGCACTCCTTTTCCTTAACGGTGCAGACTTTTGGCCCTTACCCCAGGCAGGCTTATAAGTGTAGATACACATGGAAAAATGTAACCGAAGAAATCATTGATATTTATGAAATTTAAATCCTTTTAGCAAACTCTTTGAAATTCAAGACATAATTCCTCGATCCAGTTTGGAAACACCTTACTTTTCGTTCACCGGAACAAATCTCTAGAATTCTTTAAGCAAGACCCGTGAATACGATTTTGTTTCAGTGTTCACCAATAAAATCGCACTAATGCAAAATACTTGCCAGAAAGTACTTGGTGAATTGGCCTTAATTATTCAGGCTAATGAATTTTGAAAGCTTTCGATGTTTGCATAAAAGTCTTAGCCTACATCTCGGGGGGGTTGCTTTGAAATCAAATATATAAATATTTAATCAAACACTGGCATCATTTTTGTTTATTAACTCCACTATTTAATAGCTTCTTTTCCATAATTGGACCCTCTTTTTTTATATATATCTGCGCTCTCCCTTAGTGCGTTTAATTAAGCATTTAAATGATTTTGCCAATGCAAATGCGCATAATTAATTTAATTACAATAAAGTGCAGCAACAACAATACAGCGAATCCTCCCCCCGCACACGTGTGCTTAATGCCAATAAAAATAACAATGTTATTGTAAAATATGCAAAATGAAATCCCGCTCAAAAAATGGCGATTAAAATAAATAAAAATGCGGATAGATTCGCAAGTAAATGGCTAGCCGGATTAACTGGAATGTCACGCCTTTTAAATTAACGCATAAAATGTGCGGCGAACCGCAGTAAATGCCCGGCTGAGGCACGAACTACAATTGGCATTACATTTGGTCGGCAGGCAGACTTGGCAAACATTATTATCACTGATATTTGTTGAAATTGCCAACTTGAAATACAAAATGCATAATTTACACAATTTGTATAAATCCACTAATATCGAACAATGTGCGAGGCTGATAATGAACCCTTTTGGGGATTCGGGTGTTACGTGTTTTACAAACATTATGGCGAATTATGCTTATTGTTTATTTATTTGTATGGCTAGTGATTTTCAATTTAGTTGGTCAACAAATTGCTGTCACAATGTGCATTAACAAATATTCCAAATTTTATTATTTTAATTTGGAAATGTGCCAATTGACAATATGACAAATTTAATGGTTTGTTCGCCCAGGAAAGGGTAACGACCAGAACGAGGCATTTGATGGGATATAAATGTAATTTGTGCAGATTTCTGCAAGGCATTTAATTCCATGGAAAGTTGCTCGTCCTAGAAGGCAAATTTCTCACATTAACTAACAATGCACAGTGTTATGGCTGATTTCGCATCTTCTGAATAGCTGCTTTATGTGAAATAACAAAGTAAATTCTAAGTTTTTGATAACACAACATCATCTATCCAGTCCAGGGCTAGTAATTTGTCACATTTCAGTGCACCATGAGCAGATTGTTAGCACTTTTTTTATGAAAATGTTATTAGGACAGCACCATGACTTTACTGCGCGACCTGATCCATGCGGGGCCGACTCTACCTACACAGAAAAAACACGAAAGTTGTGGATGACCAATTGGATGTTTTTGGTATCCATTTGGACTGGATCCAATCAATCCCTTCATCATGCCATTGATATGTGCGCAACTAGACCGCTTGAGATAGGCAGTTTCCCCAGCATGTGGGAAAATAATTTATTGTTAAGGCAGAATTTCTCATTGTCTGGTTAGTCAACTTGGGTTGCAGAACTTGAGGATTTAACCGGAGGAAGAAACTTAACTTCTGCTAGGATCAGTCCCGACGAAATTATTGATATCTTTATCGATTGACAAACACTTGAACAAGGCTATCCCGCTTTTGCATTTGATCCATTGCAGATGATTTTATTCAACTTTTTTTGAAAGAAAATTACCAGCAGCTTTCAATAGCATCACAAAAATACCTTAGTCGTTGACAGTGTATGGCCACACTGTTGCAGCGACAGGAATTTATCGATATCGATAAACTGTTGTTGAGAAATCCAAATGACATGATCGCTGGTTATCTTGAGCAACGAATTTGACTGGCTTTTGGCAAACCGGACCGGGCGAACCGAAGAGTCTTGCGAATTGGCATTAGCATGGATTGGACCATCTCTGGGCCTAACAAAGAAAATTCTTAGAATACGAGAATTGAGCACCCAATTAAAAAACAAATGCAAATACAAATTTTTGTTTAGAACTTCCATACGCGCATGGAGGCTTTTAAAAACCAAACTTTCTTACAAGATTTCGTGTGGTAGTCAGATTGCTGGATGCAAAATGTAGAAGCTATTTGGAAATGAGCCACACAGCATTCAACTTTTCTACATGCCCTGTTTACTTTTCCAATTTCTACATGTATCATGTACTATCTACATGCCCCGTTTAACTTTCGGTTTTGTTCAGTAAGGCCGCACTTCTCAAAAGTTCTGATTAGCCAACCGCCTGTCAAATATGATGCTAAAGATGGATTGCCATTACGAAACAGCCAGAAGGAATCTTCTCCGACCCCATAAAGTATAAATATTCTTGATCAGCATCAATAGCCGAGTCGATATAGCCATGCCTATCTGTCTGTCCGTATGAACGCTAAGATCTCAGTGATGCTTAGAGATAGAGGTTTAACATGTATGGGACATCTGCTTCTTATGTCTGCAGGCAGATCAAGTTTATTTTCAATTTTGACCACGCCCCCTCCCGCCCCCTTAGTTTAGAAAAAACGTCATATCTTCCAGAGTTTTAAAGATAGATGGTTCGTTCCTTCTAGACATATTTAGTTATCAGGATAACTTATCGTTCTGCCAAATAGTGAAGATCGGATGAACGTTTGTTGAATTATGATCAAAAAACTGTTCGCTGTTGCAGCGCAGTAACAGCGCTGTTTTCAGCTGCTTCTGCAGCATCGAAATTTATCCTGAGCGTATAATTTCGATGGTACAGAGAATGTTAAAGTCGGCCTTAACCGACTTTCTTTCTTGTTTTATGTCTGAAAACTATTAAATGTTTAATAAAATTGCTTGCAATAGATGAAATGCAATAGCGGGGGACACTTGTCGACCTGCCCGTTTGATTTTGTCCAACTGAATCATCATTTTGGCATCATCCAATCAATAAAAAACTCGCTTATTCACAATCATTTTTATGCGGCAATTTTCAAAATCCATAGAATTCAGAGAAACATCGATAATTCCATGTGGACTGCCATAGCGGCTAAAAGTTGAGCGAAGCTTGAACGGCTACGCCAATCACATCATAAGACACTCAAATTCAGCTAGCCTGCCGGTCAAGTCGGTCCTTAGCTTGTGAAATTTGGCAGGGCGAACTTTGTATACTTTGGGATTGCCGTTTCTAAACGCAAGTCTTATCTTAGATTTGGTTTTGGAAAATACCTTTGTGAAATGGGAACAATTCGCAGAAAACTTTTATATGAAATTCTTGTGTTTAGTATTGGATCATGTGCAAACATATTTTCAAAAAACTATATAAAAATTAAAAAATCCAACAAATTCTGCATTCCAATCTTTCGAAATATGCATGAAAATTATATGGAAAGCTACAGTTCTTAAGTTTTATTGGGTGAAAGTTTACTTTCTGAGCGATTAGCTTCAAAAAAATTAGAAAAAAATATACTCACAAAGTCTGGAAATGAACGAAAAACAGTTGATCTAAACTCTTTTTTTCAAGGCTACACAAATAAAAGTATGGAATTAGTGTCTGATTGGTTTGGACACTTTATTGAGTAACTTGTGGCAATCTCTGCCCCATCGCTTTACTTGCAGTTACTGCAGGAAGTACCCACAGCTGGGTACCAACAGAAGTAGTACTTTGGGAAAGCCGCGTAAAAAGTGTTAACAGTTTTATAGTCAGTTTACGGTTTTCGTTTTATACTCCATTATTTACATGGAAAGAGAAGAGGTATCAATTGGTTACCCTTTAGGACATTCCCAGCAAAAAGTAAGCACTGAAATGGTGGGTTGGGCCATCGAACTCAGCACCAATGTAAAGGACAATTTTTTGGTGTCACATGTTGCTGTCGAACGTGTTCAGTTTGGTCGATAATTTAACCATTAATCGACTTACAACTTCCAACAACGCTTGCATATTATCAAAATTCATGCCACTTTTTTATCGGAAAATTGTGTTCAGCGACAAAACTCATTTCTGCTTTAATGAATGCGTGTACAAACAAATTTGCCGTGTGATTGGTGTGAAGACCAGCCAAAAGCATTGCAAGAACTGTCAATGCATCCCGAAAAATGCACTGTTTGGTGTGGATTTTGGGCCGGTGGCACCTTTGAACCATACTTTCTTAAAGATACGAACATTATGCAGCTGATAACGTTCGGCCATAAGCAAGTCCTCACGGCGAAGTGGGCGTGGCTGTGCTGCTTGAAGCACAGCGGCAGCCAGAAATGGTCTCCTCATGGCGTTGGGTCAGCCGAAAAGCGATACTCCTGATCCATTTCCCAATTGAATACAAAGACACAAAAAGTTGCTTCAATTCTGTGAATCGAGAGCGCTACCGTCCGATGATTACAAACTTATTTTTAGCAGAGCTGGACATGGCTGACATGGGGTTGCAACAAGACGGCGCCAAATGCCACACAAAGGCCCAATTGAAAGGCGAGTTCGTTGAACAGTTTATTTCACATTTGGTGCCGGTCAATGGGCTGCCTAGATCGTGCGATATAACGCCTATGGACTATTTTTTGTGGCTCTACGTTAAGGCTTATGTCTATAGCGAAGAGTCCTGCAACAGTTGACTCACTTTAAGCCAATACCAAAGAATTTATCCGATGACAGCGATTGAACCATTTTAGGCGCAGCCGCGGTCAACAGATACATGAAATCATCTTTAACTATTAAATTATAAAGTTTGTTCCATCAATACAAACAAAGATTTCAAACATTTTTCTGAAATTGGTGTATTTTTTTCTTAATAAATTCCGAAAATCATCCTTTTCTAGTGCAGAGTACTGAATTCTAAAGGCTTATGCCTTGACATATGAAGGACTAAAGAGCAATGCAAGGGATTTTATAAATGTTGTTCGTTGTTAAATGACAAATGAATGTCCTACGATCTGATATTTTGTATAATATTCTTATCAATATTCCTGTTTCCTTTTGCTTTTATTGTTGCTGTGAATGGCCAACGCCCATGCCCATTCTTTTTCTGGCCGGTGTCCATTGTCATCCACTGACCCATCTTTGTAATTTGTTGCAATTAATTTTAATTGCATTGCATGTCATTTTCATTTCGTTTTCGATTTTTCACACACAATTTGAATAAATAAACAAAAGGCTGCCCGCCTCAACTGGGCAAAGCGGGCCAAATGCACAAAAATAAATGTGTGCAACTTAAATGCCATTTAAGCAAATAAATTAACTATGAAAATTAATGCACGCTCTCAGCTCTCAGCAAATGCGATAAATATAATTGATTTCGATTCTGCCTTGCAGTGCGACCTTTGTTGGTGGAAATCAGCTTCAACAATCAGCCAATGTCGGCGGATCGGAAATATGAAATCGAATGCCAGGCAATTGGATCGCGACCGCCGGCAAAGATTACCTGGTGGATGGGCAATCTGGAATTGCATGGTCATAGCCAGAAGGTGAGTGTTGTGGGCGGGACTGAACAGTGAAGTTTGATTAATGCGCGCTCATTTGCAGGTCTCGGAGGACGGCAATATGAGCACATCCGTGTTGTCCATCACACCCACCAGGGAGGATCATGGCAAGGCGCTGTCCTGTCGCGCCACCAATGAACTGGTACGCAATGGCATACGGGAGACGGCCATGAAACTGAATGTGTTCTGTAAGTACAAGTTGGCGGAAATTCTTTGTGGATTCTTCACTTTGGGCATACGGTGAAGAGAGTGCTCCCTCTAAGTTTAGCCACCACCACTTTGCCACTTAATTGCACGCATGCTTGACATACGCTTCTCGTGCTGCTTTATGACTGCAGCAGACATAAACTAACGATACGCTTGTGCGGTCCGACCAATCCCATAAACTATGTCAAGCGCTTATCGCTCATGTCCCCGGAATCAATACTGTTTTGCATACAAATGCCAGAGACATGGCAGCAGCGGCTGCTTGGCGCACCAGTTTCTGTTGCCCTTTTTTCTTGGTGCTCTTTCTGTGGGCTCGAGTGTCAGGCGTTTGTTTGTTTTATGGGCCAAGGCAAAGTTTCTTAATAAAAATATGAAAAAGGCAACTGGCGCGCACCAGCGCCGCTGCCTCGTGCCGTTGCCGTTGCTGTTGTTGTCAGCACATCTAGAGACGCCTGCCGCATCGTTTGGCCTCCGGAAACTTTACTCCTTTCGCCTTGAAGCCGACTCTCTCTCTCATTTTTGCCGCGCTGATATAAAAAATTAGATAACAATTTCAATTTCCATGCTCATTTACATGTTTATAGCGTGCTTAAAATATTTTGCATCCCGCCTCCCCCCGCCCCCGTTCGAGGGCTTCCTGTGATTTCGTTTTTCTGGGAAGTGAAATTTTGTGTCTTCTTTAAGCGCGCTCGGCATCTCTCTTTTGTGTTTGCCGCCGAAATTGAAAAGTTGAGAGCAGCCAATAATTTTCTCATTATGGCACATCGTAAAAAAAGTTATCTTAAATATCCTAATCCGGTCCCCAAACACCTCCGAGCCCATTTTCCGCACAATCAACTTGCATTTGCTGTGAAAATTAAATCAACAGGAAATACCTCAGAACTAAAGTCTATTCCGGGTCCGGGCCTCAGCATTGTTTTCCACCTCAGAAGTCCTGTAAAAATTAAGGACATATCCGGGCGAAGACTCGGCGGGCATTACCAGGGAAATCATGAGAATGTCTGCCACTTGCAATTAATTTTATCCTTGGACCATTTTTCTTAAGTTTCGCCCAGGCAAAAACAATAAGTTTCAACTTAATGTAATTTATATGGCCGGCAGCAGCGGCGGCGGCGGCGGGTGGAATCAATTTAAGTGCTGCTAACGAGCAGTTGTTAAAGTTTTCGCAATAGACAATGACAGGCCACACATAGTGCACTCCGACTCCGGCTCCGGCTCCGCCTTCGTTCGACTGTATCTGCGACTGCAACATAATGTGGCAGTGGCACTCAAAAGTCGTTACGTTAAGCTGCAGCTACGGGTTTTGGTTTCGTTTTTTCGACTGTGTGTGTGAGCCATAAAATGCATTAGTCCGGCAGAGTTTAGTTGGCCGTCTGAACAGCTGACCAGCTTGGCAAGTGACATTTATTACCACTTAAGCCCAGCCCCAAACCGCAATAGTGCGGCCAGCCGGGCAGATTCCAAAGTCTCAGATAATGCTGCTTGCCAGGATGCCGGGCTTAAAGTTAATGAACTTGTTGAGGACATTGGAAAACTCTTTAAAATATGCAGTCTCCTTCTGTTCTCTCTCTCGCTTTCTCTCTCTGCGTCACGTCTCACTCCGTGTCTTACGGCAAGTGAATTTCATTTTCATTAACAAGTCTTTCCCAAAGACAAAATCGGCTTAAGGAACGAGAAAACTTGCTTATAAAACTACAAGACAGCAAAAACTTGCCAAAAAAAAAACGAAAGCAATGCGCAAAATAATAAGCAAGTGGAAGGAAACTGAAGCGACACTAATCACAGATAAGCTTAGATTAACGCCGTTTTCTTCCATACTTCCTTAGCCTCTTTCACATTTTCATTTTGTTTCTACTGACAGTGCTAGGGCAACAACAACAAAAACAGCGACAACAGCAAGAAGTTGCAGTTGTTAGGCTGATGCAAATACACACCAAAAAACACACACTCATGCCCAAACCCATTTGTCTTCTCTTTGCAGTCATCCCCACCTTACAACTGGACCTCGGCTCAAATCTAAATCCAGAGGATATCGAGGAAGGCGACGATGTATATTTTGAGTGCAAAGTGCATGCAAATCCGGCTGCTTATAAAGTTGTCTGGAAGCATAACGTAAGTAACTCAAAACGACAAACTTGAAAAATTTTGTAAAGTGTGGGTGGAGTCGCTGGCTTGATGAAACTGAAGCTGGTAGAAATTCTTAGATTAATGTGTCTCATGTGGTCAATACTCAATTGAGATCCGGCAGGATGTGAAATCTTGAAAACGACTGCGCCGAATTAGATACTACCTTCTGTGCGTTTGTACGTAATTCCTAAACGAAGGCTAAGGAAACAAGAAAAGTCGGAAAATTTCTCATGAGTCGGCGCTGTAGCTGCACTTTTCGTTTCTGAGTTATACACATTAATAGTTCGGCACATGGCGCAGTAGGTGGTCATTACGTTTAAGAGCTCAGCATATGTTCTCTCTGATTTGTGTTGTTTTATCCCATTTTTATACCCTTGCAAGGCCCTGGAAAAATGAAATTGTCCAAATGTTTGTAACGCATAGAAGGAAGCATTTCCGACCACATAAAGCATATATATTCTTGATAAGCATGATGAGCTGAGTCGATATAGCCATGTCCGTCTGTCTCTATGCTATCTCCTAAAACTGACGGCTTAAAGCTATCGCGACCAAACTTTGCACGAAGTCTTCTTGTACAAGTACGCTGCACATCTGTCGGAACCGGCCGCATCGGATGAATATAACATATAGCTGCCGTAGGAACGATCGGTCTAAAAACTAGTTCTAGTGAGAAAAACTTTTTGTTTTCAATGCAAACGTCTCCAAACTCTGTTTTTACTAGTTTTCTATGCTTCTATATGATTCCACTAAGTTTGGTCGAAATCGGAAATTTATATAGTATAGCTGTCATAGAAAAGTAGGGTCCGAAAAGTAGTCTTATACTCAATTCACACAGTGGGATTGCCATCGATCAAGTAGTTTTTCCGATACTTTGACAATTGGTACATTGTTGAGTCATTAAGAGCGAATGCAGAAAAAAATACTTCAGTTTTAAAGATGCAACAAAAAAATGGAAATGCAGTGATGTCGAGGAGAATGTTGTGATTGACTTGTGGCCAAGAAAAAAACCCGTCAGATCTATGTGGATCTGAATTTGGCACTTTTCAGAACGGAAAATGCTCAAATGTGACCGTCAGACAGCTCTCCATTTCAGTGGGTTTACTTCGAGAAAGTGTCGCAAGTGTTTGGGGGTTTCCGAAGAATAAATTTTGTAGCCCATGAAGAAGAGGCAGGAAGAAATTATTACATCATTTTTACAAGGATTTGGAAATTGTAAGGCGCAGCTATGACCTATGACTGATTAATGGATACAAAAAGTAGCAATTCAAGCATCTTGGCTTTTTCTGACTCACAACCTACAAAGGGAAGCCCAAAGTCATCCGACAGTTAAAAATATTGGATGAACTACAACAGCAATAGGGCCTCAGAGCTGAGAGCGTTGTGCATCAGTGTTTGGCATTTCTGAAAATTTTGTGCCCATCTTCTGCGGCCTCCGATTGTCAGGCTTAGATTGGGCAGTTCCCTCTCGATTCGAGTGGACACTTCGGGAAAACCTTCATGTGCTTCTCCTCCACATGCAATGATAAAGTTGTGCATTTGCATTTCTCTGAGAATTCCCAAGTCCTTTCCCCAAACGTCTAAGCATTGCTTAGAGGTGTCCAAAGGCGTGATCCATAACTCGTCGGCTCATGGAGAGCTGGTAGTTGCAAAGATTCTCACGTTGCGTCTCTTAGCAAAGATGCCGTTTGCATTTCCTCCTTCTTACCATGTTTTTTTGCTTAAATAATATTTTTTCTTCCTACTATATTTTGGATTTTTTATTCAAACAGAGTTGTCAGTTATTTTTGAAGCTGCGAGTTTTGTGGGAACGCATGCTGCGGGTTTTCTCAGCTTTGACTATGCTGCGGCCAGTGTGAAAAGGCTATTAGTGAGAAAAACATGTTAGTTAACATATTAGTTAGAAAAACGTGGTGCAACTTTCCTCGATTTTGCCATTTTGTTTTGTTAATTAATAGCTGTGTACTCGAAACTGCTTAAATTATAAAATGAAGCCTTAAGCTGTATGGCGGTCTATCGTATTGGGGATAATGGCATAGCACCCATATCTAAGCCTCTGCGAAGTATTCCCAATAGTTTATGCCTAATGTTTTGATCTTCTTTGATTTTTTCAGTAGAATTTTGCGCTCAGCTGTCGACCATTATAAAGCACGTCTCATTTCATAGTTCGAAGAGTTTATTGAAAATGTCATCAAATATTTCATTTGTTATTATAAATGGTATCATTCCTTGTAAACTTAAGTTTAAGTCAGAGTAACTCTTTGAAAGTGCAAAACAATTTTATTTAAAATCAACGCCAACTACTAAAATTTATACAGATCAATGACAATATTAAACATATTGGAGCCTTGTTAAGCTCATTAAAACATAAATTTTTCATTTTAACTGAGAAGTAAACTGTTTTCGGAAAAACTATATATCTCATCTTAATTTTTGATAGTTTGAGCCAAGTTGCATAAACCGGAAGCAAACCATTTCGACCGACACTTCTTTTGGTTTCATTAGCGTCATTTTGATATTGAATGTTTGAACAGACTTGCTGATAGATTACTCCTCTTTGATTTGTAAAAATATGCTTAATCAAATTGAACGAAAAAAGGGCTTAAGATGTGCAATTTTTGTGTAAATATTCAAAATGTCTTTGTAGTCATTCCCCTTCAGCAAGTTCAAATTCAATTTGCTGACTGTCTTGATTTTCTAATCAAATTTTCTGGTTATGTTTGCTTTTTCTGCGCTTTCTTATGTGTGTGTGTGGATGTGTGTTAAGTAACTTTTACTGCCACAGCACTCTCCATCAAAGTTACTGGCACTCCTTCTCCGGCTTGTTGTTGTTAATGAGCATGCAAAAGTTTTCCACACACTCTTGAGTGCCTCGAGGAACTTTTGCCACTATTTGTACTGAAGTTTAATAAAACTAATTGTTAATTTAATTTGCCTGCTCCTTGTTAATTGTGCGCATGTACATTCGTATGTATGTACCAAGTAATTGAATAATAACTGACTGGCTGCCTCATCATTGCTCTTGTGGTGGATGTGGACTGGCATTAGGAATGAATTGTTTAACTTGTCGCTGTGGCACGTGTTAAATTTCACCAACTTCACACAAATTGTGGGGCTTGAGCTAAATTAATTGATTGGATGAAAATGCTAGCAAATTAATTTACTTGCTGGTTGGGCCACAAACGGGCAATGGCAGCAGCGTAGTGTATTTAACATGATTTGACTTTTAATTGCATTTGGCTGCGTTACATAAACGTCAATTAACAATCGACTCGGCTTTGCCTTGGTGCAAGTTTGCAATTTGCTGTTTAGCCTTGAACTCATTACGCATACGCCATGTGCGCCATGCGAGTGTCGTGTTCTTGTCTGTTACGTTTTTGCTGCCATTTCATTTCCATTTTTGCGCCGCCTGCCAACTTTTATTGTTATGACGCCGGAGAGAAAGAGATTGAGTAGGAGTGGGCGGGGTGGGGGTGAAAGTGACGACTAACTAACTGTGTAGTTTGCTTGTTAGCCCCCGCCAGTTGTAGTTGTATTGTAGTTGCCCTGTCATCTCATCTATTTTCAGTTCATTTGCATTTAACATTGACTTCTAAAGCTCATTGATTGCCCAGCCGTTCAGTTGGCATGTAATTAGCAAGTGCCTGAAGGCAAATAATTATGTATGCTTCATTTCGCACAGAAAGTCCGCCCGTTTTTGTTGTTCTCGGGCTGTTTATTTATTACAATTATAAGCACTTGCCAAAGTTGTTTCCCTTTTCTAATGAATTCAATTAGCATTCATATTATTCATACACTTAATTCGTTCGTTTTCGGCTCTTGTTGCTGGCATTGAATAACATTTATTTGCCAGCTATTGTCTTCCTCAAGTTCCAGTGGCTTGGCCCGGCCCTGTTTCACTTGTGAAACTAATAAACAAATAACTTGGCTTGTAAACTTCCCTGCCAGCGGCTGCCTGAACTTAACTACGACCACTTGACTCAATTGCCTTAAAATAATTGGCCAATAATTCAGTAAAAATGACCACTTAATGCCATAAAGCAAAAGAAGACTTGCTAAGACACGCCAATGTCCAGGGAATTGACGGATGTTCATATATACTCAGTTGCCCTGCGGAATGTATCAAAAATTTCAAGTACTTTGGAAGGTCAATACCATTTTAAGACCAAATGGAAACTAAAATTCGCTCTTATACCTCAAAATGATTCGACCAAAAAAGTGACTAGCTTTATGCCACAATAAAACACACATAAAACTTTAAGTCTATTTCTGTTCCTTATGGAAATTATCTCGGAGCCGGACTTGAACAAGATAAAAATATTCTACAGTATCCAACACAGAGAAAAAATTTCAAACTTTATACTTGAATCAAGCATTTTCCATGTTAAAAATATGGTAAAAGTCAATATTTTTGTTTACAAGAATAAATTTGTATTCCGAGTTTTTTAATACAAGATTTTCAACATGAACCTTGCCTGCTCTTTTTGCTTAGTTACTTCATCTCACTGGCATTGGCTCTTAAAACAAAACGCTAGGCTTGCTCTTCAGTAATTCAATGCCAATTACATATTTCGGACTAAAATTATTTGACCTACTTGTTTCCAAGTGAAGTCAGCAAACTCCTAGTTATGTGTAATAAGTAAGCAAACTGAACGCCTTTAAAAACTGTACAAATGTTGCAATTAGTAAAAAAAATAGTTTTTTTTAACAATTTCATAGAAAAGTAGAGACTGAAAGTTATCTTAGTGAAAAAAAACTTGTTTGTTTTCAATGGAAATGTCTTTTAAATTAGTAGGATAAACGTGCTGCTATCTTCTACTTTTTATACTCTGTACCGTAACATCCAGAAGGAAGCATCTCCGACCCCATAAAGTATATATATTCTTGATCAGCATCAACAGCCGAGTCGATATAGCCATGTCCGTCTGTCCGTCTGTCTGTCTGTCCGTATGAACGCACAGATCTCAGAGATGGTAAGAGATAGAGGTTTGACGTGTATGGGACATATGCTTCTTATGTATGCAGGCAGATCAAGTTTATTTTCAATTTTGGCCACGCCCCCTCCCGCCCCCGCAATTTAGAAAAAACGTCATATCTCCCACAGTTTTGAAGATAGATGGCTTGTTCCTTTTGGACATATTTAGTTATTAGAATAACTTATCGATCCGCCAAAGGAATGAAGAAGATTGGATGTACGGTTTTCGAGTTATGATCAAAAGACAAAATTTCTTGGTACAGAGTATGTTATAGTCGGGCTTGACCGACTTTCTTTCTTGTTGTAATTGACTTTTTTTCTTCCAAGTTACTTGATCTTTGTAGAATCTCAAAACTTTAAGGCGCCGACTTGCATGACATTTCAAATTTTCAAACATTTGTTTTCAGGCATTTAGTCTCAAGCTGAGACATTTTCTTATCAACTTCAAAGGTTGGGTATCAAATTAATACCCAAAATATGAACTGGACAAGTTTTGGTATTATATAGGTAGCTAGGTAGTTCCGGCTGACCCCAGATGGGGTCACACATAGACCTTAAGGTCCTTAATGAGGCCGGGTGATTATTTGGGTACGTTTGACTTAGAAGTCCAGTAGGATTTTTGACGTTTTGGCAAATGCCAATAATTGTTTTGGGGGTCTCTTGGCCGCTTCCTCCAAAGAAGAGAACCGTGGGGAGTGCAGAATTTTTAATCTTGTCGTGGCAATTGCTGGGCAGCTGCAAATCAAATGTTCCATGCATTTCCTGCAGGTGTCCTCTGTCGTTATGCCTAGCTTTATTGCATGAGCGGCTGCTAGGCAGTGTCCCGTTAGTATGCCAATGAGCAGTCTACAGTCTCTTCCATGGAGCTGTAGCAGATAGTGCGTAAGTTTTTTGTCTCTTGTCTTGCACATAATTTTAGAGATTCTGCATCCGCTGGTGTTTTCCCACCTTACCTCTGCTATCTCCTCCATCTTGCTGTTATTATGGGTTTTATTTAGATACCAAAAAAATTGTTCAATTCAATTTATTTGCTTTCTTAACTTTGATATAAAACTATCTTAAGCTGCTGACATTAAGTGTTATAGTTGAGGTGTTATACCATTTCAGCTATATGACTGTGGGCAACATCTGCCCGCACCGGGGGCAGCATAGGAAATTATGGCTGGAAAGATGAATCTAAACGCGAGCTTCTGCTTATGAATGGGTACAGTGTTCTGATAAGAGTGTTCACGTTGTTAAGGATGTGGCCGGCATGGTCCTTAAATATAATGTCCTTAATATAATTACCCCCAAGTAAAGCACTTTTTTTCTTGGCTATGTCCACGTTTTGTAAATTTATGTAGGTACACTCAGATAAAAATCCGTTCAAAATCTACCAAAATCAAGACCATTCGTTGACAAAAGTAGAGTAGTCCCGCTTTTTAGTAAATCGTGAACAATGGTTCTCATATTATCAACATTTTTTCGAACGACATGGGCATGTTCTAAGACCATTTTGTGCTCGCTATTTAAAAGAAAAAGCTTAACGTTCCTCGGCGGGGCATTGAAACAGAGACCGCATGCTTTACACGTAAGGCGGCATTTCAACCGACTCCACCGTCGACCTCACGTGAGACTTTGCGATAAATCACAGTAAAGAATGCAGCCATAGAGCTCACCACTCAGCGAGCAACAATCTCGGCGGTGTTTATCCGTGAACGTCGGGCTTGTCTTGTGAACGAAAATTCACGAACGAAATGGTTCAAAAAGGAGTCCGCTTGTGCTGGGATATGGAACGTCGTTTTTTCTGAGTGTAGGTGGTAGGAAAGAAGCTTTCTGCTTCCTAGTAAAGAAGATGGCTTGGGTCTTATGACAATCTACTTCGATCTTCCATTAGGTAAAATACTCTTGAAGAGCCATGAAAAAGTCCTGTAGCTTTGTAGAGGGCAGATGGCCTGGGCAAACAATTGCGGTGTGGGGGCAGTCCGCTAGAATAATTCTCGTGGACAGAAAAAGATCTGCTGCTTAAAAAACTGTGAACAGTTTTGGTCTACTCAGAAGGGAATAGAAGTCAGACATATTGTAGATAAGACCATTATGCAATACGGAATCGAATGTGGCTTTAATGTCTAGCAACAGCATACCTGTAAAACGGGACAAAAATTTATGTGAGCTATTTATTTGATGCGTACTCATGGTTGTACGAAACCCAAACTGTAGATTTGCCCGAATTTCAATTATTTCTAAAAACGTGGTTATCTTGCATTTCATTGCTTTTTCCAAAATTTTGCCAACAGATGATAAGGAACTTATAGGCCTATAAGGGGAAGGGCACTCTGGAGTTTTTTGTGGCTTTATAATTGGGATCACTTTTGAAGCCCGCCAGTCTTGTGGAAAATACCAAAACAAATGAAACTGCTTTTAGTTTCGATTTGAGGCAACGCCTTTTAAGTTGTTAGTTAATCAAATTTTGGTGTACTTTTAAACAAATCTTGTAAACTTCTGTTAATACTTCTCATAGAATGGGAAACTCTCTAAATTCAACACTCAAAAATAGCAAAGAATATTACATCAACGGAACTACTATTGTTGGGCTGTAGAGAGATCGCAGAGAAGTATTAAAAAGTCCCACAGAATCTGCAGCACTCATTTTGATGCCCCAAAGGGTAGCTCTGAAAATACTGTATTCAGAATTGAAATCTTAATGAGTCATAACTTTTTAGAGAAATCTGTGAAAGCTGCCATTTATAATTTAAGTCCCAGTTGCATGTGGAAATCAAAACCACCTCAATCAGCCAAGTCATTTAACAATTCTCCCCACACTAATTGGGTATTTATTGTTAAGGACAGCCTCCCCTTAGGCCAACGAGTCACAAACAACTAAACAAAACAAAGCCAAAGCACACTCTCCCACACACACACACACACACACACACAGAGAAATCCAAATGCCAGGACATAAAATGCGCCATTAGCATTGAGAGGATGCCCTTCATTTGAAAGGGGTTGCTTAGAAGGTGCCCTTCGCTGTGCGGAAAAGCTCTAACGGATGTGCCTCGAACTATTTTGGAATAATCCACAACGCCACCCACTGAGACAAAACCAGTTTTACTTATATTTTGCCCACGTTTTTTTCCAACCTTGAACTTTATTTACTTTTTGTATGCTCGGCGACAGTTTTATTTGTTTTACGAGCAGAGAACGCCCCCGGGGTTGCTGAGCTCAGCAAATGGCTGGCCACATTTTGGGGCCTATTTAAGTTAACCCGGCGGGAATTGAGCCGGAATTCAAGGCCAACGAAACTTTTTAAATAAAATGCTAAGTAAATGCCGTTTCAATTGAACAACGGCACAAATGTCAGTTCAGAGTAAATGTTGTTAAGCCGAATCATAGACCAAACTAGCTATCCATCTGGTTGGCTTTTGTCACCCCATGTGAGTGTATTGACAGCGCCATAATAGAGAGCATAACCCCATAGCGCGTCTCTGTGTGTGTGTGTGTGACAAATCAAATAGCTTAACACTCACTGATGCCAAACAAAAGACCTCGCAGTTGTAAGGCAACTGGAGCCTGGGTAAGCCTTGGCTTTCGCTTTCTCTGCGCGCATAAAAGTAGGCAACAGTATTATCAAAGTGTTGCATTGTTTCTGGTTGCCTGTGTGCGTGTGTGTGAGTGTTTGTATTTGTACTAAGGTCATTCTTTGTTTGGCTGGTGCTAGCCTTTTTGACTTTTGTCGACAACATTTATACACATTTTTATTTATTTCAATTCCTGAGTTGCTGCTATTGTTGTTGTTATTTTGCGCCGCCAAAGTGCGAATTTGTTTTGCTGCTAAATGGCACAAGGCTCTGGGGAAATGTGTCAAAATGTTGTCGAGTGCCGGGCAGCACATTGGGGAGAGGCGAAAGACCTAGCTGGAAAGCGAAAGGAAAAGAGGTCAAGCCCAGGGTGTGTGCATGAGTGTGTGTGTGTGTGTGTGTGTGTGTGTGTGAAAGCCCAACTTAAAGTAAATATTGGCTGATTTATCAATATTCTTACTTGGCAGGCATTTTGGCATTTTCCACATGCCAAACACGTAGCACAGGAAACTGCGCTGCGCTCTAATGAAGCGCCTCGTGTACGAAAATGTGAGGATAAGAGTAATCCACACTCACACACCAAATACATTGACGATGCTGACCTTTAGCCTGAGGAGGAGATTAAAATTTAGGGTTATGAGCAGGTTTTTGATTTAGAAATAATAAATAATTTAACAGCTTTGTATATGTACTTGGATGGGAAAATAACCATTTTTTACATATGCTTAAGGCATTCTAAAAATATGAATGCCCCAAATGAATACTACACAGTGAGCTCTGTGTGCTTAACGGGTTACAAAATAATAAAAGGCATTTGGGCTGTGACCTTTGGGAAAGTCATTTCGGATTTATAGAATTTTCCAAATGCAGAACCGAGTCAAGTGCCAGTTGATATTAATTTATTTAATTCCCTTCCATTATATTTTCAATTGGGACTTCTCACAGCCAGTCCATATTTAATTGAGATATTTCACTTCAATTATATTTTCCATTTGGGTATTTCCCAGCACCGCCGGTGTTGATTTGCGCAGTGGATTTGGACGAATCCGATCATTCACAGCTTTGATGGTTTACACAGTGCGCGAACAGCTTCACAATACAATACACATAGTTTGGGATGATTTCGAAAGATTTCACCTCCATCATAGCCGCATTTATGCTGCCTCATTTCATGATTGCAGACAACTGACGCCACAACTTTTTGATGTCATAATACAGCATAAGTGCCACTTGTCATATAGCCGTCAAGTTGGAGTGGCTGCTTCCAATGTTTCTTGAGAACGAGTGCGTTCAATACGTCTAGCAGATCAAGAGATCCCAAATGGGCTGGAAATAAAACAAAGTGAAAGAGGAGTTCTATTTTATACCAGGGATGCAAATCAGTCGAAAATAAGGGATGGTTCGGTTCAGTTGCTCACACAGTGTCAGTTTGGTTCATAAAGGCACATTACGAAATATTATAATTTCTGTTATAGTTCCTATAAGCCATTTGAATATCTTTAAGATCCTTTAGCCCAAATGAAACGATATTAATTGTTTCATTAATTAAGTGCGTGTGAACGGTACTGCTATATATTCATATTAGCATGAAAGGTCACACTTTCTTTCATGATTGGAAGATGGCAAAAGCAAAGTTTACCGATAAATTGGAAATTTTTATAATTAATATCGTACACGCGGACACAGAAAAAGAAAGGTCCAAAAAAGATTCGTTTTGTGATGGATATGTCTTAAATATCCTTTTAATCATCCAACGGAGCTGAAAAATCATCCCAAGGATGATCCCTTTTCATATCCTTGTATGATTTTCAGCTCTATTGGACAATTAAAAAGGTATTTAAGACATATCCTTCCCAAATAGATACAGGAAATCATCCAATGGTTATTTTTTCATATCCTGTTTTTTCTCTGTGTACCAGCTGATGCCGAGGAAGTGTAAGTTTTGGCAGAAGGAGGATATAAACTATAAATTTTCAGCTGCGGTTAGCCATAGCCATTAAAATAATGGCGTTGTCCGCCATTCTGCTCTTGTGAATGGAAATTACAAGTACTTATTTTTCAATAAGCAATAAAGAATGGGAATTGTCTCCTATAAAATTTTGGAAAAGGTCGACTGGTGGATTCGAAAAAAGCAATTGTATAGACGTCCGACTTCCACCTGTAGCCAAATAGCGTACTGTGACTTGTTGCCTTTCTGCTGGTCCAAAGCAGTTCCGCATGTCTGTGTTCCGCTTCTGAATAAATGGCTTTACCATATCTAGAAGCAATCCAAATTGGTGTGGAATCAAGAGGAGCCTCGTTCATGATCTCCGGCAGCAATTTCTCAGTAAAGCCCTCTTGATCGGGGTTGCAACAGCCAAGCAGTGTTGTCGGATTTGCAGGATTTGTCTATAAGTTCCTTAAAGGAATGATTTTAGAAATCAGAGAACTTTGAGACGCGGCGACTTAAACACACCCTATTTATCATATTAAAGAAATATTACAGAAAATTGAAATTATTGCCCACTAGAAGACGACAAATCAGATATCAAGTTTCCAGAAAAGAATGCAAATTCATGACAGGTATTTTAGGAGATCGGCGAGCAATTGCAGAAGACTTACAGGAGGACTTTTAATAAATTTGTGTCAAGTCACCCTTAAAGGATATCGCTAAGAATATTGAGGGTCGATCGAATTATCGTATAAAAATTGTCTTAGGGAAACGATTTAAATTCACAAATCAATAAGTATAATTGGCTAGAGGAAAGCGATTTACGTCTTAAAACTCGTCAAAGAACGATTTTCATAGTGGTTTTCGGCTTAGAATTTCTAAAAAAAAACCGGTTCGGTTTGCCAGCTGAAACAAGTGGTTCGGTTCGGTTCCAAACCTGTTCGGCTCAAAACCGGTTTGCATCCCAGTTTTATACTGAAGAGAAGAATGCGGTGTTCAAAATATCACTTTTTGTACCCTTGCAGAGGGTATATTGAAATTCTCCTGATGATTGTAACGCATAGAAGTAAGCATTTCCGACCACATAACAGGAACAAGGTATAATAATCAGTAAATAATTAAGCAATAAGTTGTATCTTAAGAACTGTAGCCGTTGCGATCCCTGGCCAAACTACGAGTTCGGGTTCTGGTAATCATTTCAATCAAGTTTCGGTTCCTGGCTCTTCTGTGGCATCGCAAGAGCAAGGATCTTAATGGAACTAGAATTGTAGGCGGTCGAAGACATCTGGAAACAACAAAATGAAACCAACAACTTTAATTAATTAAATCACTTCTGCTGTGTTTTTCTATTGAAATATTCCAACATCTTCAGCATCAACAAATGCAAAATCTTTTTTGTGTTCCTGCGCAAAGCGTGCTCCCTTTGAGGTCTTTAGTTTGCTTAGATCGTTGCAATTAATATGGGATTTTCTATTATTATATTTCTGCCAAGGGTGCGTGGGTGTGCCTGTGTGTGTTTGTTGTGTGTGTGTGTGCGAATGACAAGCCAACAATCCAAAACAAAAGCTCATTAGCCGCGCCAAGTATGCAACAGCGGCTTATATCTCTAATTATTGCGGATTTCCATTTGACTTTACCTTTATTTTCTCTGTTCTCCTGCCACTTGCAGCATCAAATCATACAACACAATCAGCGCGCTGGTGTCATTGTCAGCAGCGGAGATCTGGCGCTGCAGGGCGTCACACGCCATCAGGCAGGAAACTACACATGCACCGCCTCGAATGTGGAGGGAGATGGCGATTCGAATATTGTGGAGCTGAAAGTAATGTGTAAGTATCAGAGGGCGATGGGAACACAGAATAAGAGAACTTTTCAATTCAAAGCTTTAAATTGAGAACATTGTTTGTTCAAAGACAGAAGAAATAGAGTAAGAACTGATTAAACATTATTTAAAATTAGAAGGGAATGGACATAGACTCATTCGAATTCCGCGCATCAAGGCAAGCACGTTGACCCTTTAAAACGAAAAAGTGACTGAAATGCACAAATAACACTTACATTAATCTTGAATCACGAGCCTTATCTCTGAATACTAAAATTGAATTAACGTTTGCTGTAAAGTTTCATTTGAAATGCATTCACCCTTTTTCCTCTTCTCACGAGGAACCCTGATTAAATTGCAAATATTTGTGCAGCTATAAATTTCTGCTTACATCTTGGCCCTTTGTTTGACCCTTCAAAAGTGTTCCATCGGCAATGATCATTTTTATTTCATCACATGACCGACTGTTATTGAACGATGTTGGGGAGGCTATTAACAAACATTCGCTGCGCTTAAAATCGAATCGGCCAAGCTTCCCCGATGGCCAGCGAGAACCGTTTAATGCGACCCTCCCCCCCCCGCTGTTTGGTTTCTCGAGTAGACCTTTGACACACAAAAACGAGCATTATTGAGTGTTCAAGTGTGGTTAGCGGTGGCGGGAGGCGCGCTCTCTACTGTTCGCTTGTGCGGGCCTCTTGCAGTTTTATTGCGCATACGCCCCATTATCGTGTCCCATTCGAATGGGACGGTGCATTGTGGTTGAACAAAACAGCAAGTGGAACTGAAATAGAAAACTTTATGGCCTTATGGTTGCTGGTTCTGAGCCTCTTTGCTGTCGAGTGCTTTAAGTTGATTAAGAAAGTGTTGAAGATTTGTCTCTACAGAAATTGTGCATATTTTCCTCAACTTCTGGTTAATTAGTTTGCCTCTTCTTTTTTCCAGCAATTTAACAGACAGATTGTTACTTATTTTAACCTCCTCTCCCCGTATGCTTTGCCTTTCCTGTGTCATTTGCTTTTATTTCAGCTTTTCGTTTGGTTTCTTTGCTTCACAGCTCAAAACTTTTTATATCTGGCCAGGGCTTTTGTTTAAAGTTAAGCTTCCGCCGGCCACAATTCAGTCAACGAATCGCCCTTTCTCGGTCACACACATTTATCTTCAGCCCAACTCGTTTTGTATACCCTAGCGGCAGAGATATAACATTTTTAGAGCTGTTTGCGACATTTCCAACAAATACTGGTACATTAGGTAATAGCCAGCCGGACTAGCATGAGTTAATAAGTCGGTGATGCCATCCACTTGACTTCAATCAAAGTATTCTACTTTCTGAACCATTATCTCCTCCTCTGCTTAGGTTTAATATACCAAAGCCTTTCTTTGTTACTTTTGGTGTACCTTCTTAGGTAGGCTAAGAAAAAGTCTCCAAGAAGCCCTTTCACCGAAGAAAAAGTGCTTTTTAACATATACATCGAATACTTGCCCGAAAGGCTTCTTGAATGGGTGAAGGCGGAGTCCCAGAATGCTTACAAAGCACAACCCTCAAAGACTCCAAGCGGACTTCGCCTAAAGCTTCTTCAAAACGAATTATTTATTTATCTGACGGAGTGTTTCGAAATTTCTGTCGGTTTCTGCTAATGTTTCTCAGAGTAGCCCATACCGTTCCACAAAATGCTACTTGTTTTGTGAGAGACAACGAATTTCCATTCAAATCGTTTGAAAAATTTGAAAATTATTCTAGCAATCCCATTTTACTTCATCTATTCTACTCCTTCGCTCTGTATTTGGTGGATTAGGATTGTATTTCAAGCTGTTGCATCTGATTGCTTGAAGGCCGATCGAACTGCGAGTTTAAAAATGTCCAGTTTTTTCCAGAAAGCAATGGCCTAACCGTTGCTTGAGCTTCGCAGAGGAAGCCAAAAATGTTGATGTTTTCACCCGTTAACACAATTCCTCGCAGTTACCACCAGCGCATTCCTTGAGGAATTGACAGACTTTTAGAAGAATTTATACTATTGTTTTTGACTTAGTAAGGCCCGATTTCATAACTGCTACAAAGAGCTACCCTGTAGTTCGAATCCCCTAACCCTTCGTAGGGAGCACTTGCCATCAGACCAACCACCAGTCAAGTATTTGCCTAACAAAATGTGTATGGGAGTGTCCGGAAAGCTTACCGATCGGTCCGGCCTTGCATTAGCAGTCATTAGTGCGGTGATGGGTACACACTATAGTTCGTATACCATTCGTAAATGAAAGGTGATGCATCAGGTCGTTAGGCCTGGTAGTGTCTTAAAACCAATCAGAATTACAGGGAACAGAGTGAAGTGTGAGTTAATATAAATCGCCTGCTCCAATGGCACATTCTAGAGGTTATTCTATGGTTGATCTAAATGACTTTATTCTTTTAGTGCATTTCTTCAAAAGAGATGTTTGTGCATTCGGCAAATCATCCGTTTCGGATAAGCAAGCCAATGTCAAAATGTTCCTTTCTTTTTCTGCCGAAAAGCTAAATTTTTTTTTTTATCGATTTCCAATGAGAACAGCTGTTTGTTAATGCCGTTGCCATGGGTGGAGAGGATTTTGACTCAGTGGAGAAGAAGGTTATGGGCCCCCTTCCTTTGGAAACTGACTTCGCCCATGGATGGAGTATTGCCAAAGAAAGTTCCAAATTTGCATTGTTTGGAATAACTTTAATAAGGTACACAGAAAAAAAAAATCAAGCTATCCGGGATTAAATCAATCCCAAACGATGTCAGAAGTCGGTCAATCCCGGATTTTCTCATTCCAAGTACGAATTGGATTGACTTGATCTCGGATATCTCGGCTCCAGAACGACCTTTGCTTGAAATTTCAATCCGAATGTCGAGATAAAATCATGTTTTTTTGGGATTGACTTTATCTCCCCATTTTTTTTTCTGTGTAATAGCTTTGACTCACAATTTCAAGCATAGCAGCCCAACCAGCTGTTCTTTGGCAACTTTCATGTGACCGTCAGGCTCATCCGTCACATTTCTTGGATGATGTTGAATCTTTGCCAATGGAACAAGGGGCATAAATAATGGCAGCTTTCTAGAAGCTAAGATGATCGGCCCTTAGTCTGTTATTTGGACTGAAAATATCTACAGAATAACTTTTGGTCGACCACGACACTCGCCGCCTCTTTTGCTGTTGTTTATGTCCATGCCTAGGCGGCGTTTGACAGGACTGGGAAAATAAGAGACTTTTAGAGCGCTATTTCCGGTTTTTAAGAGGAGCCATTACTCTTGCTCTGGGATTTCTTTTCTTATCTGCTTACCGCTGTCTTAAATATGACTTTTGGCTTGGCGAGTTTTATCATTTTTTGACGGATTTTTGTGTGCTCCTCAACGTCGTCTTGCAAAATCGAACATAATTTGCTGGAATTCTAAAGAGTAGTTCTGCATCTCATGGGTCCTCTCCAAGATATTGGGGTCCAATCAATTCGCTTTATTTCTGCACTACCCCGTAGTTCAGCTGCACCGGTGTCACCAAACCAAACACCAGTCAAGCATTTGCGCAACGAATTTTGCATGGGAATTTCCGCATCATCATTCAGAAATGCATTACCAGTCGTAAGTGCGGTGATGGATTCAAGTATTGAACTAATGCTGTGATGCATTGACTGTCGTTAACGCTGGACTAACGACCAGAGATGCATCAGGTCGCTAGGCATATGTAGTATTGGCTTGACACCTACAGAACTACAAGGTTATATGTACTTTGACTCCTTCAAAATAGTACATTTATGCCAACGTTTCCTGCAATCCTCTAACAAAAATGTGTATTTCTGTGACCTGGTTTTGCTCCTTCTTCGATGCCCTTTTTATCGCCTCAATCGTGTCATACCGTCGCCGACTTCATGTTCCTCTTTAGTTTTTGAAACCCGGACACAGTGTGAATAAGGTGGCTGCGTCTTTATTCGAGTGAGGTTTTTGGCCAAAAATTCGCGCACAAGCTTTGATTTGTGAGCAGGGGCGTTATCATGATGCAAAAGCCAATTCTTGTTGCTCCACAATTCTGGCAGTTTCTGACGGATAGCTTCACTCAAATAGGGCGTAGATTGCAGGTAAATATTGATCGTTTTTCCCATTAGGCCAGAAACCAAGCCACTGTTATGAAAGAAAACTATGAGCAAAATCTTCACACGTGACTGAACTTGATGTGTTTGTATTGGTCTTTGGCAGCTTCCATTGGGATATGGTTATGCTTTGGGTGTGATTTCATATTACTAATCTATTGATGATTGACATCATTAAAGACCATTTGGAGCAAATTTGTGTCATGAATTTCGCAGCGATCTCATGATCTCCAAATCTTTGCGTAATATTGAATAGCTCGAGTCAATCGATATGTTTAGGTCTCCAACAACTTCTCTGATAGAAGTTCGAAGATTAACTGTTACTACGTTTATACAAACAAAAATTATCATGCTTAGTGCGCTTTAAAGTATGCTATTTTATATAAGAATTATAATTTTGTTCAAGTGTATATATTTGTCTTAACCCAACATTTTGTTGAACTCCCAACAATCAAAATGAATATGCAATGTCGAATATCTATGAAAGAATAGCAATGGCTTCATTTTAGTACATAATAACTTAAGGAAATTAAGTTTGCATACATTGAAGGGCATTAATCATGAACAATTTGGTGGAAATACTCTCTTCACTTTACCAATGCTTACGTCGAGCTCGTGCATTCATCATTGAAAACTTCTTGACCTTCAGAGAGCCATTGTTACCAGCTTTAAACACCGTATTGGGCCTAAATAGCTTCATCATTTCTCAGATAATTTGTTGCAGATTCTTTGAACCACTTTTGTAGAATAGTCAACAATCGATCCAATACCACACTTCACGATACTTTATGAACAAACCTCACTCTGGTCTCCCAATCATAGGAATAGCTTGTCGGGTGTGTGGGAATTTGGTAAACTAGTTTCAATGTTTTTTGTTTCCCAGCAAAGCTAGGGCTGACTTCGGAGTCCTTTATGGCTTAACATTTATCTGTTGTTTTTTGTTGGACGAATCCTTTAATAGGGAGGGGTCGTGTTTATGGGTAATCCAAATCACTGGAATGCTGGAAAATCCAGTAGCCAATTTCCTGCCACGAGCATTGCTAATCGTCTCCCTCTTGGGAGTCGCAGAACTTGCCTTATCTCAGAGCTACTCGTTCATTTGACCCATGGCGAGTTTCCCTGTAGTTCGGCAGCACCGGTGCGGTGTTTACGGATCCCCTAACTGTTCGTAGTCTGCACTTGCCACCAGACCAACCACCAGTAGAGCGTTTGCCTTAGGTTTTGATGAGTGCATACTAAAGTTTAAGTGTTGAGCTAGCGCTGTGACGCACATCCTGTCGTTAACAACGAACTAACTCTCAGTGATGCATCAGGTCTTTAGGCCTGGTAGTGTCTTGACACCAGTAGAACTATAGGGTTGCTTACAAAAGAAAGTGCATACAAGTCTCGGGGTGTCCGAGTTCACATTCTTTCCGTTCCTTTTTTTAGCTTTTAAAATTTGTTTACAGCTTGCTTTGCTCTTGCGCCGACAATATCGACAGTTTTGTCAAATTGTACAATAAATTCTGGTCATGCCAAAGATTTGCCTTTTGCCTGAGAAGGGGATTAGGCGGAGAGAAATTGCATTTTCGTTGCTGTTTCGTTCGGCTAACAACTAAACTAACTTTTTTTCTTATTTTTTTTTTGGTTCAAAGTTTTTCTTTCACTTAACGTTTGGCCAGTTTTTCTCTCTCTCTGTTTCTGTTTTCTGTTTAGTTAGTTGCTTGAATGGGCAAACAGGCAGGATAGGCGGGGCAGGAGGCGGCCGTCTTACCAAGTAAACTTTTCTACTTAGGATTTGAAGTGCGGTTTTTCTTTGGGGTCGGGGGGGTTTTTGTATTTGGCCAAAAGGCATGCAAAAACAAAGAGGCTGAAGCCAGTTTGATGCGATTATTGATTTGGGTTGCAGCCAACAACAGCAAAATGCACTCGAAACATCAAAGTTTGTAATGCCCCGCACTCTCTCTCACCGTTCTCCTTGCAGATAAACCAATTTGCCGGCCCGATCAAAAGAAAATCTATGGCGTGGCTCGCAACGAGGCAGCTGAAATTGTTTGCGAAGTGGATGCCTTTCCGCCGCCCGAGAACTTCAAGTGGTCCTTCAACAACACCGCGGAGACCTTCGATATGCCACAGAGCGGCTTTCGGCCGCATTCAGCGCAGGGCTCCACTCTGACCTATACGCCGGTGAAGGTAAGTGAGCAAATGTCAAACGGGGGCTGATGAAAGATGCATGACAAATGACTACCCCTACTCCTTAAGCATGTGTCTACATATATCTACATATCGGAACTCAATTGCCGTTTGTTGTGGTCGCTGATTTTGGTGGGCCCCCAAAAGTCTCGTTCATTATTTGGTTTGTTATTGACACATTTGACATTTTGGCCGCGATGTTTCGATGGGAATGGTTCGTTAAGGTTATTAAATAGCAAAATTTTAATTAACAGGCCGCTGTTTGTGTTGTTGTTGCTGTATTTGGGCTCATGTGCGTGTCATGTTGTCAAGCGAAATGGAAAAACAACAACAGACAGAAAGCCCGCACAGACTAGCAATTTTAATTAAAAATTCTATTAGCAGTGCTTTCTAATTAAAAAGCCATGGCAACAACAACAACAACAGCAAATGCCGAAGGTTGAAATGAAAAACCGGATACACTAAAGTAAATGCCATTGACTTTAATAGTAGTCATCATCATCATTTGGCTAAGCACTTGCGACTCCCCTCCGCCGGCCCCCTCCCCAAAATGGCCAATTGCAATTTCGATGTTCCTTCCCCAGCAATTGGACAGACAAATTGGCCATCAATGAGCTGGAGCTACGCATTGGCCGACTACGCATCATCATCAAATGGCACAAAAATTTGCAGTTTCATTTGGCTCATGTGCAAGTCAAATGCATTTGATACTCTTTCCCACTCTCTCGCTCGATGTGTGTGTGGGCCAACGGAAAACAAACCAAAAAAAACAAAAACCATTTCCGAAATGGTCATTGCCAATTGCTCAGTGAGAAGTGAACAAATTAAAAAGGGAATGGCAAATGCTATAAGAGGAAACTATTTTGGCTACATTTCTAAGCGGTTAAGCGGAAATAATGTTGCTCATAAAAACCAATAAAACATTATATGTATACTTTTCTGATGCGTTGCGGGACTCGAAGGACATAAGAAGAATAATTTTGAAGAATTAGGGAATAGAATTGGTCTTCCATGAAGCTCATTTGCTGGAACTTGCCATAGATGTGGCAAGCTTTTGCCATAATCCTTGTTGTGTTTACTTAAGGGCAGTTCATTAGACAAATTTAGCTTACACATGTGATAAACAATCAGAGCGATCTTTAATAACCGATTATCTTCATACTAGTCTGAAGTGATTGAAATTTAAGGGAAACTTTGGAAACTTTTCTAGACCTACATCTATCGATCTACATCTTTCAAATGATGACCATAATCCAAACATAAATGAGAATTTTGGAGATTTTCTGGACCGCTCAATATTTTTCCATTTTTTTTTTTGAATTTTGAGGTTTTTTCGGACAATTCCCATTTCATCATAATCTTAGCTGAAATGCAAAATCAACCAATTGCAGCTAGCTTAAAGACACCCCAAGTGTTTCTATCTCCCACTGTTGTCTCAGCAGCTTTCTCGAATTTCAGCCAATTTCTGCCGTCGATTGCTAGCCTGCTCTTAACCTAGCCTGGTTTATCGTAGCATGATTGTTATTTTTCTGGAGTCTTAAATGTAAGCTGGGATGCCATGTGTGTGAGATAGCTTTAAAATTGAAGAAGTTAACCCACATTGCTTGTTTTAATCGTAAAAAAGGAAAACCTGTTCTGAACCTTACCAAGCCGAAATTGAACCGCTAATTACAGCTGGTCAACCAAGTCATACACCGAATCGTCGTCTTTTCGAAAATGCAAAACTGAACCCAATATCTTAATTCATAACGGTTCAGCTAACCAGTTTTAAGACGTCAAAACGTTCGAAAATTGTTTCATGTCCCTAAAAAAAATCCTTATCGATTGCCTTATCTTGGCAAGTTACTTCGAAGCTGTCGCTAATAGTTAATAAGGGTGAACTGGTGTGTAAGTCTTTAAAGAAAAAATGTCACACATTCACTTTAGAATCATAGAATTTCCAATATTGGAGTAAAAGGTCAAGGATAAGACATCACCTTCAATATCTAGCGTTGGTCTTAACAACAATCTGGGGCTTAATACCTCTATGAAACAGATCTAGCACTTCAAACTGTGCTTGAACCCAACGGACACAACTTTGAGTTACAGCAACCCAATAACATGCCCATTTCAGTCAAGAGTTCCCCAAGTGGAGGTTGCTGGAAGACCAAATCAAAACAAGAAAGAAAGTCAGTCAAGCCCGACTATAACATACTCTGAATTTTGATGCTGCAGTAGCAGCTGAAAGCAGCAACGAACCATCTATCTTTAAAACTGTAGGAGATATGAGGTTTTTTCTAAATAGCGGGCTAGGCCAAAATTTAAAATAAACTTGATCTGCCTGCAGACATAAGAAGCATATGTCCCATACATGTCAAACTTCTAACTCTTACCTGAGATCTGTGCGTTCATACGGACAGACAGACGGACTGACGGACATGGCTACTTCGACTAGGGTGTTGATGCCGATGAAGAATATATATACTTTCGGAGATGCTTCGTTCTGGCTGTTACATACTTTTGCACAAACTTAATATCCCAGCAAACATTTTTTATCGCGGAAGATAAGAATGCGATTCGCCTAGTAGGTATCGCTTTACTCTAGCGATATCGCATTATTATCGCATTCTCATCTCCCCACGGGAAGAAATGTGACACTATGCGATAACTTCCGGGCGATGAGAAAGCGACACTTCTGGGAGATAGGAAAAAGTCTCTTTTGAGCTATAGGAAAGCGATTCAGCCTGGGGATAAGAAAACGTCTCTTCTGAGG
>JAWNNO010001459.1:0-10736 GCA_035044985.1 Lordiphosa fenestrarum | reverse complement strand
TGAACTCATGTTCAATATTTTGCGTTTTTTTTAGTTTCAACAACAAAATTTGTCAAATAAAGTTGTAAACATATTGCTGCAGCTAGAACTGTTGTTGATGTGGTTCCGAAACGGAACCAGCATATTGTAGCAGTGATGCCAAAATCAAGCTAGAAAATTAGCTATAGCCAAAACGTTCATTAGAGATGGTGGCCAGTCATGACACGCACGACTCTATAACAGTAGGAAACAACTTGAAACGTCGTCATATGTCACGGAATTACCAATTATTTACTTATTTTATGCGAATTTAAGGCTCCAGAGGGTCCACACAGTCTCAAAAAACTTTAAAACACATTTATAAAACACATAAGCTTAAATAATTTAAAAATCACCCCACAGCTTTTCACATATGCGGGCGACCTCGTGAACTATGAAGCTATTTTTTGATTCTTGGCGGACACTCCAAATAGATTGTTATAATAGGGCTGCAAACCGGTTCGGAGTCGAAAGTCGGAACCGAACCGGAGCAAAAACTTTTTTCCCTGCCGAACCCGAACCTGAACCGGAGCAAGAAAATTTTAAAGAGGGTTCGGCTTAAATTCGCTGTTCCTGCAACACAAATATCAATCGAGCGCGCTTTTTCTGAAGTTAGTTTTATCCAGCCAAAGAAGTCGTATTAAGGGGTTACATGGGTTTCGCAGCTTCAAAAAATTGTATTGTATTATTAAATTCTACAACATCTTTAGAATATTGTCCTAAAATTTCAAATCGATCCGAGTAATTGTTTTTGAGATACACTCTGAAGAAGTTGCGCTCCCCAAAATATGAAGGACCAGCTGCTCGTCTAGTTAGCTAATGAGTTGAAATCAGGGATACGGTAGTTGCTGCAGATAGAACTGTTGTTGATGTGGTTCCGAAACGGAACCAGCATATTGTGGCAGTGATGCCAAAATCAAGCTAGAAAATTAGCTATAGCCAAAACGGCTGTTCACTAGAGATGGTCGCCAATCATGACACATTTTATGTCACGGAACTACCAATTATTTACTTATTTCATGCAGATTAAAAGCTCTAGCTCAGTCTTAAAATACGTTAAAACACATTTATTTTAAGGCCACTTGTATAGTGATTTTTAAATTAAGCTTAAATAATTCAATAACGACCGAAGATTCTGGAGCGTGAATTGAAGAAGAAAAGGTATCATTCAAGGGTAAGTTCAAGTGTTTAACATTGAAAAGTTGGATGAGTCCAACTAAGGCGTTTGGTGTGTCCAAATGAAGAGCGTGTTGATACACGCAGATTTGTGGAGCGTAGCCAATAGAGTATTTAAAAGGAATCCAGAAGGAGATGACTCGGCGCATGAAAAATGATAAAGCGCTCGCTTCTATAATATTGAGTGTGAGGCCCACTCAACTCAACTACCCAGCGGCGCACAGCTTAATTTGTTCAGTCGAAAGTATGCATTACGCCTGACGGAAAAGTAATGAGCTGCAACTGCTTCTTTTTGTATAAAGGAATAGTAAACAGACTGCGAACAAACCGCATTACAATTTGGAAAAAATAATACGCGTTTGTAATGGGAAGATAATTGTTCTGGAGAAGTCCTTATGAAAGCTCGACATGGGAAACATCCTTTCGAAAGAGGACAGACCTGTAATAAGAGGAATTATCTGAAAACAGAAAAACGGAACAACGGAAACTGCTAAAACTGTGGTAAAAAGGACCATTTTGTTATTGATTATAAAGATGTTTTAGGAGTAATACATAGCGAGTAATACATGTCTGTGGTTCGAAGTCGATATTTTATCACATTTATTGATGATAAGACACGCGTTATAATACTGTGTATTTTATGAAGTAACAAATTGAGGTTCTGGGAAAGTTTAAACAATTTAAACTTACAGCAGAAAAGCAAACCAGGTACAAGGTAAAAAGTTTACGGTCGGTTAACGGGCGCGAATATTTGAACAAGGAGTTCAAAAATTAGTTGTGTACGAATGGTATTAGGAAGCAGCTGACGGTACCATACACACCACAACAAAATGGTGTGGCAGAGAGGGCGAATAGGACGAACGTGGAGATGGCTAGCTGAAACCAGGAAACAGGTAAGTATGAATTCCTTAGAATCCAAGTTTTACAAACATGGAGTAAATAATTGTTTTATTCAAACTTATTTTAAAAAGATAACACGAAAAAGCATTAATAACTCGATGAGAAAAGACTTTAAAGTCCAACTCATGATACAACAATAGGGGTAAGGCGGCGTCAGTGTGATGAGTACTTTTGAAAAAAGCTTACACTTCAAGAGTACGCGCAGCACTGAACGTGAAGGTACATTGTACAGAGAACTCACTCTGACGCCGCCTTACCTTTATTATTGTATCATGGTCCAACTCTACACATTTACTTCTGGCCAGAAACTGTCAGAATGTTAGTTTATACTAAACAATTCACGGGCAATTTGGTTAGGTTTTTTCTATATAAGGACAAATCGCTTAGTGGATTCAATATGCCCAATGTTTGCTATTTAAGAATATTTGATTAAAATCACGATTTGATTCCTTAAAAATGTTCAATTTATGCCGCCGCAACTAAAATCTGGACCAATGTGCCAATGTGGACAAACCCTATTTTAATGAATGATTTAGGCTCTTAATTGACTAATCACTTTTCTTTTTAGTTATCTGTGTTGAAACTTTTATGATATATATTTTTAAGTCTTACGCTTTAAGTCTTAGGACTCGTTCCTTGACCAACTTTGCGTTTCATTCGCTGGATCTTCTGGAAATACTTTCATTGCTACTTCGTATATTCCAACGAACAGTAATTACCGGAGTTGCAAGAAGCGTATACGGAAATTGTCACATAGTTACGATTCCCCTTTGAACTGCCAGCACCTTTGTGTGGCTGGTGATTTTAACCTGGGTTCGCTTGTGTGGTAGCTCGATTCAGAGACTTCCTTAATGATTCGTAGTAATGTCAATTAAATCACATGAAATCTTTATGGTAGATGAGCTATTCTGGAGTCGGGGAACTCGACTAAAGCGCTCTTTCTGGTTTATTCTAGTACACTAATATAGGCATTTTAAATTCGTTTATGCTTTATGGGGAAATGTTGTATCTAAGCTTAACTCTTAAAAAAAAGTACAACAAACATAATTAAATAAATTTAATTCCTTTTACTCGTCTTTAGGTTTAGTATGTTTTCGGGTAATTTAACTAACTACGGGATCCGCATCAACATCTGCTTCAATTGGCAGTTTCTTTTTTCTGCCTCTGCGTTTGCCTTTCTTGGGTGTCAAATTCACCAGGTTGTCCTTGTTTTTGGTACTGTAATGAAAAAAAAAAATGATTTTACTGAAGGGGAATTAGAGTATTACACATATTTTAAACCGTATGTAATTTATTCAGCGAGCCGATGCCAGCTTTCCAGAAATTCTATTACTCATATTAAAATTAAAAATAATAGAGTCCGTGATCGAACCGCTTCAGTGTCGGAGTGTCCACATTTCGCAACCTGAATCACTAAATACACGCCAATTTAAAAGAGGTTTACTTTGAAAACAAAAAAGTTTTTCTTACAAAGACTATTTTTCTAAATAGATGCCCGATTTTGACGAAATTTGGCCGAAACATGGAGAAGCATTGAAAACTAGTAAATACTGAGTTTGGAGAAGTTTGCATTAAAAACAAAAAAGTTTTTCTCACTAAAACTAGTTTTCGACCGATTATTTCTATGGCAGCTATATGCTATAGTCATCCGATCCGGCCGGTTCCCACAAATGTGCAGCGTATTTGGATCAGAAGACTTCGTGCAAAGCTTGGTGGCGATAGCTTTAAAACTGACTGAGGAGATAGCATAGAAACAAACGGACATGGCTATATCGACTCAGCTCGTCGTGCTGATCAAGAATACAAATACCTTATGAGGCCGGAGATGCTTCCATCTATGCGTTAGAAACATCTGAACAATTTTTATATACCCTCTGCAAGGGTATACAAAATTTTCAATGAGTTAGGACAATGTTAATACAAACAAGAAAGAAAGTCGGTCAAGCCCGACTATAACATACTCTGTACCAAAAAAATTTGTCTTTTGAGCATATCTCGAAAACCGTTCATCCGATCTTCTTCATTTTTTTGGCGGATCGATAAGTTATCCTAATAACTGAATATGTCCAGAAGGAACAAGCCATCTATCTTCAAAACTGTGGGAGATATGACGTTTTTTCCATATTGCGGGGGCGGGAGGGGGCGTGGCCAAAATTGAAAATAAACTTGATCTGCCTGCAGACATAAGAAGCATATGTCCCATACATGTCAAACCTCTATCTCTTACCATCTCTGAGATCTGTGCGTTCATACGGACAGACAGACGGACATGGCTATATCGACTGGGCTGTTGATGCTAATCAAGAATATATATACTTTATGGGGTCGGAGATGCTTCCTTCTGGATGTTACATACTTTTGCACAAACTTATAATACTCTATGTACCTACGGTACAGAGTATAAAAATTGGGTGTGCAACGTAAGAAAATATGGATCTCAAATAAATTCGCAGCCGAAGCAAGTCGACCACAGGTAAATATCATTAGAACCTTCGAATCACCTTCGGAATGAATCATTTAAAAAGTTTTAGAAATCTCATCAATGTTTAAAGCTACTGTCTTACTACAATCCTTTTCAACCTTAAATTTTAACTTGAAATCGGAATTACAAATTGCAATTTAAACTTCACATTTAAATATTTAGAAATAATATTGTGAATATTTGACAGAACCTTAGGCCAAAATCTTAAATTTCCTTATACCATCTTCCATTATATGCTTTATTAGGCATAAACTGTACTACAATCACTCATGAACTAAATCTTCTAATGAATATGATCTAATTCATCATTTGCGCGGTACCCTAGAGCATAGAGTATATTAAGTTTGTGCAACAGTATGTAGCAGCCAGAAAGAAGCATATGCGTATTTATATTCTTTATCAGCATCAATAGTTTTTAGGCATGTCCGTCTGTCTGTTAACAAACAAAACTTGTATTAACTTACAACTCCCTGAGCACCTCCAGCTGGGGTAGATTATGAATACGCCGAGTTGCTTCACCAGGCGTTGCCTGCGCGGCCACTTCCTTGGGATGTTTCGCCTTCATATGGTTAATAGCAAGCCTTTTTAAAGAAAAGAAGAGATCACAATAAGCACACGGAAATGGTTTCAGGCCCACATGATTTAACAAATGATTTTTTAACGAATGGGATCGCTTGAATTCTTTCCCGCAATGATCGCATTTGTGTCTCCTTTCATCGCTGTGAACCAATCGATGGCGGTAAAGGGTGACCTTGGAGTTCAATTCCTTGCCGCACTCTGGGCAAATGTACTTGTTGGAATTACAGGTGTCATTATGACGCCTGAGACAGCGCGAGGACTTGAAACATTTTTTGCACAGATCACACTCAAAAGGAGTACAGACCGAATGCGTATCGATATGCTCTTTTAGTTTATTTTTTGTGTTGACTGCCACCCCACATTGTTCACAGATGAAGGGACGACGCCAACTGCTATCCGCATGCATAATCTGGGCATGAATCTTGGCACTGGTGGAGGTGCTTAACGTTTTGTCACACTTGGTGCAGGGATACATTTTGCGCTTGGTGAGCTTCAAGTGTGTTTGTTTGTGACTATCCAGTGTTCGAATGCAATAAAACTTCTTGGGGCATTCGGAACAGGCGAAATCTTGATTATGATTCTTTTGCATATGTCGTCTTAGCGCATGTCTGTCACTAAAGACATGTTGACATACAGTGCACTGACGAGGATCACGACGGGGGGAGGAGCTTGGGTCATCTTTAGAAAGCAGCTGATTAGTTACAATTGTCCAAGATTTTGTGTTCGTGAAAGGATTCTCCTCTACCAGCTCCTTTTCAGAAATTGGCTCCTCAGTCACTGCTAGCTCCTCCAGTTCTTCTCTTTGTTCATTTAGCGGATTTTCCACCTCCACCACGAATTCCTCGTCTTGCTCAAGCTTAATTGTATGATTCTCATCAACATAAACAACTGAGGCTAGTGTCTCCAGCTGCATAAGCTCTTCCTCCACTGGTAAATCATATCTCAATCTTAATTCCTTAAGATTCACTTCCTTCTGCTTCTGCTTACAGAGCTGCAATGCATGATACAGTTGCTGCACCCTGGCAATCCTCTCCGAGAAGTTCACCAACGACGTGACCAGAGTCAAACATTCAGTGCATATCATCTCCGGCAGCTCTTCGCCTGACTTGATCTGCAAGAATTATAAACTTAATCAATAGCAATTCTTGATTTTGTATATTCATGACTTACTTTCACCCGGAAATACTTGCCAATGGCTGTAGCCAAAGCCAGATCCCCACCCGCTGTCTGTTGCTCATTCTTAAGGAATACATTGATGTTGCCTTGCACATCATCTTTGGCACACAGGCGACACCACAGATGCCAGTCAGTTGAACTCATGTTCAATATTTTGCGTTTTTTTTAGTTTCAACAACAAAATTTGTCAAATAAAGTTGTAAACATATTGCTGCAGCTAGAACTGTTGTTAATGTGGTTCCGAAACGGAACCAGCATATTGTGGCAGTGATGCCAAAATCAAGCTAGAAAATTAGCTATAGCCAAAACGGCTGTTCACTAGAGATGGTCGCCTATCATGACACATTTTATGTCACGGAACTACCAATTATTTACTTATTTCATGCAGATTAAAAGCTCTAGCTCAGTCTTAAAATACGTTAAAACACATTTATTTTAAGGCCGCTTGTATAGTGATTTTTAAATTAAGCTTAAATAATTCAATAACCACCGAAGATTCTGGAGCGTGAATTGAAGAAGAAAAGGTATCATTCAAGGGTAAGTTCAAGTGTTTAACATTGAAAAGTTGGATGAGTCCAACTAAGGCGTTTGGTGTGTCCAAATGAAGAGCGTGTTGATACACGCAGATTTGTGGAGCGTAACCAATAGAGTACTTAAAAGGAATCCAGAAGGAGATGACTCGGCGCATGAAAAATGATAAAGCGCTCGCTTCTATAATATTGAGTGTGAGGCCCACTCAACTGAATTACCCAGCGGCGCACAGCTTAATTTGTTCAGTCGAAAGTATGCATTACGCCTGACGGAAAAGTAATGAGCTGCAACTGCTTCTTTTTTTATAAAGGAATAGTAAACAGAAAAAAATAATACGCGTTTGTAATGGGAATCCAATGGCACTTCGGCTCTAGCATACATGTTGCATTACCAGTAATACCAGTAAAGTAAGCTGAAGACTAAATTCTGGAAAAATCAGATCGACAGCAGGCTAATGAGAAGCGTGAAGATAATTGTTCTGGAGAAGTCCTTATGAAAGCTCGACATGGGAAACATCCTTTCGAAAGAGGACAGACCTATAATAAGAGGAATTATCTGAAAACCGAAAAACGGAACAACGGAAACTGCTACAACTGTGGTAAAAAGGACCATTTTGTTATTGATTATAAAGATGTTTTAGGAGTAATACATAGCGAGTAATACATGTCTGTGGTTCGAAGTCGATATTTTATCACATTTATTGATGATAAGACACGCGTTATAATACTGTGTATTTTATGAAGTAACAAATTGAGGTTCTGGGAAAGTTTAAACAATTTAAACTTACAGCAGAAAAGCAAACCAGGTACAAGGTAAAAAATTTACGGTCGGTTAACGGGCGCGAATATTTGAACAAGGAGTTCAAAAATTAGTTGTGTACGAATGGTATTAGGAATCAGCTGACGGTACCATACATACCACAACAAAATGGTGTGGCAGAGAGGGCGAATAGGACGACCGTGGAGATGGCTAACTGAAAACAGGAAACAGGTAAGTATGAATTCCTTAGAATCCAAGTTTTACAAACATAGAGTAAATAATTGTTTTATCCAAAAGTATTTTAAAAAGATAACACGAAAAAGCATTAATAACTCGATGAGAAATACACTTTAAGGTCCAACTCATGATACAACAATAGGGGTAAGGCGGCGTCAGTGTGATGAGTACTTTTGAAAAAAGCTTACACTTCAAGAGTACGCGCAGCACTGAACGTGAAGGTACATTGTACAGAGAACTCACTCTGACGCCGCCTTACCTTTATTGTTGTATCATGGTCCAACTCTACACATTTACTTCTGGCCAGAAACTGTCAGAATGTTAGTTTATACTAAACAATTCACGGGCACTTTGGTTAGGTTTTTTCTATATAAGGACAAATCGCTTAGTGGATTCAATATGCCCAATGTTTCCTATTTAAGAATATTTGATTAAAATCACGATTTGATTCCATAAAAATGTTCAATTTATGCCGCCGCAACTAAAATCTGGACCAATGTGCCAATGTGGACAAACCCTATTTTAATGAATGATTTAGGCTCTTAATTGACTAATCACTTTTCTTTTTAGTTATCTGTGTTGAAACTTTTATGATATATATTTTTAAGTCTTACGCTTTAAGTCTTAGGACTCGTTCCTTGACCAACTTTGCGTTTCATTCGCTGGATCTTCTGGAAATACTTTCATTGCTACTTCGTATATTCCAACGAACAGTAATTACCGGAGTTGCAAGAAGCGTATACGGAAATTGTCACATAGTTACGATTCCCCTTTGAACTGCCAGCACCTTTGTGTGGCTGGTGATTTTAACCTGGGTTCGCTTGTGTGGTAGCTCGATTCAGAGACTTCCTTAATGATTCGTAGTAATGGCAATTAAATCACATGACATCTTTATGGTAGATGAGCTATTCTGGAGTCGGGGAACTCGACTAAAGCGCTCTTTCTGGTTTATTCTAGTACACTAATATAGGCATTTTAAATTCGTTTATGCTTTATGGGGAAATGTTGTATCTAAGCTTAACTCTTAAAAAAAAGTACAACAAACATAATTAAATAAATTTAATTCCTTTTACTCGTCTTTAGGTTTAGTATGTTTTCGGGTAATTTAACTAACTACGGGATCAGCATCAACATCTACTTCAATTGGCAGTTTCTTTTTTCTGCCTCTGCGTTTGCCTTTCTTGGGTGTCAAATTCACCAGATCGTCCTTGTTTTTGGTACTGTAATGAAAAAAATAAGACTTTACTGAAGGGGAATTAGAGTGATACACATGTTTTTTAAAAGAAACCGTATGTAATTTATTCAGCGAGCCGATGCCAGCTTTACAGAAAGTAATTAAATCATTTTAAAATTTTGATTGTTTGAAGATTTTTCAATAGAGTTCGTGACCGAACCGCTTCGGTGTCGGAGTGTCCACTTTTCGCAACCTGAATCAAATCACTAAATATACGCCAATTTAAAAGAGGTTTACTTTGAAAACAAAAATGTTTTTCTTACTAAGACTATATTTCTAACCTTTCTTTTCTTTGACGAAATTTGGCAGAGCTTGGAGTTTGGAGACGTTTGCATTAAAAACAAAAAAGTTTTTCTCACTAAAACTAGTTTTCCGACGTATTGTTCTTATGGGAGCTATGAGATATAGTCATCCGATCCAGTCGGTTTCCACTAGAGCCCTGCACAAGCTTACACTAAATCATGTTAACAGTAGGCAATCACACTGTGCACACTATTGAACTAACTCATATGTCAAAACAAAACAACTCATTTGAACAATTGTGTTTCATTTGCTTCAAAGGCTTAATTAGTCAAAGTAAAGCTGTCGTGTGATTCTTGTCATCTCGTGTGTCCCGATCTCACACTGTTGTTGATATACTTATGTTTCAGTTCGCGTTAACAGTGTTGATTTCGTTGTCAATTTCCCCACAAATAACTTAAATTATTAAAAATGGAGCAGAATTCTTGTAATGTAAGTATATAACCATTCTTCTAAAGTACGCGAATTTTATGTATTTATAATAATGTGCCCTAGAACTCGCCACTACCTGGAACAATAGCTAAAATAAAAGCAAGTATTACTAGTGGTCTGGTCTGTTTCGTCATAAATGTTATGAGGTCGAAAAAATAAAAGTAACCGGTAACCGGCAAGAAGCTAAAATAGATGCTGAAACGAAACAATCGGTCACAAGGACTGTGACGAAGTGGGTCGTAAAAAATTGTCCGCCGTTCAGTGTCACAAGCGACTCAGGTATTGGTCGAAATTGGAAGTTGTCTAGGTCCCAATGTTAACGTCATCCAACTGCTACCTCATCCAACAACGGTATCCCGTAATGTCACGGACCTCTATAAAAAAGAACTCGGTTCGGCGATGCAGGAAATTTCATTAGTTAAAGGAAATGTAAACGGATAGTTTTCCCGAAAGTCCTTTTTATGCGTACCATTACATTATATAAATGAAGGTGCCATGAAGAACCGGCTGTTAGCAATGTTAAGCATGCATGGAGAATCGGAAACAGGTACGCGTTAAATATTCCTTAAATGTGAATTTTTTATTTGAATAAATAAGCAATTCTTGTGCAGGACCATTTATTCGTAACAAGGTTAAGCAATGTTTGGAGGCTTTTAACTTGCAGTTAGATGATGCGATAATCGTTACAGATCGTGGGTCAAACATGATAGCTGCATTTAAAGAATATGCCCACACCACCTTTTCAACCACCTTTGGAATAATGTTGTCGAAAAGACATTTAAATATGTTCCAGAACTAAGCAAAATGGAAAATATATGCGTAAAAACTTGCCAAATATTTCAAGAGATCCGGTGAGAACACTAATCTTGACTTAAGCCTTAAGGGGGGTAAGCTATTTAATATAAGAATAAT
>JAWNNO010001447.1:0-122254 GCA_035044985.1 Lordiphosa fenestrarum | reverse complement strand
TGATTCCTTCCTCGGGTGGCTGGTTATGCCACGCAGGTAAACGATTCTCTTCCCGGGTGGCTGGTTGCGCCACGCTGTCCCTTCTGGTTAGCTGGCGGCTGGTAGTTGCCGCGTCAATCTTCCTTTGGGAATCCGGATCGATGATTACGGTGGGAGGGTAACTGCCCTCCTTTACCCAATGGCCTTGTGGCTCAAAGGTGAATAATAATATATAACGGCCTTGCCGGAGTCAGGGATATAAGCAACTGCTCTTTATTAAATCCAAAATCAAACTAAAACTAAATCGGTTGCCGGCCAAAGCAGAAGGCAAAAAGCTAACAAAGGCAAAGTATAAATTCTTAAGCTACAAATGAAAACGCTGGCTCAACAAACGTGATAACGCTGCTCCTGCGGCCAAGCAAGGGATCAGGTTACAACTTCAGCCAGGGCACTGATCGCTGGGTTTTGCTGCGTCAGCGTTATCAGTGTGGGTTGGCTCGCGTGGTTTTGTGCGCGAGGGTTACTCGTTAACTACTCCCCCCTTGGAATTAAGACCGTCCTCGGTCGAGCCGATTTCCTCGATGACCTTTTGTATGTCTCTTGAGTCTCGTCTTCTCCTCAATACTTGACAGAGGAGGATAGAGCCACTGAAGGCAAGGCTGAGTACAGCCCCGGCCACAAACCAAGTCTTGGGTGACCCGGCCGTAGTCACTTCCTCCTTGAATTGCTGGATGAGGTGTAGGTTGTGGTTATTCATCCTATGAAGGAGTGGCATACTCAGAATGGAGTCATGAGCGGTGATGTTGACCAGAGGTGATCCGGCTATACCCGGGGACTTGTTCAGCTTCTCGCGTTGGTTCACATACTTAGTGTCGTTGATGGTGGCGAAGTGGCTGAACGTGAGTAGAAACGTGCCGATTGTGGTTATCTCCGGGCCATTGTCTGTGCTGACTCTCGCAGAGCACTCGTTGATAATGATAACCCCGTCGTCCACGAGTGTAATGGGCGCTAGGTGGCTCGGTTGAGAGTGGCAAATGGCTGTGCTTCCCGCGTGTAAAGCTCGGGCGCATGTGTCATGTGGGGAAGATTTGCAGAACGTGGCGTACGTGGTATCAACGCAATCTGTTACTGCCAATGTGTCCTTGTCGCATTCTGCCACGATGTCTTCTTGCAGTTGCAGAACTATGTGCTGGCGTGACACCGGGAATATAGTAACCTTCTTACAAATAAATCTGACATTAGGATACGAAATAAGTATGTGGATAATGTCTCCTAACTGAATGATCTTAATACTAGACGCTTCCATGAGACTAACTATAGGGACTTCTACTAACTGTTCCAGGAGAGACTTCAAATCGTTATGATCGAGAATAGTAGGGTTTATTATGCTAGATTTTGCAAGAGTGATTGTGAGCATAAGGTTTTGAATTTCTGTTATCAGCATTCTGTTCCTTGCCAAAAGTGCTTCATATAAGTGAGGAGTATTTACCATTTCATTCTTTTTTGCCCTGATTATTTGTTTCACGGTCTCTGTGAGCTGATTTATTTTTTTCTGGGTTTCGGAATTTATAATTACTTGCCTATTGTTAGAATCTATAAGTTGGGACTCGGACATTTTTATCTTCTCTAAGTCTGAGGCATCAGGAGTACCCGCTATTACCTTGAGTGCTGTACCTAGAAAATCTAAGCTTCTTGCTATTCTATGATGGATCGTTAATGCGGAGAGAAGGTTTCGGATGTGGTTGGTGTCAATATCTAATAGTTTTCTCATGTGAGATTCAGGGAAAAACTCGGACAACTTTTCTGTTTCGTTTACTATGTTTAAGAAGTCTGTTAGGTTACTAGAATGTCTCATAAAGCTCTGCCGCTCCCACACTAACACATTACCCCCTATTACCGGGATGTACCTGGTGTGTGAATAATCGGTAATCCGAGCATTTGCTGCGGCAAGTATACAAAGGAGTACGCCCACGGACCTGTAAGATAAAGTGGACGTATGAGTAGGTGCGTGGGATGTTTATTGCTAACTAGTGTGTTTGCGTCTTACTATTTGAGGTTGTCCTTGTGGACCACCCTCCCCTTAATAAGAACAGACGTTCCTATGTCTGCCTGTATTTTTTCCTCTGAGCACAATGGTGTCAGTTTGTTACCCAATCGTTTGTTGTTCTTAAGGAAGACCTTTTCTCCTACATCAAATACCCTGTTTTGTCTGCCTGGGTTACACCTATTTAGGTTTGTCTGCTGCGCTTTGGCGATTTTTTCTCTGATCGACTGTCCAAGTTCTCTTGTCATTGAGTGTACTACTTCGATGGGTGTTTTATCAGTGACTGAATGGAGTGACCTATTGTACTCTACCGTCGCCCTCATTATTAGTTCTGTTGTGTCATCGATTCTTCTATCGATTTTCAGGCATCGAGCTATTTCTATTAGGGTACTGTGGAAACGTTCCACCTGACCATTCGATGTGCTATGTAACGGAGGCGCGTTTACTATGTCTATTCCATACTCATTTTTAAGAAGAGTTGTTATCGTTTCCGAGTTGAAAGCAGCTTCATTATCGCAATAAACTGTCTTGGTATCTGGGAAAATGTTTACCAGCTGCAGGATGGGCGCTTTTAAGTCAGTGATTGTGCGTGAGGCTATTGGCTGCACCACGGCAAATTTAGAAAACTTGTCAATGCAAGTTAGAAACTGTTTTTTATCTGTGGAAAAAATATCGATGTGGAGCATTTCGCCAGTGTACGACGGAATAGGCGTTACCCCCAACTCCTGCCTTTTAGGATGCCTGTCATATTTAGCTTTTATGCAAACCTTGCAATTCACGAGAATTTCATTAGCCATTTTTGTCATTTTTGGGAAGTAATAATCACGGATTACCTGCTTGACGTTTTCTTGCGCTGCCCTATGTGCACGATTGTGCTCGGTCACAAGAATTTCTATCTGCTCGCTTTTATCGGTAATATCTGAGACAAAATTTTTGCAATGCCAGATTTTCGTCACCGGGAACCTTGACACGAGTTCGTTCTGAAAGCTAGCCAGAACTGGAAGCTCGCAATGTATTGCGTTTACCACGTTCGGGTTAATTATCTCCTTTAGCATTTCCAATAGCGAATCTTTGTCCGTGAAGCTTATTAAATGGCGAGTTTTACTGCCAAATAGAATTAAATCTCTTCTCAATGGAAACTGTGCGGCTTCTAGAACTATCTGGTTTCTGAAACAATTGAGAGGTTTCTCGGTTGTTTCGATCGTGTACGTCAAAGACATTTCGCTATGGATGGTCGCAGCGTCAGACTGGATTTCGTTCTGTAACGCGTTTACGTTTTGCCTCGAAAGGGCGTCTGCTACAAAATTCTCTTTTCCTGGCTTATATAAAATTTTCGCATTTTGTTCGTCGATGTATGCCTTCCATCTCCTGATTTTCGCATTTGTGTTCCTATCAGAAACTGAAAATGTGAGGGGCTGGTGATCGGTGAAAATTCTCGTATCTTTTTTACCATATAGGTAATTGTGGAGTTGCCCTAGAGCCCACACAATGGCCAATAACTCCCTCTCATTCGTGGCATAGTTTTGCTCACTACTTTTTAGAGTTCGAGATATCATGGTGATTGGTCTACCTCCTTGGGATAGCACAGCTCCGATACCGTTTGCCGATGCGTCGGTGGTTAAATCGAATGGTTCTTTGAAATCCGGGTACATTAACGTAACGTCTTCTGACGCCAAAATGTTTCGTAAACGGTTGAAAGCACCTCGCTGAGTTTCATTAAATTCAACTCGGACCTTTTTCGACATATGTTTGCTTATGGAGCCGTTTTCGCCCCTCAGCATGTCTGTCAGTGGTCTTGCGATTGAAGCGAAGTCCTTTACGAATCTTCTATAATAGCTGGCCAGACCAAGGAATGACCTAAGACCAAATAGGTTCTTGGGTTCCTTATATTCCTGTATGGTTTTTACCTTTTCTGGGTCAGTTTTTGCACCCCCTCTGGTTACTATAAAGCCCAGGTATTCAACACTTTCCTTGAAAAATTTGGTTTTTTCCTGTGAGACTGTCATGTTTGCGTCTTCTAGACATTTCAATACGATCTCAACATGTTTGAGATGTTCCCTCTCATCCCTTGAAAACACTATGATGTCGTCTGCGTAGACGTAGCATATTTTCCCTATGTGTTCTCTTAGTACGTCGTCAATAGCCCTCTGGAAGATGCTTCCTGCATTTTTTAAGCCAAAGGGTAAGCGGCAAAACTCATATTTCCCACCGTTTACTGAAAATGACGTCTTCTCGCGATCATTCTCTGCGAGGTAAATCTGGTGATACCCCGACTTCAAGTCAAGGGTTGTAAAAAATTGTGCCTTTCCTAAGTTCGCAAGAATCATAGGAATGCTCGGCATCGGGTAACGATCAGGGACGGTCTTTTCATTCAACTTTCTGAGGTCAACTACTAGCCGTTTGTTCCCGTCACCGTTGGGATCTAATCCCTTTTTGTCGACTACCCACGTCGGACTGTTATACGGAGATCGTGATGGTCTAATAATGCCATTTTTCAACATCTGCTGAATTTCATTGTTTACGAAATCTGTTACTCCGATAGGATGCGGGTATAATTTTGAATACACCGGCTCATTGTCAGTTGTGCGTATGGTGGCAATGACTGAGGTGTTATAGGGTAATGCCTCGTTAGAGGTCGAAAACACCTTTTTCCTCCTCTTTATCATATTTTTGAACTCCTTTTTTACAGAGTTCGGTATTGGTATATCGTTCACGTTAGTGAAACTGACTACTTCGCAATACATGAATTTGACAGGTTCGGATTTTCCGTCGTACTCTAATGTCAATGTATGAGGGTTAAGAGTAACTCCAGCCTTAATGATAAAGTCAAAGCCAATTATGGCATCAAACGGGTCTAGCGTGTCTAGCAGAAAGAATGGAGTCGCCTTACCAAAAATTTTAATCATGGTTTTCTCTTTAATTTTGCTGGATCCATGTATGGAATTTACAGCAAAAGATTTGTCCACCGGAATTACATTTCGTAGCTCCTTTACGGGCTTAACATAATTCAACGGCGACCCTGTGTCTATCAAGATTTTTATTGTTCTCCCAGCCAACCGTCGTTCGATGAACGGTAGTCGGGAGTCTGCCCTAAAAAATTAAGCTGAACGCTCTCGCTTTCAGAGTCACTATCATCATCTAAACTGGCCATTGCATCCTTTGCCGCCTGTTTATATTCTCGTTCTTCATCACCCTTTACGTCCTGGGCTACCTTGTTAACCCGCTGACGCCTGGGGCCTGTCACTCTTTCGGACGAATTTCGCCTTTTTTGATTCTGAACGTTGCCCGTACCTGGTTTCCCATACTCAGTACGTTGTCTAAATTTTGAGGATGAGTCTATATCCATTGGTTCTGGAGCATGATCACCCTCTTTCCGATCTTGTTCGCGATTTGTGTGTTTATTTTTGTATGACGGGTTTCGCTCCTGATCCCGGTCATCCCTGTTGTTCTTGTTTTGTCTGGAGTTAAAACGATTTTTGTTATTTCCAGCTGCCTGATTTCTCTCTTCTATAGCCTTAGCATATGAAGCAGAAAATATACTTCGTTCAATGCTTGCTTCCGCCTCCCTAGCCATTGCTAGTGCAGAAGGCAAGTCTTTTGGTTTCGATGGTAGCACAATTGCTTTTAAGGACCGTTTAAGTCCCGAAATAAATGCATGTAATGCATCATCTCTGACTTCATTGCAAATCAACGAAGCTCCTTCAGTTTCGTGAGTCATGACCACCTTGTTTGTAACGAGGGTGAGCTTTCGCTCAACATCGTCGAAGTATTCCATGAGAGTCCTATCTCCTTGCCTAACCATTTCCAAGTTTTGACGTAGGAGACGTAGTGACGTTTTATCAGCATACGTGCAGTCAAGTCGCGCAATTATGGCGTCGAAATTCAGCACTGTGTTATGTGACACTAGTACCGCATCTGCAGGTCCCCCAACTTTGTTCCTCAAAATAGTTACCGCCTGATAATGTGTAGTACTGGTATTAAATCCCCTGAAGATTTCGTACGCATTACTAGCCGCTTGTCTCCACCCTACATACTGGTCTTGCGCGCCATTAAATTCACGTACAGACTTTATTATGTCAAGTGACAAGTTGCACACAGCGTTGTGATCCACCGAAATTTTCTGATACGCTTCCACTTGTGGTGCCTCAATTCGCAAATCACTGACTTGTTGCCTAACTGCATTAATTTCAGCCTGGAAGCTTGCCTGTTGCTGCGCTAAAGCCTGACCAACAGCCTGGCGAACAGCACTGTCCACTAAAGCCCGAATTTGATTCACATCCATGTCTGGCACTGGTACTGTTCGAACTTGCGCTAGTCTATGATCTTCCTCGTCCCAACCGTCTTCGCTGTCGTACTCAATCTTTACCTCTCTATATGGACCTGCCCAGCTCATCAGTATCCGCTGAATGAGTCTAGGTTAATACTTCACTTTAATGGCTGATTTGCTATACTTCACAAGTAAATTCTCACAAATACTCTCACTTGCGACAAAAAAATTTTTTTCTGATTTCTATTCGATCTGAAGTCTCCCTTGAACTTACATGTTTTTTCTTTGATAGGGCCTTAGACTATTCTTCCTCCTCAGGACTTGAGTTCTTCTTTGGTTGGGCGCCAAATAAATGATTCCTTCCTCGGGTGGCTGGTTATGCCACGCAGGTAAACGATTCTCTTCCCGGGTGGCTGGTTGCGCCACGCTGTCCCTTCTGGTTAGCTGGCGGCTGGTAGTTGCCGCGTCAATCTTCCTTTGGGAATCCGGATCGATGATTACGGTGGGAGGGTAACTGCCCTCCTTTACCCAATGGCCTTGTGGCTCAAAGGTGAATAATAATATATAACGGCCTTGCCGGAGTCAGGGATATAAGCAACTGCTCTTTATTAAATCCAAAATCAAACTAAAACTAAATCGGTTGCCGGCCAAAGCAGAAGGCAAAAAGCTAACAAAGGCAAAGTATAAATTCTTAAGCTACAAATGAAAACGCTGGCTCAACAAACGTGATAACGCTGCTCCTGCGGCCAAGCAAGGGATCAGGTTACAACTTCAGCCAGGGCACTGATCGCTGGGTTTTGCTGCGTCAGCGTTATCAGTGTGGGTTGGCTCGCGTGGTTTTGTGCGCGAGGGTTACTCGTTAACTTATATGCGTAATAAAGTTGTTTTGTTTAATGTTATATGTTGTGTTTTATTTATTATTTTTTTTTTGCCTACTCCGTTCGTCGGCGCCGGTTCATCCACCGACTCGAAGGAGGCCTCCGCCGGCTCGGTTTCGAACGCCCACTCCCCGACCCACCTGCCTCCAGGAACACTCGCGGCCCTCCACGCCCCCACCGCAGACGGTGCCGACCCATATGAGGTGGCAGCCGCGATCTCTCCAGCCGCGCAACCTCCGAGCTGTGACCTTCTTCCTTATTTCGGCCGACCATTCCTCCCTCGCCAGCTCCTTCCACCTCCATGACCCTGGCGCATTCTCCCGGGATGCCTCTGGGTCTGAGAGATGCCTGTCCCAGGTCAGACGCTTGCTCGGAGCCCCGGGTGTTGGCCACTCCCACGGTCCCTTCTCAGCCGGCTCCTGCCGTGAGTCGGGTTCCGGCTGCCGGCGTTGTCCCCTAGTGTCCCTCGGGTTGGCTGCTCGGGGAGCTTCCTTTTCTTCCTCACCTCCTCGATCACTACTCCCGAGGCCGCCTCCGCCTGCTCCTCCTCTTTCCGCTCCTCCTCCCTCTGCCACGGCTCGCTCCACCGGTGCTGCCTCCTCTTCTCGGGTCTGCCGCCACCCAGCCTCCCGCGGGTCTTCCCACTTCGGCTCCTGCGAGTCCTCCCCATAGGGCTCCTGTGGCTGCTCCCATCCCTGGGGCTTCTCCTCGAACTCGGCACGTGTGTCAGCGGCGGCGAGCCTACCGGCTCCCACCCGGCTGTCTCCTCCGCTGGTCCTTCCTCCTCCGAATCGGACAGGTGGACTATCACCGGAATCGGGGTCGGTGGTCTCGCCGGCCTCCACGCCTGCTCCGGCGCCGGTTCATCCGCCGACTCGAAGGGGGCCTCCGCCGGCTCGGTTTCGACCGCCCACTCCCCGACCCAGATAGCGGGTGACGTCTTTCTCTCCTCCTCGGGGACTCCCACTCCCACGTGGGCGTCGGTAAGACCCTAGATGGTCGACGCCATGGACGATGCGTCCAGGCTGATGACATCTAGGGGCTTCCGCACCCTTGTCCTCCTTTGCGGGATGCGGCTACCTCGCCGATCGACTCACAAAAACGGCAGTCGTCGCCTCGCGACGCCACTGCGTGCCACACTTGTCTCCTCCCGGGATGCTGCCTGCCGAGCTGCTGTACTGAGCTCCCGGCTCTTCAGCGATCACGCCAGTATACCGTTTTTTTGTGAGCTTTCTTTCACGAGAGTCTCGCAACGGTTCCTGGCACTATCTCATGGTCGTATATGCGTCGGCTCTCTTCGCCGCCTTCTCCTGTAAAATTCTTAGGGGTCGACTCCTCGATACCCTGTAAACTTTCTTTTTCATTATGCAATGCCTTCATTGCAGCCCCCTTTTTTTTCTTTCAGAATCTGTTGGGGTTTTGTTATTTTAGGCTATTTTCTAATAGGTTTTTACAATCCCCTTCCTTCCCCGACTTCGTCTTCACCCTGATTTGCCGGTTTTAACCCGCTAATGTGTGCGGTTCTTACCTTCTGCTTCCCTTTCTCCCGTAACTCACATATCACGGAAGATATGAAACCTATGATCTGGTACGGACCCTCATACCTGGGTGATAGTTTTGCAGCAAATCCCTCCGATGCCTTTGAGAGATGGTGCGTTTTGACATAAACCTCGTCGCCTACCGCTGGTTTCCAAGCGCGTCTCCTCAGGTTATAATGCCGAGCCTGATCCTGAGCCGCCTTCTCCATATTTCTCCTTGCCACCTCAAAGATTTCCTGCAGTTTCTTCGCATTTTCTCCCGCATCCCTTCTCGCGTGACCTGTTCCGAGACTTTTTGCATCGTACAAGGCATTAGGCAACCGTGGTTCCCTTCATTGAACGAGGAATGCCGGTGTGTATCCTGTGGATTCCGTCACACTGTAGTTGACTGTTAACGTGAGTTCCGGCAATAGCTCGTCCCACCTCCTCTGATCGGAGCCCGCAAACTGAGCTATCATAGTCTTCACTGTTCTGTTTGCTCGCTCCGTTGGGTTCTCTTGAGGAGTATATGGCGCTGTAAACTGATGGGATACCCCCATCTCTTCCAAAAATCGATTAAACGCCTTACTCGTGAACTGTGCCCCATTGTCTGTAATTAGCACCGTTGGTACTCCGAACCGAGCCAAGATTCGTTCCCTGAACGCTTTCTGCAAGGCCACCGCAGTTGCAGTTCTTAGTGCTACTAGTTCTGTCCATTTTGAAAATCGATCGATCAGAACTAGTAACACCGAGTTCCCATGCTTCGATCGTGGCAATGGTCCTACGAAATCTGCACAAACCGTGGCCCATGGCATTCGGGGATCTGCGTAAGCATTTCCCAGCCGCTTGCAATTGTTGAGACTTGTATTTCTGGCATGTTTCGCATTTCCCTACATACTTCCGAATGTCCCTTTGCATTCCGGGCCAGTAATACCTCGCGGCAATTCTTGCTATTGTTCGCCTTGTGCCCGTATGCCCTGCCTTTGCTGCATCATGATTTTCATGTAGCACCCCTTTCTGATCCTTTTCCGGAACACACAGTTTCCACGCAGCTACTTCTTCATGTCCTGCTCGATGAGGACTTTTTTAAATAGTCTGGAAATTTCGTCGGATTTTTCTGAATTTTTTTCTCCATATTCTGGATCCAACCGATCCTCTCACCTTCAGCGGCTACCATCAGCCTCTCGCATTTCTCGGTCTCCAATGGTGGCCATGAGAGTGCGTCGGCTACCACGTTGAGTTTGCCTTTCCTGTACACTACCTCAAAGTCGTATTGCTGCAATTCTAAAGCCCATCGGGCAACCCGCCCTGATGGACTTTCTATAGAATTCAGCCATTTCAATGCCATGTGGTCCGTTATAACCTTAAAACGGTATCCCTCTATGTATTGTCTAAGTTTGCGGACTGCCCAAACTATCGCCAGGCACTCTTTCTCCGTCGCCGAGTAATTTTGCTCAGCTGCGTTGAGAGTTCTACTGGCGTAGGAGATAACTCTCTCTCCTTCGTTTTGATGGCAGAGTTAATATCGCTCCCAAACCTTAGTTGCTCGCATCCGTTTGCAACACAAATTCCATCTCGAAATCCGGGCACGCCAGTACTGGTGCAAACGCAAGTCTTGCTCAAACTTTCTCGAACGCAACCCGTCTTTCCTCCGTCCACTCCCATTTAACTCCCTTTTAAAGTAGGGCGTTTAATGGTTGTGCCGTAGACGCGAAATCCGGGACAAATCGCATGTACCACGACGCTACCCCCAGATACTGTCTTAATTCTCTAACGTTTGTGGGTGGTTTAAGTTCTGCTATCGCCGCCACTTTGTCAGGGTCCGTTTTAATGCCTTCCTCAGTCACCATATGCCCCAAGTACCTTAACTTCTTCTTGAAGAATTCGCACTTATCCACATTTATCTTGAGGTTTGCTGCCTTCAATCTGCGAAATACCCCAGCCAGGTTTTCCATATGCTCTTCCAGTGTCCGCCCTATCACAATGATGTCGTCTAAATATGCGAACGCATGCAGCATCATTTCCGGACCAATTACTTGGTCCAGGGCTCGTTGGAAAGTGGCTGGAGCAGAAGCGAGGCCAAACGGCATTACTCGCCACTGGAATAGCCCCCTTCCTGGAACCGTAAAGGCTGTACAGGGTCTGCTTTCCGGCTCTAACGGAATTTGCCAGTAGCCATCCTTCAAGTCAAGGCTACTAATATATTTTGCTTCCCTCAATTGCTCAAGGATATGATTCACCCCAGGCAATGGATATGCATCCTTTTCCGTTCGTGCATTCATTTCCCTGTAATCGACACAAAACCTCAATTTTCCCGTCTTTTTTTTAACCATTACTACTGGTGCACTATGAGGACTTTTCAACGGCTCAATGCAACCCTTTTCCAACCGTTCATCCACTTTGCTGTTTATCTCAGCCTGCATTTTCGGATTCTTTGGAAAGCATCGTTGCTTCACCCGCCTGTCGTCCTTCATAGTTATCCTATGTTGCGTAATGTTTGATAGGCCCTTCATGTTTGCAAATTCCGCTAATTCCTTTTGCAAAAATTTCTCCACGCGCGTTTCTGGACTTTCTACCACCGGCTCATCTCTTGCTCTTGGCTCATCTCTTGCTCTTGGCTCCTCTGGCCTGTTCACCTCGCTTTCTACTACTGCCACTGATATTTTCTCCTCCAACCAACCATTCCTTCGACCTCTTGGTGGGATCTTGATTATCATCCCCGCACACTCAACTTTCAGACCAGCCTTTACCAGAAAGTCCCATCCCAGCACAAGTCCATCTATTACTCCTGGCAGGACCAGTAATTCCATTGCTAAATCCTTATATCCGAACATTATTTTTGTTTCGAAATTTTCGCACACATTGCTGCTCCTGCCATCTGCTAGCCTCACTCGTCTCCTCATTTGGCTTAGCGATCCTTCCCCTCGCATCCTCTGCAAAATTTCTTTGCTCACAAAGCTACTGGTAGCCCCAGTGTCGACTGTGGCCTTGTACGCTGTCTTTCCGATCAGCACTGTTGCAGACAAATGCGCTCCCTCTTCCTGTAACTCTCCTATTAATGCTGAGGGGCTGGTCCTGCGACTCCCGCTCGTCCCTCGCAGACCGGGGTCGACGATCGTTTCCCGAACGCCTGCAGCACTGCCAAGTCTTCACTCCTATCCGTCCGCACTGCCAACAGTATTCTCTCCATGCCCCTTGGCACTCTCGGCAGAAATGTCCAGCTTGCCCGCACCTCCGGCATGCTTGTGAGGGATTCTCTATGAATCCTTCTCCGAGTGGTTGTACATCCGCATGTGCGTGTCCTTGGGGTGCTATTCTTGCACATCTATGACAACCGTCATAAGGTGCATGAAATTCTGTCCCGACTGTATTAGGAGAGCTGACTGCCATAAATCGCGACCTATTCGGTCTGCTTTCCTGCCTCAAATTATATCTGCCTCGCTCCAATTCCTCAAATTTGTCTGCGAGCTTAATTAATTGAGTCAGATTTTCGCACACAAATGGTCGTACGAACGCTAGTAGGCTGTTATTTAGTATTGTGCTTAACTGCCTAGCTGACTCCAATCGTAGTTGTCGCATTAATGTCTGCATCTCGACCATGTATACTTTAAAAATTTCAGACACCCCCTGTTTTCTTCTATACACTTCGTCCTCCAATATTGTGAAGTAATCCCTGGGCAGAAAATACTCCTGGAAGCTTTCCAATAACACTGCCCATGTGGTCCATTGCTAATTATTTGCCACATACCACTTAAGAGCTATCCCTTTTAGTAACTCCGGCATTGTCCTCGGTAACCAATTTGCATTTATTCCGTATGTGTCTGCTGACCATTCCACATGCTCAATAAACTCTAGTGGTTTGCCTTGTCCATGGAAACTTATGCCCCATTCTCTCACCTGTTTGGCTACTTTTGAGTAGTCACTCCTTGGCGGTTGCTCTGACGACGTCCGTCCTGCCTGGCTCTGTGGACTTCTCGCCGCCGCGGTTATACTGGGTATAGCCAGTTCTTCCAGTTCGAGGTCTTGCTCGGGTAGCTGTACTTGCTCCTTAGCTGGGCTGTTTCTGGCATGAAGTCTAGCCAATTCGTCGTTCCTCAGAACCACGTTCATGTCTTTTTCCATACTTTGTGCCCATTCACCGAACTCTTTCCTCATATTTTCCACTGTTCCACTCACTTCCAACCCAAATTCTTTAGCATATTTAATCAAATCCTCTTTTTTTGAGGTTATATAAACCCACGCTTGTACCATTTTAACGATGTTTTATTCTTCTTATTCTTGCAATAGAATCAGTCGAAGCAGACGGACGCATTTTTCATACGATCCTCACTTAAACTTATTTCAATCGCGTTAAATAAATATATAAATTTATATTTCGGGCTACACTAGTTGACAAGTGCTGTGTCCACACAACGTATCCCCTAAAAATCGTTTAGACTCATTTATGCACAAATAAACTGCATTAATTATTGTGTTTCGTTGTCGTTTCGTGTATGTGTGTGAGTGCGCACGCAGTTCTGACCTTTGAGCCCTAATCATCAGAGAGACGCTTGTGGATCTTGGGCTTTGGAGAGAGAGAGTGTGACTCAAGGTTTGCATCCACTCACACATTCACAGACTAACACATATAAAAAAGCAATTCGACAATAACTACATATTTGAGTCAACCTCCCTGACACCAAAACACCAACACCGACTTTAAGGGTGGCCGTACCTCGGATGCTTCAGCTCCGCAGCTTCTTCAGCTAGTCGACTAGCGTTTTGAAGAGCAGGCTGGCCTGATCACTTCCAATATGCGAGAAGCCAAACAACACATGTTGGCTGTGCTAATAGAGCGACTTGATGGACTATCAAGGGAGGTGAAGCAACTCAACAAGCGTGTTGTCACACTGGAGGCTGAGGTCTGCGAGCTGCGCTCCTTTAAAGACCGGGTGGGGGTGTTGGAGTCTAGACTGGCGATGCAGCGTTCTGGAAGCACTGCGTGCGACATTCGAATGCATTTGTCGAAGGCGAAAACCTCACTCACATCTTTAATGCTCTTTGTTCTGCACTTAAAATCACACTTGCGCCACGGCTCAAAGAGGTATTTAGACTTCGGAAAACGGCACATTCGATTACCGACCCCGCTATTATAATTAAATTTGAGATGTTCAGCGACAAGGTCTTACTAATGAAGCAGTTAGCTGCTTACCGTCGCGAGACAAAACAACACATAATTTTGGAGATGCTGGACTTTGACTCTTCAGCGCCCTTCTATATTAATGACCAGCTAACCAGAGAGAACTATGCAGTTTTCAAAGAAGCTTTGCGGCTGAAAAAAAGTAAAGTTCTCTCTGCAGTCTTCAATCGTCGTGGGCTCGTGCACGTCAGGCGAAATGCGAGTGATGGCGTGCATTGCATTCAGAGCTTGGAAGAGCTTTGGAGTTTGACAAACGGTCATTCTCTGCCTTCCTCCTCCCCTCCCTCCTCAGATATTGTCACCAATGAACCTTATGCTCCCGCTGATGCACCAGCTGGCTCGGAAGTGTCTCAACTGCAGCAGAGCTTTCGTGAGCAATTGTAACAAAATAATATTAGAAAACTGTATTTCCTTACTCTACTATTTGTACCTAAACTTAATTTTACTTAGCTATATCGTTAATTTTGTCCTTGCCAGTATAGTCAAATCTGTTCAGTGTGCGTTCCTAATAGGCCCTCATCTCCCCATTGGAGTTAATACCTTGTAGTTCCATAGCAAGCAGCATAATTCGAATTCTAGGAAAACAAAGAAACGGTTTAAATATTGTTCACCTTAACGCGCAGAGTCTAGGGAAGAAAATGGATGAGCTTAGATTCTTATTTGTAAATTCAAATATAGATGTTGTATGAGTTTCTGAGACGTGGTTTGTCTATAATTCCAGTGATTTATTGTTTGATTGTGATGGCTACATGTTGTACCGTTCAGACCGTGTAAGCCATGCCGGTGGTGTTGCGATATATATTAAAAAAAATCTTAGGAGTAGACTAGTATGTAAGAATTCCCCTGAGAGTGCAATAGAATATTTATTTATAGAAATTTTACATAACAAACCTGGTGATAAAACATTGATTGGTTGTAGTTATCGACTACATCGGCAACTCGAATACTCTAACCTGATAAATTTACTATTGGACTTTTCACTGCTTTATTCCGATGTCATATTGACTGGTGACATGAACAGCAACTTGCTCAATGAAAACCACCTCCAACACGAAATGGAATTTCTTGGGTTAAGTGTGGTCAATAACACTGTACCTACACACTTCACAAATAACTCTAACACCCTGTTAGATGTTTTCTTTGTCAGAGACCCTAACAAAATTCTAATCTACGACCAAGTCTCAGCCCCAGCTTTTTCGAAACAAGATCTTATCTTTTTGACTTACGAGTTAGACCTAGACCACATTGACCTTACTTTTACATGTAGAGACCTTAAAAACATTGATTATGCATCCCTCGCTGTAGAATTTAGTAAATGTGACTGGTCCCCTATCTATAACATCTCCAACCCCGACTCGCAACTAGCAGTATTTCACTCGAATTTTGACTATCTACTCAATACATGTGCACCACTTAAATCAAAAATAATCAAGCCATCCCAAAATCCATGGTTCAATAATACCATTAAACGCTACATTAAACTGCGTGACGTTGCCTACAACAGGTGGAAACGTTACAAAACTCACTCTTTACGGTCAGAATTTAAAAAACTTAGAAAAACCGTCACCAAAATGATAAGCTCTGCTAAAAGTGCATTCTACCACACTAAGATTACCAGTGCTAGAGCATCGGGTCAAATTTGGAAGGAGCTCAAGAAGCTAGGTATAAGCAAAAGTAGTCCTCTACCAAGTTGTGATTTGGATGTGGATCAACTAAACGAAAAATTTTTGCAGGCAAACGTATCAGCTCCAACTCGAAATATGTATGTAGACTTTAGGCCCCGCTGTTATATTAGTTTTAGCTTCATGTGTGTCCGCTCGTGAGATGTCTTAGAAAGTATTTTAAATGTTAAGTCGGATGCAGAAGGTCTGGACAAGCTAAACACTAAATTTTTAAAAATTCTACTGCCAATGATAATTGATCACATTACCCATATTTTTAAACCGCCATTACTACGTCCATTTTCCCTAACATGTGGAAAGCCGCAAAAGTGATACCAACACCTAAATCGAGTGGCGATTTCAGACCTATCTCCATCCTTCCCTTTCTATCAAAGGCCTTCGAGCAAATAATTGCCAAGCAAGTGCAAGCATTTCTTGACCAAAACTCTCTTTTGAGTCAGAAGCAATCAGGATTCAAAAAGAACCGTAGCTGTACAACTGCCATCTTAAATATAGTCGAAGAAATCCGCAAACAAGTTGATGAAAGCCATGTAACATTCTTGACCCTATTAGATTTTAGTAAAGCATTTGACACGGTGGACCGTGGCACTAAGCTAAGCCATTTATTCAACTTTTCTTTCTCTGCTTCGAATATGATTAGATCATATCTTTCATATAGACAGCAAGCCGTAGTTTCAGTAACCGCATGTCACAGTTACTTCCGACTACTCGGGGAGTCCCTCAAGGGTCTGTTCTTGGTCCGCTTTTGTTTTCGATGTATATAAATGACTTACCTGATAGTTTGTGTAACTGTGCAGTCCATATGTATGCTGACGATGTTCAGCTGTATGTTAGTCGTCCGTTGAGTGAAATCGTTGACTGTGTCAGTTTATGTAATGAAAACCTCCTTAAAATAAGCAACTGGGCAAAGGCGAACGGTCTGGGGTTGAACCCGTAAAAATCTAAGTGCTTAATTGTGTACAAAAAGACAATGCCTTGGAATATGTGAATCAAATATGTAACCTAGGTATACAATTTAATGCAACGCTCTGCTGGAGCAACCACATAGCATAAGCTTCTGGAAAAACTTATGGCTATCTCAGGCAACTATCTGTTTCAAAAAAAATTATACCGCAGAACATTAAAATGCTCATAGCAAGAACATGTTTAGTACCGACTTTATTTTATGGTATAGAAATTTTTGCTTGTAGCGATGCTAATAGTGTGCAACGACTCCGAGTGACCTTCAACTCTATTACGAGATATGTCTTCGACCGTAAGCCCTCTGAGCATATAACGACATTTGCCAACCAAATATTTAACCTGCCTCTTGAATCGTGGATTAAGCTTAGAACTCTCATTTTTGTCCATAAAATAATTGTTAATTGTGAACCACCGTACTTATTTGAAAAATGAGAATTCGCCTCATCCGCGAGAACTAATAATTTAATTTGCCCAAGATTGAACCTGGCCAGCTCAGGACAACATTTCTTCGTCTTTGCTGCTCGCTGCTGGAACCTGCTTTCACACCAACTCAAAACCATTAGGAACGCAACACTTTTTTAAACTAACCTTACCGCCTATCTTAAAAGTCAAAACGATTAAAAATGATTAGGTTATTCTAATAACAATCAATTTAAAAATTTTGTAAAACTTTATTAAATGTTAAATTTCCTTATTAGTTAACTAAGCTAGGATACATTATTTATTTTTCAACTACGTCCGAACAACAAATTGTGACCAATACTATAACTATCAAGACTAGTTCTTGTTGTATTGGGAAACTATTAAACAAACAAACAAATAAAATACCACGTTGGGCGCCAGTTGTAACGAACCTTTGCAGCTGGGCGTAGCTCAGGGGTGCTTTGGGGATCACTTCAACAAATTTGTATTGAAGCATTGCCAGAAATAAGAAGACAAACGTTTAAAGGTACTTTAGTCTATATTTGAGTTGGTGTAAATCACTTATTAATAGGCTTAGCTTACAATTCGCGTTACACTATAGGTCTTATCTCTTACGTTCGCCCGATCGCGCTTGCTCACGCACCGACTCGAAGGACTCGCGCAGTTCCTAGTGCTCCTCTCTGCTTCGCCGTGCTAATCGCTCCGACCGTTCGCAGGATGCTACGCACTCCACACTGGCTTCCTCTGACCTTCTTGCAAATTGTCGTCGAGCTAGATCGCTTCGACTTCTCGCACTATTCGGTCTTTCGCCTTCTCGGTTCACGTGTCTGCACTCGCACTTAGATTCGCTATGTTTACTTACGCTCCGCGCACTTGTAGATTACCGACTGTCCTGTCTTCAGGGCAGCCGCTCCCTTTATAGCTGGGACGCAGCCCCCCTTCCGCTGCTCCAAGCAGGGCCTCTGTGCTTGTAGACTCCGTTACAAGTCCTAAACGGGGCCTTCCGCTGCTGCTGCTGTCACCAGGCCTCGGGCTGCTGTCGTTTCAACGGGACTTCCGCTGCTTCCGTGCTGCCTAGCAACACAAATTGTTGTCCACTGAGCGAGTGTAGGCAGCGCGTTCTGCATGAGGTCACACAGCGTCTGTGGAAATACTCCACATTTGAAAATAGCAATATCGTCCGCGTAGTCCACCACAACGTGTTCCTCCGCCTCCATAAGCCGCAGCAATTGGTTATCTGTTACAACCCTTAGTAGCAGAGAGAGTAAGTCTCCTTGCGGATTTCCTCTGTTAACATATCTGCGAGCAGAATCTTACTAGCGGCACATCCACTCCTACATATTTTAAGGCTGAGGTGATGGCTTTAGGTTAGACGTTATTAAAGGCACCCTCAATGTCGAGAAATGCTACTAGAGAATAATCTTTTACTTCAAGAGATCTTTCAATCTTTGAGATCAGAGAGTACCGGGTGGTTTCGGTGGACCTACCCTTGCTATAAGCATGTTGTGTGCGTGCAAGATGCGAGGGACTTATAGTTTGCCTCAGGTGTACATCAAGCTTCTCAAAAGTTTGAGTAGAAATAAGGATAGGCTGGTTTTTCTATACATGCGCACATTTTGTATTTACCCTTGGTGGGGAAAAGGTTATACTTTGGTGTCCTTACACAATATCTACTTCACTCGAGGATAGGCGAAGTGGAAGAGCAACGGTTTCCGCTTTAAAGTGTAGCTGATTTATTTGCAACACCCGGATCATTTTGCGAGAAGCTGTCCTTGTCAAGGTGGCATCGGCATCCTCCGGTAGAAGAAGCTCCTGCTCTGTATACAGGCTCCCGAAAGCTGGTCCATGGTCGGAACCTATTAATGTAGCTACAGCGCTCCTCTTGTTGAGGGGTACGCTTTACCTCCATCTCATCACTCTGTTCCTCTACCGCCACATCAGAACTAGCTGATGTGTCGGTTTTGAAGACAGTCATTTGGACTCGCTGAAACCGATAGTTGAGGATTCCATTGCATTTGGTTAAATTCTCAACGGTTGCCACATGAACCTAAAAGGTGATGTCTCTATCACCTTAGTGGTTGCCCATGTTGAGTGCTCTACTCTGAGTACCTTCCAGTTGTTGGTAGCAACACCAGGGTTCATCATCTTTATGAGCTGAAGAATTTTTTCCGGTTTCGCTGGGTGAACGAGTAACCAGGATCTGGCCCTCGGACAGGATGGTATGTCCTTGGCATCCACAACCTTCAGCATGGCCCCGGGGTATACCACACCCACCTTTGAGATGGCGGACTTATATAGATCTACGGATCTATCGTCCCCACAAGCTACAAACCGGATGTTTCCCTGAAACCATCCTATGCTGTGACAACAGGGAGGCGCCCCTGGGGATTCCAGGAGCACATCCAGGGCCATGGATGAAAGCGGTTGCTGGTCATCCATAGACCGATCCATCTTTGCAGTGGCTGGCTGCTCAGGTGGGGTCAAGTTGTCTGTTCCTTTTTTCCAGCAGGTTGCTGGTCGGGTGGGTTCATCTCTAGACAGAAGTCCGTTAGAACTTCCCTCGCCCAGGTAATGTCCTCCTGGAGCGTGGAGAAATCCTCTTTTGACGACTGGTCCATCCTGATTTGGTTAGTTGCCAAACGTTTCAGGATACGGTACGCCTTGCCCTTATCTACGGTTCCGACCCTTATTGGGTCGGGCCTAGTGTACACCACGGCTCTGCTGCAGACTATCTTTGAGCCATATTCTGACCCATGGGTCGAAGCCCCAGCTGCTGGACTTTCTTCCCAGAGACAGAAGAGGGCTTCCGATTGTATGCAACAGAAGACGTGCTGCTCCAGCACTGATTGGTTGTCGGTAGTGGGTACACACACTTGCGTGTGCCGACGGCCACAAAGGGGGTGGAGTTGCAGAAACACACAACTGCCTTGGGTCTAGCAAAAATATATTAAGCTTCGATTGATCCACAACTTGAGCGGCACTTTAGTGAATTGATGTCAACTGTCACTGTCTTTAGCACAAACGTACGCGATTTTATATAATAAAATAAAGATTTTTTTTGCAGAGCACAATAAAAGCTTGACCGTACGACCAGTGTGAACTAATCGTTATTATCGACTACGATAATGATAGCAAAATTTTTAAACTTTAGGGCTCGTGAGCGACCTCTAAACATTCATCAATCTTCGCTTAACTTTATTTTTTTAGTTTAACATCAAGTCGAATGATTTTGGGCCATAAGAGCTAGCCACCTTAATGATGATATATTTTTTTAAACCCTTACAGACGGTAAACTGAAATTGTCCAGATGTTTGTAACGCATAGATGGAAGCATTTCCGATCAGCATGACGAGCTGAGTTGATTTAGCCTTGTCCGTCTGTTTCTATTCTATCTTCTCCGTTAGTTTTAAGGCTATCGCGACCAAACTCTGTACGAAGTCTTCTGGTACAAATACTCTGAACATTTGTCGGAACCGGCGGGATCTGATAACTATAACATATTGCTGCCATTGGAAAGATCGGTCGGAAAACTAGTTCTAGTGAGAAAAACGTTTTTGTTTATTTGCTAGTTTTCTATGCTTCTCCATGAATCTGCCAAGTTTGGTCGAAATGGGACATCTATATGGTATAGCTGCCATTGAAAAGTAAGGTTATAAAAATAATTTTAGCAAAAACTTTTTTGTTTTCAATATAAACCTCTTTGAAAATGGCATATATTTATTTTATAAGCCTAAACACAATTCATCAAAGTTTTGTCAAAATCGGATGACTATAGGTTATAGCTGCCATAGAAATGATCGATCGAGAAACTAGTTTTAGTGAAAAAACCATTTTGGTTTTCATAGAAATGCAGAGGCAGAAAAGTAGTCTTATTGAGAAAAACTAGTTTGATGTTATTTGTTGGGCCAATTTTTGTTCTATGTTTAATTGTTGTTGCTGTGGGTTTGATGGCCGTCGTGCTTCATACAAAATTAAAATACTTTTATTTTACATTGTCCTCCTACGCGTTCCGGTGCATTTTGCGCCTTCCTCAGGGAGCCTTTTTTTATTTTTTCGTTAAACACAAATACACATTAACATAACATTTCATACATACATTCATTACAATTTTTCCTAACACACTAATTTCTCTCCATCCAGTTTTTATATTGTTTTATGTCGTCCCATTATATTTGTTTTGTTTTCTAAAGTGTTTAGTACATGTAGTTGATTTGTTCTATGTCTTCTTTGTGGTTTACTGCTCGCTCTCCCCGTTGTTGTATGCGGAGGCTTTCCAGTGTCAGTCTCGTTCTCTCTCTCTTTTCTATGTCCAGCACTTTGACGTTCTCAAAATCAGCTGTGTGTCCAGATGTTGTCAAGTGTTGTGATATTGCTGTGCTTGTCTTGTTGTTTTTCGCATCTCCTTTATGCTCCGCTATCCTCGTCGCAGGCGTTCGTTTTGTTTTCCCAAATATATTGCGTCTTATCAGTCTTTTCTCTCTGTTCGGGTTCAATGCTCTTTGTCTGGGTGGCGTTTGCTATTAATCTTTCTATCAGCTGGTCTGGATAACTATTTTTCCCTAGTATTGTTCATAATTTTATGTAGATCTCGGGTCTGTATGATGCGTCTCTTAGAGTGTAGGCTTTGTTTATGACGTTCTTGGCTGTGTTTATTTTCTGTGCTATGGGCTGGTTTGAATGAAAATTCATTAATCTTCCTGACGCTATGGTTTTTGAGTACCATTTGAATTTTAGTTTTCCGCTGTCTCTTATTATTTCCGTGTCCAGGTAGCATATATTGTTATCCTTCTCTACTTCCATCGTGAACTGAATCCGTGGGTGTTGTTTTATTATACAAAATATATCGTCCACATATTTTGTTAATTGTTTAATTTCAATGTGTTTCTTCCCTAGTATTCCTATTGCATCATCCAGAAATTTGTCAAGTACTATATTTGCTATGGTCGGTGAGATAGGGATCCCCATAGGCATGCCGTTGTGCTTAAAATTATTTAGTCTTGCCGCTAATTCGCTTCTAATTGTATGCCTGTGTTTCTCATCGTGTATCGTTTGTATTCCTTGTTCAAGGTCGGAAATTATATGTATGGGTGATATATTTCCGTTGGTGATTGGTAATGCAAACTTGGATCCAAGCGACAATAACCACTGCGTCTCCTCTGGAAAATCTAACTGAAGCGAATTAACGGCAGGACTAAATAATTTCAAACACAACAGGAAATTAAACCAAAAGGATAAAGTGATACTGACCATTGCCAAGAACACGGAAGACCTCATTAAAGAACACCGAGACAATGTCATAATAACACAAGCTGACAAAGGAAATAAAACGGTAGTTATGTACATAACAGCTTATGTAGATAAAATGCAGGCACTACCAAATGATAAAACTACTATAAAACTAAAAATAACGCAATCATCAACAAAATTACCTATATTGCTCCGGAGGACATGCACCGAGAATGTATGGACTGCCAAAGATCCACAAACAATGTACACCTCTCAGACCCATAGCTGCGTCGCAGAGCGTACCTTGCTATAAATTGGCAAAATATTTGGCCGGCATTCTGGGAAACATTGTATCTGAAAATTGCAGTATGACCATTGACCACACAAATCCAAATAATTTAATTTAAACTTCAATTTTCTTCAATCGTACTGGATCAATTTGATTGAAACTTAACATGGATACTAATTAAAGCCTTCTTAATGGCTGGGACCAAGCTCAAAGAGTTAGCGTCGAATATCGGTATCACTGCAGCTTGGCTAGTTCTCCTCACTACTTCCGGATGGGGAACCAGCGCACAGGGCTTATCAGTAGTGAACCCTTGCCAAGGTGTGCCCACTGTTAAGCAAATGACTCGAAAACGTATGGATTAATTTTGATCAGATTTTGAGGAAATGTTCTTTAATATGTGCCCTTTTAGCTGACATAATTTAAGCAAAAGATTATGAAATTCTTAACAATTTTGCATTAAAAGTTGTTTAATTTGATCACTTAATAAGGCAGAAATTCAAAAACAAAAAATGCTTCAGTGTTCCACACTCCATCGTTCCAAATTCGACGCTATCTCATCGACGTTATTTTGACGGACATCACAACTGCGCACATCTCATCGGCAATTCCACCATTTCACAATTTCACAATTGAATGCCTTCTTTTGACTGACCATCTACTTAAACTAAAATACCAAAAAAAAGGCTGACCACATGGTTCATTCATATAACGATAAAAAACTGATCGATAGATAATTTAATTTAAACTTATGTTGGACTCACAAAATTCTCCTCCCAAGTATTGGGATCAACAATACTTCACTTATTCAATACTTCACTTATTCAATACTTAAAGCTTAACTAGTTTTATAACAGATCTCTTATATATGTATACCAGTTTTAGTCTTAACGACAACAATTCTTACGCGACCATCATGAGCTGGATACGTTTTAATTATTATGCCCTTGGGCCAGCAATTTCTTGGTAAATCAGAATCCAATATTAACACGATATCGCCCTCTTTAGTAACACCATTATCTTTTGACCACTTTCGGCTACATAATAAGTACTGTCTATAATTCTATTTCCACTTACGCCAAAATTGATCAGCTATGAGTCCCTAAAACTTGGACCTATTAAAATGTCTTTGGGTGTCAATGGCTCAATTTCTATTAAATCTGATGGGACATATAAAAGAGGTTCAGCATCAATTATATTTCACAAAATAATGTGATTGGTACATATTCCCTTGGATGACGTTCTTGAAGCATTGAACTTAAATATTTTTTCACTGTTTGAATGAGTCGTTCCCACGCTAGTCCCATATGTGGACTTAATGGGGGATTGAAACTTACACTTTTAGTCAGTTAATAACTGTGTTAGCTGAGTCATTTGCCATTTAGATGTTTCTTCCCTTATGTCTTTACTTGCTTTTTTAAAATTTGTGCACTTCCTCTGGATAACCGCGTCGACTAGCAAACTGTCGGAAAACGTGCATGAAAGCATTACTGGACAAATCCTCCGCGATTTCGACGTGTACTGCGCGACTTGCCATACAGTTAAAAATAACACAGTAACTTTTAACATGACACCGATTAACTAAAATTTCGATGGGTCCAAAGTAGTCGATTTCCACTTTCAAAAAGGGTCTCTCCGTAGGTTCTACTCTACAAGTGGGTAATTGACCCATTCTTGGTTCTTGAGGCATGGCTTTTTTATTTTTGCAAAATTGACAGTTTAAAACTACCATTTTTACTGTATTGCGACAATTTGTTATCCAAAATCTCTGTCTAAAACTGGCTATCACCGTCTCCATACCGATGTGGTATTTTTTAGCGTGGTAATACTGAATAATTAATGTCGTAATCGCATGTTCTTTGGACAAAATAATTGGGGTTTTGGCATCAAAATCAAATTGCTCGTCGTCAACATTGTCCAGTCGGCCTTTAAGTCTTAATAATCCGTCGTCTGAGATGTATATGGGGAGGGATTTTAGAGAACTTGTATTCTCAATGGCTTTACCATTTATCAAACGGTCAATTTCCCTACCATATCAATCAAATTGAATGCTTTTAAGAATAAGTTTTTCCGCTTTGTCAATTTCATCTTGGAACATATCTCCAGTCACCTATGTCAACTCTTGAATTTCACCTAATCGGTGTGCAACAAAAATCTTAAATCTTTTACTACTCGATTTAAGGGGTTACATGGGTTTCGCAGGGGAAAAAACGGCATATTTTCAATAATTTTTTTTAGTATAAAAACTGAATTCTTTGGTTCAAAATTTTTTTTGTCTTAAGGATACACATTTAATGAGGAATCACTGAAATTTTTGAAGCAAAACATCAAAAGCTCTGCCATTGTGACGTCATTTCAGGCGAGCTTTCGGGAAAACGAAGGAAAAAACAATAAAGTGAAAATTGGATTTTTGGCAGAGGTTTTAACGAAAAAAACCAAAAATTTACTAAAATTTCGGTGTATTTTTTTTTGGGGAAATAGTTGTATTTGAAAAAAAAAATCCTTCGTCCAAGTCATGGCAAATTGTATCTCGAAGACCTGTGTAAAATTTCATCAAGATCGGTTGAGTAGTTTTCGAGAAATCTTGTCTGACTGACTTTCAAAACACAGTTTTGAGAAAAACGTGTTTAAAGTTTTGAGTAACAATTAAACCGGGTTAGAATTTTTTTTTCTAACTTACATGGAGTCATCGATTCCTGGGCCATAATATAAAGAACCTGCTGCAGCTGCAATGTCCAGGGCATCTTTTTGTTCCTATCTATGACGAATCCGTGCTCCACGAGTCTCACTTGAAGATTTTATCTCGGCGGCGCAGATACTGTTTTCGTTAACTTCTCGGGCATATTCGTATGTTTCCGAACATGGAAATATTTTTCATTGGCTCGAGTTAAGTCACTTACTAAGGATATGCATCAAACTCTCCACAATTTCTTATGCGCAACACCTTATCGGCGTTTATGTAATATTTAGTATGATTAATTGCTTATCTTTTTTTTTTAATAAATTTAATCATTTTTTTTTAAATAATGGAATAAAAATCACAAATTATCATAAAATTTCGATTTTTATAACAAGATTCAAGAATTACAGTCCCTGATTTCAACTCATTAGCTAACTAGACGAGCAGCTGCTCCTTCATACCCTGGCGCGTGCAACTTCTTTAGAGTGTATCTCCAAAACTATTACTCGGATCGATTTGAAATTTTAGAACAATATTCTAGAGATGTTGTAGAATTTAATAAGACAATAAAAAAAAAACAATTTTTTGAAGCCGCGAAACCCATGTAACCCCTTAAGCCAATATAAAACTATTTCGGCGTCTGTCCACAAATATGTCTGATCAATTTTCACGTTGAGTATTTCTTTTATTGCTTTACTTAGTCTGGCAGCTAGTAGAGCACCTTGTTATTCAAGTCTTGGAATTGACACAGGCTTTAATGCTGCAACTCTTGATTTGGCAAGTATAAGTGAGCAATCTACCTTTGGTCATCATCAAATCTTAAGTATGCACAAGCTGCGTAAGCAAATTTAGACGCATCGCAACATTAACAAGTTGGATAGAAATTCTAAGGGATCGAATATTGACATGTCGCGAATGTCTGTTCTGAAACTTTAAGTTAAAGGCAAGTATGTCCTCTTCAAAACACCACATTAAACCTAGAACTCTTTCCTCGGTCAATCTTTTTACTTTCGTTTGGTCTTTTACGTCATGTGTCCCCTCTATTTTACTCAAAACCTCCTTCGAATTGAATGTATGAGACTTCATTAATCAATTGAATTGTACTGTTAACGTCATTGGCACCGCTTAAATAATCGTCCATATAATGCTTTCCGATTATTTCGTCACAAGTATTTGGATACTAATCTTTAAAATTTAGTGTTTTTCGGTTCTTAGCTTGTTGTGCAATACATGGGCTACATTTGGCTCCAAAAAATAGCACTTAAATTTCATATATGTCTAGAGTTCTTCGACGATCCATTCCTCGCCACAAAATTCTCTGTGCGTGTCGATCTTCTGGTCTTACTTCTATTTGTAAGAACATTTCCTTTATATCGCCCACGAATGCGATTTTAGTTATCCGAAAATTCATAAGTACTGAAGTTAATTCATTATAAAAGTCTGGTCCTGCTAAAAGATGATCATTCAGGAAACTACCATGGCTTTTAGCTGCTGCGTCAAAAACAATTCTCATTTTTTCCGGTTTGTTGCTGTTTACTACGCCAAAATGCGGTAAATAATATGTCAAAGGATTTACAATTGCTGACTCGTCTGCACTTAATTTCTTTAAGTAACCTTTAGATTCGTAGGACTCAAACATTTCCTGATATTCTGACCGCTTATCTGATTTTGATTAATTTTTCGTTTCAATAGTAGAAGTCTTTTATGACAATTATCGTAGCTGTCTGGCAAATTGATGTCATCTTGTTTCCAAAACAGTCCGCATTCAAATCTATTGTCTTTTCCTTTCATTGTTTTTTCCAGAATATCTAGGCATCTTTTGTCGTCTGCAGATATTGGGTTATCTTTCGGAAAGGTCATTTTGTTTTCAATGTGCCAATATGATTTAACATGGTTGTGCAAAATGCTTAAATCATCTACTTGGTCATAGGCTTGGGTGTCACTTACATGAAATGTATAATTTGTCTGTATGTGTCGACGGTCCGATTTTACATTTCCATGAACAACCCATCCCAATAGAGTTTTGCTACTGGACCATAGTGGGATTCATGTTTCAATTTGCGTGTGACTATAAGTGCCCTATTGTCCTGTACTATAAGTATTTTAGGCTGTGCATTTTGATAGGAACATCTATCAAACTCTTTCAAAAATTTCCAATCTTCAGTTATGTCGTGAGTGTTTACAGTTTGTATCGGTAAATTCACGCCTGATACAGTTTTGACATTACGCAATGTGAATATTTTTGAATTTTCATTTTTACCCTTTATGCGAACAATAACTACCTTTGAGTCGTCCTGTTCGAATATCTCATTATTCGTCCACTGCATTTTTAACGGTCTGGTCGGACCATCTAGCTCTAAGTCGTTAGTTAACTGGTGATCTCGTAATACATAAACGATTCTGTAAAACTACGCCAAAATGCGGTAAATAATATGTCAAAGGATTTACAATTGCTGACTCGTTTGCACTTAATTTCTTTAACTAACCTTTAGATTCGTAGGACTCAAACATTTTCTGATATTTCCGACCGCTTATCTGATTTTGATCAATTATTCGTTTCAATAGTAGAAGTCTTTTATGACAATTATCGTAGCTCTCTGGCAAATTGAAATCATCTTGTTTCCAAAACAGTCCGCATTCAAATCTATTGTCTTTTCTTTTATACATGGGCTACATTTGGCTCCAAAAAATAGCACTTAAATTTCATATATGTCTGGAGTCCTTCGACGATCCATTCCTCGCCACAAAATTCTCTGTGCGTGTCGATCTTCTGGTCTTACTTCTATTTGAAAGAACATTTCCTTTATAACGCCCACGAATGCGATTTTAGTTATCCGAAAATTCATAAGTACTGAAGTACATGTTGCCAGCGTTTATCAATGTAAAAGCTTTTAAATTTGTCACAAGACGTCACATAATGATTATTGCCCTTGCAAAAGTTACTATATTTTTCTTGATTATTTGCATTCTGTGTCTGCTTATCGGAAATTGTAAATGTCGATTCTTTTGGCTTGTCTATACCAAATCCTAATATTTGAGCCGCTCTAGTCTTTTTGCCTATCCATTTATGTAAAACTTCTATTTTTGTATCCTTATTTTTACATTCCTGATAGTATTGCATAAAGGCGTTAAGCTACTGGCAATTTTTCCAAGACTTCATCAAATAAAAATGGATTTTTAATATGGTCAGTTTCATGTAGCGACAATAAAGTGTGAATTAAATTAGTGAGTAAATCATGCAATTTTATAAGTCTTTCAAACTTGTCTTCTTTCACAACTGGAAAATTTCGTAACTGATTCATTAAATGTCGTACAATATGTGATGAATCACCAAATCTTTCTTCTAAAATTTTCAAAATATTGTCCACATTTTATGGCAATAAAAGAAGCGACTGTACTGCTTCTTTTGCCCTGCCTGTCAACGCTATATAGGCGTGTAATATTTTCATGTTTTGTAAAATTACAAATTTGTGTGCTGTTAACAAATTCTGCGTGGAAAATTGGCCAATCAAGATGATCGCCTGCAAATTGAGGTAAATCTTGAGCGATTGTTAGTCTTGCCATAAAGGTTTGAACAGCATTTTGATTAAACATTTCATTATTTAAATTTTCGTCGTCAGAAACAAGTTCTAGCTTACGAGGCAATGGGCAAACCCACTCACTTGACCGATTCTCTGCACCCTCCTCGTCAGCTTCAGGACTTGAAGCGATGCTACCATCTTCCATTTGTGCATGTTGTAGTTGTCTTTGTAGATTGATTTGTCTCTTCTCATACTCCAGTGAGGCACGCTGCTGTTGAATTATCCGCTGCTTTTCTAAGAATTCCATCTCGATTCTTAATTGCTGCACCTTTGTCGATTTCCGAGAGCTTATGGATAATTCCGATTTTTGGTCTTCAAATGATTTCGACGTGTCGGTCGTCTTGTCGTGAATTAAAACCAGTGGAGTTGTTGCCGGAATCACAGTAGTTTCAAACTGCGTGGCATTTACATTGTCGTCGCCAGAAGATGTCTTACTCGCTGTTGCCAGCTTCTTTGACTTGTTTTTGCGTGGCATGATCGCTGTCTACGATTTAATAGCAGTCCACAAAACTGTACCAGCATACACCCTCGTCAGTGCATATACACAAATGTCGATGTATGAGAAAACAACGAGAACGTCTGTATGTATAAGTGCATGTATAAGCTGTCAGCTTGTCGATACACGCACTTCTTAGAACTGGCTGATGAAATTACGCCGTAGGATTACCATTTGCTGTCTGCTAGGCTTTTTTGTATAATTGTGTGTATTGTGGTAGGCCAATTTGTTGATTTTATTGATTGTTTGTATTTATGGGTTGCAATGGCCGTTATCCCTCATCCAAAATAAAACATTTTTATTCTGTCTTTTTTTCCTACACGTTTCGGTCGCTTGTCGCGCCTTCTTCAGGGAGCCTGTATTTTCATCACATTATAACAAGTAAACACATAAATACATTTTATACATACATACTAGAGCCCTGCATGAGTGGAATCAAAGTGCCCTTTGATTCTTGTTTAAAAAAAAAGGTTCAAGTAAATCATGTCTGAAAATATTTTGATTCGAGTTAGTCAGCTCAAATTTATAATGACTCCAAACAGATCAAGCTCCAAACAGATCAAGCTCCAAATAGATCAAGCTCCAAATAGATCAAGCTCCAATCTGTGCTCCAGTGGTTCATTAGATCATATCAAGTCAAAAATTAAGTCAACACAAAAAAAAGTTGTTACCATATTTCCCAACTGCGCAATTCGCTATACATCGCTACTTCCTCGAAGAACGGTGCTTCATGGTCGAGCTTAGATACGAGTTAAATATATATGCTTCCAAGGCAGTTTAATTGGCCCAGTTATGTAGAAACTGCACACCGCCGACTTGCTGGTTTCAGACCCCCAAAACACATCCACTTATGCTCCTGATACAACCTTCTTGGCTTCCAGTCGATGCGTAACTACCCCATACCTAACTCCATGTACAAAAACCTTGACAGCAGATATAAAGACCTTTTGCCGGCCTATACCATCCGTATCGCCAATAAACTGGCGACAAACAAAATACGAACACGGCTCACAAGGATCATCGCTTGAGTTGTCTTCGGAGGTTTTGAAGCACTTATGCCGGGTCAAATTGGATGTGCTTCTATTAAGTTTAAAAACACTGCAGCACTTTCTGCAGCCAAAAAAGTTTGCGACCTTCCCATCCTTCTTCCGCGCTTTTGGCAAATCTTGAGTTCTCCTGAAATAAACTACCTTTTGATGCTTTCTGAGATTGTCTCTGAAGACTTGGTGGAATTCGATGAGGACTACTTTTTAATAAAGGAAAACATTGAATTAGTAATGTAGTAAGTTACAGATTGGTTTAAGTCCAGTGCAGTACTCTGTACCTTGGGTACATAGAGCATATTAATTTTTTGCAAAAGTATGTAACAGCCAGAAGGAAGCATCTGCGACCCCATAAAGTATATATATTCTTGATCAGCATCAACAGCCGAGTCATGTCTGTTATGTCCGTCTGTCTGTCCGTATGAACGCACAGATCTCAGAGATGGTAAGAGATAGAGGTTCGACATGTATGGGACATATGCTTCTTATGTCTGCTGCCAGATCAAGTTTATTTTCACTTTTGGACACGCCCCGCCATTTGGAAAAAACATCATATCTCCCACAGTTTTAAAGATAGATGGTTTGTTCCTTCTGGACGTATTTAGTAATCAGGATAACTTATCGATCCGCCAAAGGATTGTTGAAGATGTAATAAACGGCTGCTGCTACTGCATCATCAAAATTTATGCTGAGCGTATAATTTCGTTGGTACAGAGTCTCTTATAGTCGGGCTTGACCGACTTTCTTTCTTATTAATAGTTCTTGATTTTGTAATAAAATTAAAAATTTTTAATCAAAACAAGTCCAGAAACTTATGACATTAAGGCTCTGAGCTGTTTGATTTATTTATATTGACATTGAACCCTATGAGCTATTTGAGTTGAGCATGAGTTGAGCTGAGCTGAACTATTTCAAACAGATCATATAGCTCATGCTTCATGTCATGAGCTATAGCTCATGCCTCATGTCAAAATCAGCTGTGTGGCCAGATGATGATAAGTGTTGCGCGAGCGCTGTTGACTGCTTGTGGTTTTTCGCGTCTCCTTTGTGTTCTAATATTCTTGTTTGCAGCGGTCGTTTGGTTGTCCCAACCATGATGCAACAATATAAGGTGAGGCGTTAGGAATGTATGGCGTACTTTTGGGAGAGAGAGTGGGAGAGCGAGTGAGCGAGCAAGAGTGAGCGACGCACATGGAAGCACTTTATGTATGCGGGTGTGTCTGTGTGTGTGAACAACAAAAGCGATCGCTCAATCGATTGTCAGAAAAAAAAATACATTTAAGGAAACCATCCAATACTAGTGTAAATATTAATTAAAACAGTTTAAACATTAGTAATGTTAGTAAAAAAATTAATTTTAGCACACAGCAAAAAATGTATTCATTTTTTGCTACAGCGCAAAAAAACCCACCCCTAAATACATAAACAAAACAAACAAAAATCGACATCCGCGAACAACCTTACGCTTCAAGAGTACGCACAGCACTGAACGTGGAGGTACTTTGCAGAGAACTCACACTCATGGCACCTCACCTCTCTTGTTGCTGGAGCTATCTTGAACACACGTCACACCAGTTCACACTCTCCCTTCTCCAATAGCTCCAATAAATTGTGATTAGTAAACGAACTAAACCCACGGACAAATCCACAGAAGTGGTTGTGGCACTAGTCGGATACCCACCAAGCCAAGGAAAGTGATAGATTATTCAGATATTGACTGGATATTCTAAAATCGGTGGTGTGAAAAAGGCGGAATTGACTGAGGCTCCGCTGGCCAAGTGAAAAAAAATCAACAAAAACATATAAAGGCAGACACACAAGTGTAGTTCAGAGCGGTTTAACTGTTAATCCGTTCTCTACGTCGCGCGTGTGTTAGTCTAAAGCTTTATCGATAAAGCAGTGCTCCTGCCTTAATCGGTAAAGCAGTGCGCACAGTGTAAACTGCGCATGCGACTGCCACTTTCCAGCTGCCCCCGTAGCGTAGAGGGAGTGCTACAGGACTGCGAGCCCAGCAAACACTGGCTCGAATCCGGCGCAGCCTGTTTTCGGTTACTCCGACCTCCGATTCGGGCATATTCGATTAAATAGAAAAGAAATCTTAGGCAGTGGGCAACGCCCCCGAGGCGCAATGGCCGGAAAACAATCCGGCAACACAATTAGTGGTTGAAACTCATCGAGGAAACAATGGTAACGTTACCCCTCTAGCGAGTACCATAAACTGAGATCCAGTAGCGACAGAGTTGGTTGACCCGTTTGCTAGTTCGGAGAGAGTGGCTAGATCCCCACCTATTGTACAGCAAGACACTACGATTACAACAGGAAAGGATAGCGGAAACATCGAGCTGGACCCTGTACCTACACCAAAAAGGGGACGAGACGCATTAAGCCCGGAAATGGCCACATGGGCTATTCAAAATAAAAAGGCGAAGCTTTCAGAAACCGTGAATGGCAAGTCCGGTTCCAGCGCCTTGAGCAGCTACAACAGCTAGTCAGAGTCCAGCTCGCAGTAGAAGACGAGTTAAGGATGGTGCCAGCCGGTACAAGCACTAACAGTGAAGCAGTCCAGTTGCCCCTAGAAGTCATGGAGACTACGAACAAGGAGCAACAAACCTCCCCAATGCCCGAACAAAAACGCACAAGCTGCCCAACAGGAGACAAAGGAGTCCAAACTTCGCCACGGGGTAAAGCCACGAAGGAAGATGGGAGAAAAGGGACACCCAAGACCAAGAACCATCCTATGCATAGAAAGAGAGGGGACGCCCAGGAGGGAGCTCGGACTAACCCCCAGGGCGAAAAACAAGCAGAAAGAAATGGCAGCGGGAGCCATGGAAAGAGCTGACGGGCAAGACTGGCAAGAAGTACGCAGGAAAAGAGCGGCCGCTCCAGCAAAGGTACAAAGAACAATGCCCCAAAAATTGAAGCCCGAAGCCATTATGGTCAAAAAAACCGGCGAAGCATCGTACGCGGATATGCTGAAAAAGCTAAAGGCGGATCCGGAGCTGCAGGAGCTGGGCGAAAACGTACGAAAAATTCGTCGAACCCAAAACGGAGAGCTCCTCTTGGAGATTAATAGGAGAGCCGCAGGAAATCTGCCCAAATTTAGCGAAGCCATAACCAAACTACTGGACAAGGACGCCTCTGTGCAAACAATGGGCAATAAGAAAGTCCTGACGTACCTGGGCATGGACGAGACCACAACCGTGGACGAGGTCTGTGATGCCATCGCAAGGCAGTTCAAAGATATCAGCCCACTGGTGGCAGGAGATGTCAAGCGCATGTGGAAGCTACGCGACGGGTCCCAGGCGGTAAACATAGCTTTTACCTCAAGCGAAGCGGAGAAGGTGCTGCAAAAAGAACATGTACAAATCGGATGGAGCCGGTGCAGATTTAGGCAAGCTGTCGTGCCTACAAAGTGCTTCAAGTGCCTACAATTCGGCCACATAGCCCGATTTTGTACAAGCAACGAAGACAGGTCCACGAACTGCATTCGATGCGGAGAAAAGGGCCACTTCGCAAAAATCTGTAGAAAGAGCCCTCATTGCCTGATCTGCAGTGACAATGGAGACAGAGGACATGGAACAGGATCATACCAGTGTCCCATGTACAAGAGAGCATTCAGCGAACTACTGTCAAAATGATAAGGTTCGCGCAACATAATGTAAACCACTGTGCGGCGGCGCAAAGCCTCCTCTTACACGTAGCTAGCGAAAGTAACTTCGATGTTTTGCTTATAAGCGAGCCACATAAAACTCCGACTGCGGACCCCAGGTGGGTAGTAAACGCCTCGAAAAAGGCGGCCATCGTCTGCTGTGGTGACGTGGTGCCAGAGGAAACGTCATCGATACCACAAGAGAGCTTCGCGTATGCAAAGGTGAAAGGGGTACACATCTATAGCTGTTATGCACCCCCCAGCTATGACGCTGCACAATACGATAGTATGATTGACGATATAGTAAACGACGCGCGAGGAAAAGGACCAATTATAATTGCCAGCGACTTCAACGCCTGGGCAGTTAAGTGGGGAAGCCGCAGTACTAACAACAGGGGTAGTGTTCCGCTGGAAGCCCTGGGCAACCTCGACCTGGTGCTTCTTAACGACGGTGCGTCTCCCACCTTCGACAACGGTCGGGGTTCATCGCACATAGATGTCACGTTCGCTAGTCCTTCTATAACGCGGCTCACAAGCTGGAAAGTAGCAGAGGTCACGACTCTCAGCGATCATGCAATGATAGAGTTCGAGATAAGGCCGCATGATAGCCAATTATACACCAGAGGAGTCCTGCAATGCTGCTCCAAATCGTGGAAAACGAAAGCACTCGATACTGAGATGCTCGAATTCGTGATAGAGGATATGAGGGTGAAAGATGGCTCGGCCGATCAAATGGTAAGGGATCTTTCAAAGGCCCTAACTGCAGTATGTGATGCGACAATGCCAAGAAAAGGAAGGCGCACAAGAAGGCCTGCAGCATATTGGTGGAACTCGGACATCGGAACATTGAGGACAGATTGCTTCAACGCTAGAAGGAGAGCAAGAAGAGCCAGGGGGACGGATGCCTATGAGCAGCTCACAGATGAGTTCAGGATGAGAAGGAAGGCTTTTACGAAAGCAATTGAAAAATGCAAGGCAGATGCTTACAAAGAACTTATTGACAGCGTGGAAGGAAACCCATGGGGTTCAGCATACAAGATGGTGCGAAATAAATTAGAAAAAAGCGGAACGGCACCAACTAACCCGCAGCTTAAAAAGGAAATAGTTGAAACCCTATTCCCGGCGCAGCGCAACAGTATCCCATTGTGGACTAGCAGTATGAGGACGGAGGTAATCGAATTAAGCCAGGAGGAAATCACAGCAGCAGCGGCGAAAACAACCTCGAAGAAAGCCCCTGGACTAGACGGAATTCCCAGCGACATCGTGAAAGCGGCTGCGATGAGAAATCCGGAGGTATTTCAGAAGGTTTTCCAAACCTGCCTTCGGGAAGGAGTCTTTCCACGAGGCTGGAAACAGCAGAGACTGGTCCTACTCCCGAAAAACAAAGGACTCCCAAACGACGCCGGATCCTACCGCCCAATTTGCCTCCTGAGCGCAGTTGGAAAGCTTTTTGAAAGAGTAATCTGTTCGAGGATGGAAGAAACCACGGAAGGACATTTTGGATTGGCGGACGAGCAGTATGGATTTAGACCCGGCAGGAGCACACTGGATGCGCTAGAAAAAGTGCAAGATATAGCCCAAAGGGCAATCGAGGGGGAACGATGGTTATATGGATCGAAGGAATATTGCGCCCTGGTCACACTGGATGTTCGCAATGCATTTAACTCGGCAAACTGGAGCCATATACTCAGCGCCATGAGCGAAATTCGAATGCCACACTATTTAATACGAATAGTCGCCCAATACTTTGAGGACAGAGTACTGATGTATGACACAGAAGTAGGACCCCAGACTTACAACATCACTGGAGGAGTGCCGCAAGGGTCTGTACTTGGCCCTATCTTATGGAACGTGATGTACAATGGAGTACTAAACATCAGCAAACCACAGGGAGCGGCGATTCACGGGTTCGCAGACGACATACCGGTTACGGTTGTTGGGAAGATTCTTGAAGAAGTGACCCAAAAAATGAAACGCTCGATTGCGTCTGTTAAAAACTGGCTCCGACAAGTAGGCTTAATGCTAGCAGAGCAAAAAACGGAAGTAATCCTCAAAAGCAGCCGGAAAAAAGTGGAAAGCATCGAGATAGTGATAGGCGACGCAAGAAAGCGCTCAGCTAACAACCTGAAGTACCTGGGAGTATTAATCGATAGGAGGCTAAACTTCCGAGACCACCTTCAATACGCGGGCGAGAAAACAGCGAAAACGGCGGCTGCACTGGCTAGGCTGATGCCAAACATCGGAGGACCCAAGCCCAACACAAGACGGCTCCTAGCAACAGTGGCTAAGTCCACAATGCAGTACGCTGCTCCTATTTGGGCGGAGGCAACGGAGTTTCCAACGTATACGCGCGAAGCCAGGAAGGCACACCGGCGTATGTCGATTCGGCTCATAAGCGGCTTCAGAACGGTGTCCGACTCTGCAGCGGCGGTAATAGCAAACAGCATGCCACTCGACCTGGAGGCTATTGCTATTAAGGCACGAAGGACAGGAATATCCGCGCAAGAGGCGCATAACACGAGTCTCCGAGCATGGCAAGAAAGATAAGACATGTCGGATACAGGAAGATGGACCCACCAACTAATCCCCAGTATAGAGGAATGGATCAATCGAAGCCACGGAGAAGTAAACCATCACCTGACCCAGTGGCTGACAAACCATGGATCTTTTAGGGAGTACCTACACCGATTTAAGCACGTCGATACACCCTGGTGCCTTTAGTGCAATGACCGAGTAGAGTCTGCAAAACACGTGGTGTTCGAGTGTCAGAAGTTTGGCGAGGAGAGGCGCGTCCTAAGAAGACTAGCGGGAGAGCCCTTTACACCAAGAGGTCTGGTCAAAAGTATGATAAACTCGCAGGATGTGTGGATAGACGCTGCATCGCACATTTCAACCATTATGAAAAAAGTCAGGATTGACGAACAGGCTGCAAGACAGCAAAACTAGGTGAAAAGACGAAATGTCACTACCTGCCCGCCGTAGTAATACCTCAATTGACAGTCCCGGCGGGAGAATAACAGGTCAGAAGGCGACTGGTTGGGTTTTAGTCCGTAGGCGTTCCATAGAACGAATCGGGCATGCCCCATGCAACGGTGCATGGTGTATCTTTAGAAGATCACCCAACCATGGTTCGCATACCATAAAAAAAAAACTCTCTTGTTGCATCATGGTCCCAACATAGACGCCGTCGCAAGATTCTCCCTCCTTTCCTTTGCATGTTGTTCCTTGCTTAGCTGGTCTTTAGTATTTGGAAAAAGTTTCCTTGTATTTGTGTGAGCTTTGTAAGCATACGTTACGTTTGAATGTTGTATTGGTATAATTTTTGTAGTTGATTGTTTGTTTGTTACTTTGTCTACGTATGGAGCACCTATGTAAATTTTATCCTTGTTTCCCTTATTTGGGTTTGGGTTGGGATTCTTTTTTGTGGTTTCGTTGATGAGCGAATCTATGATTTGTCCGGAAAACTTGTTTTTTATTAGTAGTGTCTTTAGTTTAATGTATATTTCTGGTCTATATATTTGGTCGCCGTGTTTATTTTTTGTGTAAGATGTTGACGCGAGTGAAAATTCATGATGCGCCCTGATGCTATGTCCTTTGTGTACCATTTAAAAAGTAGTTTGCCCTTCTCTCTTTTAATTTCGGTGTCCAAATACGCTATTGGTCCATTTCTCTCCTCTTCTATAGTAAATTGTATTCTCGGATGTGGTTTGTTTAACGTCTTTAATATCTTCTCTTTTTCATCTTTTCGTATGATGCTAAATATATCATCAACATATTTATATAGGTGTCTTATGTGTATATTGTGTTTTTCCAGTTCCTCTTTTGCATTGTCCAGTATTTTATCTAACACTACATTTGCTATTGTGGGTGATATTGGGTTTCCCATAGGCATACCAAATATTTGGTTATAGATATTATTGTCGAATGACACATTATTATTGTCAATTAGCACGAATTCTAGTATTTCCCTAAATTTAATCTTTGGTATGTTTGTATGTTGCGAAATGTCCGTCCATTTGTCCATGATATTGTTAATAGCTAGATTTACTGGTATATTAGTAAATAATGATATGACGTCAATAGATACTAATATCTCGTCATCTTCAATTTTCGCTGTGGTCAATGTTTCTTTCAGTTGTGTCGCATTTTGAATGTTGTATGTATCAGAGACAATGTTTTTAATAATTGTTCCTACGTGTTTTGCCAGTTTGAAGCATGGAACGTTGGTCGATGCCGCGATCGGTCTCAGTGGAGTGCCCTGTTTATGAATTTTTGGAAGTCCGTACATCCGTGGTGCATGTCCTCCAGAGCAAAATAGTCCCATTTTGAGTCTATCATCAATATGGTGTTGTTTAAATAGGCAATTTACGATTGCATTATTTTTCTTTATTAGTGATTGTGTTGGGTCCTTACGTACTTTCCTATATGTGGTCTTATCTTCTAATAGTTGTTGCATCTTGTTCATATACTTTTGTATAATTATTTTTCTCCGTATGCTGTCTGCTATGCTGCGAAGGACCATTTTTTGCGGACTTTACCTGTAAGTAAAGCCTTTTTCATTTGTCTGGCTCGAAAGACCAGATTTTCATCATTTTGTTGGACTTTATTTATTAAATTGAACGTAAACTTATAATAACACAACTGCGCACATCTCATCGGCAATTCCACCATTTCACAATTGAATGCCTTTTTTTGACTGTTTTGACTGGTTCATTCATATATCGATAAAAAACTGATCGATAGATAATTTAATTTAAACTTATGTTGGATTCACAACACAGTATATATAAATATTTTTGATCGGCATCAATAGCTGAGTCGCTATAACACTGTCCGTCTGTCTGGATTTACACCTAGATCTTAGAGACTAAAAGAGCAAGAGCAACCAAATTTTAAATGTAGACTAGTATTGTCTGCAATCAGATCAAGTTTGTTTCAAATTTCGGCAACGCCCCCTCCCGCCCTTTGAATAAAAAATGTTGAATAGTTCATATTTTGCATTGTAGTGTAAGTGCCCAATATTAGGTTGGGTTGGGTAGTTCCGGCTGACCCCAGATGGGGTCACACAAAGACCTTAGGGTCCTTAATGAGGCCGGGTGATTATTTGGGCACGTTTGACTCAGAAATCCAGGAGGAATTTTGACGTTTTGGTAAATGCCAATAATTGTTTTGGGGGCCTCTTGGCCGCTTCCTCCAAAGAAGAGAACCGTGGGGTGTGCAGAATTTGTAATCTTATCGTGGCAATTGCTGGGCAGCTGCAAATGAGATGCTCTAGAGTTTCTGCGACTCCAGGTTCCATACATTTCCTGCATGTGTCCTCTGTCTTTATGCTCTTCAGGAGTACCTAAATAAGTTTAGCAACTGGGCCGCTAGATGGAACATTGCCATAAACACGGACAAGTGTGCTTCGGTGACTTATTCCATCCGTCGTGACACCTGCCCGGGAGTATTACTGCACGGTCAGCTTATGGAGCATAAGGCAGCCCATAAATACATTGGGGGGACACTGGACAGACGACTGACTTTCGGACACTATGCCAAGGCATCAGCTCAGGCAGTGGCTGCCAAAGCACGGCGCATGGGGTGGCTCCTGAACTCCAAGAACAAGCTGTCAAACAGGAACAAAGTCCTAATTTACAAGGCTATTCTGGCTCCGGTATGGAGATACGACCTACAAATTTATGGAATCGCGGCAAGGTCTCACCTGGCAAAGATTAGAGTGGTCCAAGCGAAAATTCTTAGGTGCATTACGGGAGCTGAGTGGTACCTGAGATCCAGGGATATTGAAAAGGATCTTGGAGTTCCTATGGTTGGAGACGTTGTAAATAAGCAGGCTGCAATATACCTGGACAAGCTGTCACACCATCCTAACAAATTGGCCAATAACTTGTTAAGAAGAAGCAGGATCCAAGGTGTACTGGGCCGACTTTAACTTACGATCTCGTTTTTAGTTTTTGTTTAGCCAACGTTTTTTCCTGGTCGACGCAGTTATTGCCTCTTCATTTGCAAGCCGGAGTTTTCATCATCATCAAAACCTTCGAACTCTTCCCGATGCTTGGCCATCAAATGCCGCCTAAAATTCGTCATTTTTTGCACATACTCTGCTTACCGACTGTTTTGATTCATTGTCAAATTTAAAAAAAAAAATTTATTATACTTTATCTGTACTTTTTTATTTATTTCATCTTTCATCAAACTTAGATTCTCGAATCAATCTCAAAATGATTCAAAAAGCAACGATTGCATTCAATTTGCTTTAAATCATTAAGATTTAAATTTTCTTAATATCATTGGTGATTGCTCTATAGTAATTATTATTCTTTTCGAATGGCATAGTTTTGAGAAGCTTTTGCATGGCTAATTACTTTACAGCTGGCGCCAACAAACTAGTGAAGGTAACTGGGTGTATAAATTATTTAAAGAAAAAAACTTATTCATTAGATGTCCCGAGGCGGGATCTAACCCACGACCTCTCGCACAGTTGGAAAACACACTAACCAATGCACCACACTCGGCCTTATTCTTATACTTATACTGAAACCCCCATGAATTTATTGTGTAAATACCTAACTACTTATACTAAAACCCCCATGAATGGTAAATACTTATGTCTAAGCTACAAATCCCATGAAGGGTAGGGGCATTACTCTATTCTTATATTTAGTTTATATTAAAGGCAGCTTTATAAGAGATGTTTAAGCTCAGGGCGAACAGCCAACAGCAAGAGAGAGAAAGAGAACAAAAGCTCACCACAACAACCGCCAGCAAGATGACAACACAGAAGGCATGATGGAACAAGCGAGGTGAGGTGGCATCAGTGTGAGTTCTCTGCAAAGTACCTTCACGTTCAGTGCTGCGCGTACTTTTGAAGCGTAAGCTTTTGGCAAAAGTACGCATCACACTCATAACGCCCCACCTTGTATAACCCATCATGACCGGAGGGCGAAAGCAGTTTGGCAGCGGCAGCAACGCCAAAAGTTCATAGCAGCAGGTGAAATAGCCACCCGCAACGGCTGCTAGGGAGTTGAGTTTTGACTGCGGAAGTGACCAGGTGGAGCGTTTTTCGACGAAAGAAAAAAAACCCAAGGAGATCATTTCAAGGCAGTGACGGATGGAGCCTCGGGCAAAAGAGCCCTTATCAAAGCAGGAATAAGAGGAATACCAATCGGACGAAAAGGAGGAAACAAAACCCCTACAAGGAGAACCAACGGCGGATCAAAAGTCGGCGGGTGAGCGAGTTGCGTGGCGGCCAGATAGCATTTGTGTTCTTTCTCTCCCCTATTTGGACATCTATACTACAGTCATGAGTCGTCGGCTCTTAGTTAGGGACACAACAGAAGCGTACTGCTTACCCAACGGTCTCCATGGTTCATATGCCAATAAAGATATTTTAACGTTTTGTTCCAAACCCTTCTTCTTCTAAAATTTTGCGAGTGCAGCAAGTGAACCGGGAAGCTTCGGTCGTCACCTTGGAACGCCTTCTGGTCGAATACAGCCAGCGCTCGAACCAGCAGCCACCGCCACGCCATTGAGGATTTCGTCGGTCTAAACCAGAAGTAACTAGCATTTAAAAATTTTTATTTTTATTTTTAACCCTCTAACACGTAAGCCTGCCTGAAGGCACGTATAGTTTTTGGCCTTAACAAATAAACTAACAGCTTTTCAATCTATTAAATAATGTTTTGCGGTTGATAATAACCACACAAAACTATGAGTCTCAGCTTTGAAAGCTCTCCGAAGCTTTTAACGGGACTTATATTTCGATATGCACAAGCCATATGTTTTTTAGCGCGTAAAATTTGGGCAGCTGTATGTTGTGTTTTGCTGTGCAAATAACAGTAAATATAGAAAACCTATCCAGCTCATAATTTTTTTCTTGAAAGGTAAGTTCATTTACTATTAAAGTTAAGTTGCAGATTTGCAAATACATAAAAGACATGCGTTATGACAGCGAAATAGCGATACGTGCCTCGAGGCACGTTTGAAGCTCCAAGACAACTTTTGTTGCCAGCTGATATTTCACAATTGGTTGCAATTTATGTGTTTGTTTCTGCTGATGGAGTGATTTTACTTAATAGAATTATAAATATTACTAGAAATGGCAAACCGGGCTCGGTATAAGCTGTCCGACTTGACAGATGAGCAGTTGCTCAAGATATTTGACTCATTTCCGTCGGATGAAGAAATGTTAAGCTTAAGTGACGACGAGGACGACGACATTGATCTAGTGGAGGCTCTTAATACTGCATTAGAGGATGCTGAGACTGTGTCATTTATTGAGAGTAATGTTGAAAATGTCCAAAACAATGCACAGAAAGCTAAGACTTCCCAGAAAACTGCAAAAAGGCCGCGATCACCATTACCAATCAGTGAAGACTCGGCGTGCGCATCTCCGCCAACTTCAATGGAGCTGGTAAGACAAATTTAATTGCTATGTGTTATTTTAGTGAATAATTAGTTTTATTTATACAGGTATTGAATCAATAACAAAAGATTCGGGTAAGAATCTGTGGCGAGAGAAATGTATGCAGTTGCATATTAACAATGTAGCATTTCGAGGCGATCTTTCGCTGCCAGCAGAAATAAAGGAGCTCAAAACTCCACTAGAGCTCTTTTGTTATTTCTTTAATGCGGAAATCATGAATATGATCGTCGACGAAACCATGTGCGCAGCTTTAACGGATGAAATTAACAATAAGCTCAAAATTAACACTGATGAGATGCACCATTACATAGGTATTTTGATGTTCATGTCCATTTATCGCTACCCGAATCTGAAGAGCTACTGGGAACAAAATTCGTTCGGACCTATACAAACCTGCATGACCCGAAGCAGATTCGAGGCAATCGAGAAGTACTTCTCGCTACGTGATGAGCGCGAATTTACCAAAAAGGGTGAACCAGGCTACGATCATTTGTTCCGTACGCGAAAATTTTCTAGACTGTCTCAACAAACGGTTTGACTCGGTGCCAAAGTATCCCCGCCTTTGTGTTGACGAGCAAACGTGCAGCACAAAAATGAAGCACCACTTGCGTCAGTACATGCCAAATAAGCCGCACAAGTGGGGCATCAAACTATTTGTATTGTGCGATTCATTTGGATACGCATACCACTTTGAGATCTACGGCGGTGCCGGTGATAATGTGGTCTTACCTGGTCACCCAGATCTTGGTGCTTCGGCCAACATTGTAGTGCGCTTAACACAAAACATAGAAAGATTTAAGAATCACATCATTTACTTCGATAATTTTTATACATCTCTGCCTTTGATGGTTTATCTAAAAGCGAAAGGTATTTATAGCCTTGGCACGGTGCGTGTAAACCGTATCCCCAATTGCAAGCTACCAAACGATATTGCCATCAACAAATTGCCAAGGGGTTTTTCGACTGAGTACGTTGGGTCCTCATATGATGGCGACATAACCAATGTACTCTGGAAAGACAGAAAGCTTGTTCGCTTTTTGCCCACCTATGTGGGTGTTAAGCAATTTGAAAGGACAAACCCTCGTGAAGGAACTGCAAAGGCTGCTCGTTTTGACAGAAAAGCTAAGCGACACATTTCAATTGACTGTCCCCAAATTGTGCATGAGTATAACATGGGCGGCGTAGATCTCATGGATGGCCTAATGGGCCGCTATCATATCAGAGCTAAAACTCGGGATGCCGCAACACGAATTTTGTATCACCTAATTGATATGGCAGCCACCAACGCCTATATTTTACACAGACGTATCCAAACAGAGAACGCAAGCAAAGAAAAATTACCCGCACTCCCAGACTTTCGCGAAACACTAGCCGCAGGGCTGGTGACATATAAAAACAAAAACTTACCGGGTCGTTCAATCAATACCAAAAATGCATCTTCACCGCGATGGGCAAACCAGTCTCCATCCTCTCAGTCAGGACGAACAATACATTCACCATCCTCGCAGGCAGAGCGGGCAAAGCAGTCTCCACTCTCTTATCGACCTTTTCAGCATGAGCTCAAAAATGGTCAAAAATCAAAACATCCAATATCGGGCTTGCGGTTTGACCAGCTGAACCATTTCCCACATTGGTTGGATCGAAACAGTGGAAAAAGATGTTGCAAGCACTGTAAATCTTCACAAACGCAATGCATATGCACGAAATTCAATCTGCATTTATGCTGCACAGCGAATAAAAACTGTTTTTAGAATACCATAAGAAAAAGTAAAATAAATCTTCATTACTTGAAAAGGTTTTTTTTTTTTGACTCAAAGCCCCAAGCGCGCCTTCAGGCACGCTTTCCTTTTTCTCACCTTACAGGTAAACCGAAGATTCTACGTTATTTCTAAGTACATATTTGAGCTTAGAAGCATTCATTCACTTTAAAAAAAATTATTTGAATACTTTTTTTTGTATTATTTTGGAAAGTAGTCTTGAGGTTGGTTTAAAGCATTGAAAGCCTCCTCGATACCTAGGATTGGTGACCGAAGTAAGGGACTTGCGCTAGCTAAACATTCCAAGCCCTTAACGGTTCCCGGCGGCACCACCGTTAGGTATTAATTCGTCGGGGGGAATGCCCAAGGCTCTTCTAGGATTCTCTCCTTGTACTTAAACCGTTGCGCTGTCTTTCAGCGCTGCACAGTCGTTTTAGAATTACTGAGGCCATATTGCTTACCGCTGACCAATTTTGTTCTGACTCAAGCAAGATGTCAACCAGATTACAAACGGCTGGCTCTTCTTTCATTTATGTGCAACGGACAAAAAAAAAAAAAATTTTCTGCGTCTTCTATTTCCCCTATACTCACACAGTGAGTGCAGATCGGGCTGTCTTCATGCTTAATTCTATGCAAATATTATCTTAAGCACCCATGTTCCGTATGAAGTTGCGTTAGGTAGTAGTCGATATGACCATGTCTTCTGTCCTGCCATCTTCCTAAGTCTGTAATCAGGCTAAAGATCCAGCGTCAGCTTGTGGTATTTTCCCATCGATTCTGCCAGTGCTGCCTGGTTAGCCTGCGCAACGCTGATCTGCAGTGCGTAAATAAGCCAGAAATTGATCGAGTGCTGATCTCAGTTGCTTCCTGGGCCCTCATGAGGTCTAGTGGGATGATAGCAGCTGAGACCAATGCTGCGTCGTGAGATACGGTGCGGAATGCGCAGCTCACTCCAAGGACACATAGTCGCCTTACAGAGTTGGCCATACGAATGTATGAGCTATGTGCGGTTGCCTCTGCCCATACTGATGCTGCGTATAGCAGCGTGGAGCTTACTACTCTTGCTAGCAATGTCCGGCTCGGTTGCTTTGGTCTTATGCTGTGGGCCATAACTCGTGCCTGCGATGCTGCTGTCCTGCTTGCCTTGTTGCTCGCTTCTAATAGCTGCTGTTTGATGCTGATCCTATAGTCAATGGTCACCTCCAGGTTCTTCAGGTTTGGTCGAGAATTCATAGTCGAGTCTCCCATCCGAATGGTTGCTGTCTTTAACACCTTTCTAATGCTTATTAGAACCGCTTCGGTTTTGTTCGCTGCTAATGCTAGTCCTGCTGCAATAAGCCATTGGTTGAATATGGCCATATCTAGGTTGCTGGTTCTCTCGACATCGGTGAGATGCTTCCCCACGATGATTAAGGCGATGTCGTCCGCAAACCCAATAAGGGTCACCCCTTGTGGCAGTTGTAGCTTGAGTAAACTAACGAATATTACGTTCCACAACAGTGGCCCTAGTACGGATCCTTGTGGAATTCCTTCAGTTTCTGCGCAACTAACAGAGCCGAGGTCGCTGTCATAGAGCAGCACTCGGTCGTTAAAGGAGTCGGCTACTCTACTGTTAAGGTATGCTTTTGGTATGATTTTGGCCTTTTCAAGGGCACTCAGTATGCAGCTCCATTTTGCTGAGCTAAAGGCATTCCTTATGTCAAGAGTCTCTACTAGGCAGTATTCTTTAGCGCAGTGAAGCCAACAGTCCCCTTTAATTGCAAGGCTGGCTGTGTAGCACAGTTTGCTTACCGCATCTATAGTAGAGAGAAAGCCAAATTGCAGCGGCGATAGGTAGCTCTCCACTGCAGCTTCTATCCTTGTGTGAATGATGCACTACGGTAGCTTTCCTGTGGAGTCTAACATGCAAAGTGGCCTTTAGGATGCTGGCTCGTCTACTGGCTTATCTCCCTTCGAGATAAGCAGCAGTCTTTGCGTCCGAAATTTAGTTTTTATCCCAATGCACCAAGAATATTTCTTTTAAATTGTTGCACTAGTCACAAAAATTTGTTTCAATAATTTTTGTAGTTAACAATTTTTTTGACTAACAAATAAATATGGTCTACGTTAACATTAATCACACAAGAAAAAGGTTATAATTATACATTTCAAATTGATAATCAAGAAATTAATTTCAAAGTGATATAAAAAAAAACAAGAAAGAAAGTCGGTCAAGCCCGACCATAACATACTCTGTACCAACGGAATTATACGCTCAGCATAAATTTTGATGCTGCAGTGGCAGCTAAAAGCAGCTCAGCGAACAGTCTTTTGATCGTAACTCGTAAACCGTTCATCCGATCTTCACCATGGCGGATCGATAAATTATCCTGATTACTAAATATGTCTAGAAGGAACGAGCTATCTATCTTTAAAACTGTGGGAGATATGACGTTTTTTCCAAATTGCGAGGGTGGGATGGGGCGTGGCCAAAATTGAAAATAAACTTGATCTGCCTGCATACATGTCAAACCTCAATCTCTTACCATCTCTGAGATCTGTGCGTTCATACGGACAGACAGACGGACATGACTCGGCTGTTGGCTCGGAAATGCTTCCTTCTCGATGTTACATACCTTTGCACAAACTTATAATACTACATGTACCTACGGTACAGAATATAAAAAAAGGGTTAATTAAAGTAATATGTGGTAAATATTAAATATTTTGTCTCTGTAGATGCTTTTTAAGTGTAATTTTAAATTGGGCAGCGCTCTTTATCCATTTAACATCATTCGGTAGAAAATTCCAGTGGCGAGCAGCATATATGAAGAACTGTTTCTCGGAGCTAGACAGTTTTCTCTTGGGGCATATTAGGTTATTTGTTCCGGACGATACGGTAAAATTAAGCTTCTCATATAGATTAATTGGTTATGATGAATTGATGTGATCATTCCATGATAATGTTTTGTTGAAGTGGATAGCGAAGTTTGAAGCTTCCTCAACATAACTTATTGGCATACCATCAACACATAGTTTTGGCATATGCAGCACATCTACATCCTTTTTGTACAGAACTGAGCATTTGGACTTAAGCGGATTAAGTCGCAAGCCATTTTCCTTAGCCCAATCATTAACTTTTAAGAGTTCTTCATTACATATACAAACACATTCATTAAACTGACTTAGTGGACGACTTACATACATTTGTACATAGTCACAGGACGTTGGGTAGGTCATTAACATACACAGAGAACAGTAAAGGTCCAAGGACAGATCCTTGGGGTACACCTCTTGTAATCGGGAGAAGGTCAGAGGTGTGCGAACCAACGACTACCAGATCGTAAAACCAGATTGGCTATCATTTAGCTTGGAGCTAATTGTTAGTAATTGCTGAATTTGATTTGCTTGATTTGTTTACATCACACGAACTAACACACATAAAGCTAAAACTATTATCACAGTTGAAATTTGGTTCAGTATTAAGGTACATTTTGCGTAGCTTCAGGTACTGTTATTAGGGTGAATTTATTATTAAGACTACTTACGTCCAATTCAGTCTTTAGTTTTGGTTTGAGTTTACCTATGCCTAAGTTTTTAAGTTTATTCCAAGTTTGTCTGCTCGATATTGCACTGTTAAACTTATTATTGTAATAGTCTCGTTTGGCCGTGGTGATAATTTAACAACATTTGCTCTCATTTTTTTAAAGTAGGCAGCATTTCGCTGGTCTATATAATGCTTAACATAGTTGTAAAACCAAGGCTTTAGAGTAGGTCTAATAATTTTTATTTTGACTCTCACACACAACGTCTGGGTTTCTTTGGACAACTGTTTTCAGCAGTTTGTTGGGTATTCCATCAGGTCCGGGAGCCTTTCCCTCCTTCACCCGTTTGGCTGACGCTAGCACTTCCTCTACCGGTACAGCACTTGCTTCAGTAGGCGGATGCGGTAGACCTTCTCTCTGGATCAGATCTTGCTGTGGGAAGAGAGTATCAACACTATTTTTCAACTGCTGCGCGCAGGTTGGGGGTGGTTGCCCCATTGTTTTCAGCTTCTTTGTGACGAGCTTGTACGCAAAGCCAAATGGATTTTCTTCAAGGTCGTCGTAGATTTTTATTGGAGTGGGAGCTCCTCCAGTAGCATAATCACCATTTCCATGTCCATGATGTCAATTTTATATACACTAGTGGGGGCCCCAGGGTTAATTTTGGGGGTACACCCATGGCGTAAGGTGCAGAAGAAAGTTTTGTGATCGATGGCGGTATACGTACTGCTGACTTCCCAGTTTAAGCTGTTTATAAGGCTAGTGCTTTCAAACTCTATGCACTAGGTAGTACCTTCTAAGTACTAATTTTGGTCGTACTCTGCACCAGACCTATTCTTATTTTCCCTTTCTCAAGCAGTTTCGCTGCCACATCAGGGAACAGCTTAAGGGTAGTTTCTACCCCTTGCAAAATTTTTTTTAATTTTTTTGTTTTTTTCCTCAAAATACAATTAGGGTATTGAGAACATTCAGTAAAAATTTCACGCAGATCAGACAAATAGTGTTTTTTTGTGACGGAAAGTCCACATTTATGGGCAAAAACTTATTTATTTGGTGTGTGGTAACTTTAAAGGCTGTTTTCTCGAACAAACGAATATAAATTTGAATTTTGAAAAAACCCGGGCTAAACAGCTAATAAAGGGCTTTAAAATCAGTATTTAAAAAAAAAACAATTTCTTAGTCTACCCTCGATTGTGAAAAACTTTATTATCGAACCTCGTATTTCTTAAAATACTATAATTTTTGTTTAGCTAAAAAATTTCAGAAAAAAATGTTATGTTAAAAATTTCCCCAAAAAAAAGCTTATTTTTATAAAAAAAATCTTACTTGGAACTTTTTTAGAATTTTTTTTACCCAGTTTTGACGCACTTTACTGTAAAGGTGGTCCGGTCCTCCAACGGACAAGCAGGTAATTTAGTTGGAGAAACGGCTACCAGGTTGCAGGTTCATTCATTCCGCCCAGTAAGTAGATTAAAATGGTTTGGTTTTTGTTATTTGAGTTTTTATTATTAAAAGCACTTTAAAATATTGTCTTTTTATGTGTGGCTTGTTGGTCTCTTCTTTTGGGACTGATCTATAGTCTAAATGCCGCGCAGCTACGCTTTCGGAAACGCCGGCAGCGGAGCGGCTGTGTTATGTATATATAAAATGAACAAAGTTGATAACAGCTCTGTGCTGGAGAGAAATGACATGCGCACATAGAACGATATATAATGGCTGCGCCGCTGGCTATGCTCAAATATGCTGACTCTGCGTTTCTGCATGAAAAGCCCAACATCTACTCATGTTACTTTTGCACTTGAATTGTGCTTGGGTCTTTGAACATTGCAACTAAGTGTTACAATGTGTATTTGTTGAAATATACTGAGTACAGTGAGAACTCTTTTTGTGTGCATATCACATCTCCCTCCTTTTGAAAAATAACGTAATTGAATGAAGTTATTTTAGTAAAAGTTATTTGAGTTTTTTTTTTGTGTTTGTGCGGGTATATATTGATATATTAAAAAAATGTTAAAAGTGTGCAATTAAAATTGAAAAAAATATATTAAAATATATATTCATTTAAGAATGAATAAAAAGTATTTATATATATATATTTTTTTTTTGTTATACAAAAAATGATAACTTATCGCAATGCATTGGATTTGAAAAAAATGAAATTATGAAAAAAAAAATGTTTAACCTTTCCTTATGAACTGTTTGTTTTTTATTCTTATTGTCTGAAATGACTATATTATCCTTATTTTTTATCTTTTCTACTTTATAAGGTCCAGTATATTTGAAATCTAATTTATAACCTGCTTCGTTTTTTAATAAAACTTTGTCTCCTATTGCTAAATTTATGTCCTTTAATTTAGAATTATATAATTCTTTATTTTTCTCTTATTTTCTTCTAATTCTAGCTTGTTTATATGCATATAATACATAACGGATTAATATGATTTTCCGTGTTGTTAAATGATTTACTAATGCTAGGTTTTCTGCTAAATACTAATTCGTATAGACAATAATCGTGTGCTGTGGATGGTGTTGTATTCAAACAATATACGAAGTATAATAACAAAACGTCCCAATCAGTTTTATCAACCGATAACCACAGTTCCTAAAGTCTGGTGATGGTGTGCTGGAGATGTTGTGACGTCACCCAATGGGCAACGCCACAGCATAGAAAAAAAAAAGTACATATATAAGTCATCAACAACTACATATATAAGAGGCCGCCAGAAGCGGACAATAAAATATCATAAGTTTTCGCATTCCACTGGGTCCACCGTTCGTTTTGTGCTGCAAAAGAACAGTTACCGCTGACAGACAAAATAAATGCGCAATAATCCGCGTCAGGCGCCAGCGCAGTCAGAGTTTGGCCGAAGGTGTGACGTCACCCAATGGGCAAGCTTCGCATTATACTGGGTTCACCGTTTCGTTTCGAGCTGAAAAGAACAGTTATTGCCGTCGCCAACAAATTAAAAGGGAAGCAAAACCACCACCAAGAGCAATGCCGGTGTGCGATGCTTCTCTCGCTCTCGCTTCATCGTTTCGTTTTGTGCTGCTAAAGAACAGTTACCGCCGACAGTCAAAATAAATAAGCAATAAGCTGAGCGACAGTCGTCAGCGCAGTCGGAGTTTGGTCGAACGAGGCGAGAAGAGAGTAAAGCAACATGTTGCTATCGCCAATAGAGGAGAGCGGGCAACATGTTTGTAAGAGAGGGCAGAGGCTGGCATAGTAAAAAATAAGTTTGGAGCGAGGCGGTGGATCATTCAATGACAGGCGAGCGAACAGAAAAGACGTTAGTTGGCACGACCGGAGACAAAGGAAAAGAAGAAAAGTAAAAACAGTCAGTGAGTGGAAAAGAACAAGACACGTGAACAAGTGAGTGGAAAAAGGACGATTGAGAGACTCGGTTCGCCATTAGCCTGGTGCAGCATAGGGAAAAATTGTTAAAAAAAAATTAGAAATAAAAGGATATGAAAAAGAGAATCACGAGATAAACCTTTTGAAATAAAAAAAGAGTGAAAATTGGAATATACTGAACGCAGAAGAGTGTTGACTTTCTGGTGGTGTGAGTCTCTAGGTAAGTGATACTTGGTCTTCACCGAGGATCCCCCATAGCGTCCCTAGCCTTTATGAAAGATTATCTTTGGTTCCCACCGAAGATTCCCCATAGTGTCCCTAGTCTCTAGGAAAGTTTGAGTGCCTTGATCTTAAGGAAAGTTTATCTTTGGTTCCCACCGAAGATTCCCCATTGTGCTTTGATCTTTAGGAAAGTTTATCTTTGGTTCTCACCAAAGATTCCCAATAGTGTCCCTAGTCTTTAGGAAAGTTTATCTTTGGTTCTCACCAAGGATAGAGCCTTGGTCCCTAGCAAAGCATATCCTTCGGGACTCAAAAAGGATTCGTCATAGTGCACCTGGTCCCTAGGAAGGTATATCCTTTGGGACTCACCAAGGTTCCCTCATAGCGACCCTGGTCCCTAGGAAAGTATATCCTTCGGGACTCCCCCAAGACCCCCGTAGTGCCCCGGTCCATAGAAAGTTTGTTGTTTGGGTTTCACCAAGGATCCCCAGGCGTTCCCAGCTGTCAAGGTCTAGCTCGTCCTCCGACTTCCACCAAGGTTCCCTTAAGTTCCCCTGATCTCGTGGTCTAGTAATCCTTTATTTCTGACGAGGATCCCCGATAGACCCTTTGATCTCTAGACGAGGTTTACCTTCTGGTTTTCACCGAGGAAGACCATTTATCCCTCTGGTCTTCACCGAAATTCTGGATCTATAAAAATTTGGCACAAAAACGACTCATCCTCTTACCCGTCCGGTCCCATCAGCTTTACAAATTTCTTGTAAGAACCCTGGAGAACCCTGAGTCATCACCTCGGCAGGGAACTACTTTACAAGTGGCGCCCGAGCAGGGACCTGATGGGTGCTTGATTTTCAAGCTTAGGAAATAGCGGAGTCTAGTGCCATACTTTAAGTGAGGATTATACCCAGCCCGAAGCACAGTCAAGCAAAGGCAGTCTGAGAAGGAAAGTGTTGAAAATCCTTACGTGTACATAGTAGAACAGTTCTACTCATAAAAACCACGGGTCGCGGACGTTAAATATCAGCGATGTCGTCTAGTGACAAAGGTGACCTACTCCAACCCAACCTCCCAAATTCAGGGGTAGGTACCAGATGAGTTTACTCCTTACGGAGAGATGACCTCCTCACTTTCGCAACCGAATTTGGTTTCGATGGCTTGGGCCGAGTCGAAGAACTGCGCAAGAGGTGCGCAGAGATTCTGAAAACGGGTGAGTTTATTCAGTCTGTTTGGTCACGATTGGCTGAACTGGAGAGGCAGTACGCCTCTGGTTCTTCAGGAACCTCCCCACATAGACCAGGTGGTCAAGGGTCAGAGACGGGGAAGACTGCCTCGGATATCCACGTGCCCGTGGGCCCTGTGAAAGGGGAAGACTCTAGTATAACGGTCACCACCATCCCCCCCGAAATGCGTACCGATTTCAGTACAATGGGTCAACTCATAGCTCTGGCAGGCGAATTCGAAGACATCCGGGAACAGAACCGACATAGGGTACACGGCCCGGCCTTCTCGACGCCGAGGAACCCTTTAAGAGGCCCCCACCGTTACTACCAGTCGCTAGTCTTTATTACAACCTAGTTGAGCCACCCGGACCTTCTAGGGAGATCTCCAACTATTCTATCGCCAACGAAGTGTCGGCACCCACACGAGCGCGACGGTTTTGTTATAGCTGCGGAGAGGCAGGACATTTCGTCAGAGAGTGTCGCAACCCGCGCCGCCTATTGTGTTGGGAATGTGACTATCGAGTGCTGTCGCCGCACAGACTCGGGTAACGCGCAGTGCCCTCGATCGGAAAGGGAGCAGGCGAGGTCGCAGGAAGCGGAGTCCCGAAAATAAGAGGACCGTTACGGGTCGACAATGGACGGATCGAAGCGATGGTTACGATCCTGGGCCGTCCGACAGCAGCAACCATCGACAGCGGAGCAACTAGAAGTTTTATCAGCATGAAGCACATCAAGAGCCGGAAGTTGACAAGGGATTTGAAGAAGATGTGTGCCAGGTTTAGGCTGGCCGACGGGACGTGTTCAGAGATAACACAAGTACTGCTGGCAAATATTCAACTAGGGGATCGACGAGTAGAGTTGCCATTGCTGGTTATGCCGAGCATGTGAGATAGCGTTATATTGGGGTTGGACTTCCTCTGTGCAATTGGGACGACACTACAATGTGGCAAAGCCAAACTGTACCTGAGTGCGGAGGAGAGCAACCACCCTGTTACAAGTTCGACACCACTTTGCCCTAGCATGGTATCGATCCCCCAGACGAAGATGCCTCGCCCGACTACAATAAGTACGGCCACTCAGACTCACTGGACGCAGGAGACAATGGACAACTCCGGTGGCGAACTGGTAACTGTAGAACCCCCCTCCGACCCAATGGCAGCGATACGGTGGGTCGCCGTTGAAGGTGCACCAACGATATCCACGACGAACTAGTGGGAAATCCTCTCGGCAGAAGCGATCACTTCATCCCAAGCGCAGGAGCCGACGATCCTGAATGGTCAGATGACATCAAAGCACGTATACAGGAGTTCTTGGATGAGGAGTTGCCGAAATTCGAGGAGCTACAAGGGGTGTCCCACATAGCTCAACATAGTATCATGATGCGAGATAACCGACCAATAAAACATAGGTACACCCCCAAAAATCCGGAAATGCAACGTATTATTGATTCTCAGGTGAGCGAGCTACTAGAGCAAGGCATAATAGAACCATCCAATAGCCCCTACAGTGCCCCTGTAGTGTTAGTTCGCAAAAAGACTGACGATTGGCGGATGTGCATGGACTTCAGACAGGTAAATGCGCGTTCCGTCCCTGACGCTTACCCGACCCCTTGCATCAACCACATCCTCAAAAGATTACGTAACGCCCGGTTCATATCCACTCTCGACCTTAAGAGTGGCTATTGGCAAATCCCCATGGCACCTGAAAGTCGCCAATACACAGCGTTTACGGTGCCCGGCCGAGGCTTGTTTCAGTGGCGTGTCATGCCCTTCGGGTTACACTCAGCCAGCGCCACATTTCAACGGGAGTTAGATAGTGTAATTGGACTCGAAATGAAACCGTACGCCTTCGCCTATCTCGACGGCATTGTTGTCGTGGGTCAGGACCTGGAAGAACACATTCGGAATCTAAGGGAGGTATTACGAAGATTACGGGCTGCGAACCTTCGTATCAACCAAAAGAAGTGCTCGTTCTTCAAAAGGCGACTTAAAAATCTCGGGCATGTTGTCATTGAGGCTGGCATACACACGGATCCGGAGAAGGTATCCTACATCAAAGACCTACGGGCTCCGTCGTCCCTGAAGGAGTTGTGGAGGTGTCTCGGTATGGCATCTTGGTACCGCAGATTTGTGCCAAACTTCTCAGAGATAGTTCAACCTATGGCCGTGCTGTTACGGAAAGGAAAAAAGTGGAACTGGGTCATTGAGCAGCAACGAGCTTTCGATGAGCTTAAGCGACGCTTGACCGAGTCACCAACGCTAGCGTGTCCTGACTTCGGTGCCAGATTCTCAGTCCACACGGATGGCAATGACGTGGGACTCGGCGCGGTATTAACCCTAAAGATCGACGGAGTGGAAAAGGTGATTGCCTACATTAGTCGGCGCTTGGAGAAGGCAGAGGAGAATTACACCACTACAGAGAAGGAGTGCTTAGCGATCATTTGGGCGATACGTAAGTGGCGTTGCTACCTCGAGGGGTACCACTTCGATATCGTGACTGAACACATGGCGCTCAAATGGCTCAACTCCATCAAGGATCCATCTGACCGCATAGCTTGGTGGGCACTAGAATTGTAACAGTATCAATTCGACGTCCATTACCGAAAAGGGAGCTTGAACGTAGTGGCCGACGCGCTGTCACGGCAGCCCACAGATACACTACAGAGAGCAAAGGAAGCGACAGAGGCTTGTAAGTGGTGGACACGGAAGCTGGAACAGGTTAAAACTGAACCGGAGAAACACCCAGACTACTCGGTGGAGAACGGGCAACTGAACCGGCGGTTAGGCCACCGACCCGATGACGAAGACTATGTGCCATGGAAGTTGTGTATCCCGAGCGGTCATCGGCAGCGTGTCCTTAACGAGTGTCATGACGCCCCCACGGCCGGCCATCTCGGAATACGGAAAACTATAACTCGCATCGCTCAAAGGTATTACTGGCCCGGCATGTTCAGGGACGTGGGCAGTTACGTACGTTGCTGCGAATCTTGCCAAAAGTTTAAAGGCAGTCAGCTGAAGCCCGTCGGACACATGTTGACCCGTAGGGTAGACGAGCCGTGTTCGACTTGGTGTGCCGACTTCGTGGGACCACTTCCAAAGTCAAGAAAAGGCAACACCATGATGCTGGTCTTCTTCGACGCTACCAATTCGCAAGGCAACGACGACATCCCTTATCAACGCCTTTCGAGAAAGAATACTCGGTCACTTCGGAGTTCCCAGGGTCTTCGTGTGCGACAACGGGACTCAGTTTACCAGCCGTGCTTTCAAGGGTTTCATGCAACAGCTGGGTTGTGAGTTGCAGTTTACCGCCCCATACTCGTGAACTACGATTGCCTAACTCTTTGTATGACGAAGTCACCCCTGGAACTGTCGGCCCAAAGTAAAGCGGATCGTATGAGAGAGGTCTTCGCCATAGTCCAAAACAGCATAGAGGTGGAAAGTGCGGATCAAGGGAGGCATTACAACTTCCGCCGCAGGGAATGGAAACCTACTGAACCCAAACAACACCATCTGTCAAATGCGGCTGACGGTTTCACGGCGAAGCATGCGCCTAACTTCGATGGCCCGTTCCGAGTAGTACAGTTTCTGTCCCCAAATATCGTCCGACTGCAGAAACCAAACGAGCGCAAAAACCGCGTCGCCAACATCGCTGCTCTTAAACAGTTTCACCAACCTGGGGCTGAGAAAGAAGACTCTGAGGACACCACTCAAAAACACGCATGACACCTTAAAGTTCACCCTTCCTAATTCGCATTATTGTAAATCTGCATTGTAAACATATACTCATTTTGTAAGCTGCACCAGTAGGTAGGGGTCACAGTTAGTCTCTTGGTCTCACGCTATAACAGTAGGTCTCTATCTCCCTTTTAGCAGCATGGACTATGATGAGGATGAATACGTCGAGGAAGAGTTCGGGGAGGCTTCTCGAGATGACTACATGGGAGAGGGTGAAGGACCTTCGCTGTCTCCATACTGTGACGAGTCGGAGGCAGGAACCATCGACGACGAGGCGACTCCCAGATATACGGATAGTAGTTGGAACGAGTGGTGGTACAAACCCGAACAGCCGAAGTCGCCCCCACCTATGTCAAGTCGCTCCAGAGACCCGAGACAAGGGCGAGGAGTCTATGCCGAACGTGAACTTCGCGAGAGCGCCGTCCGATCACCCAACCAACACCTAAGCGACAGCGACGATGAAGAGTGGACCACCCACTTCGTACAAAAGCGAGAAGACTACCACTACACGGTAGTTCCCGGCGGTTACCGTGTGACGCAAGTCCGTCGTTTGACCATAGACATCATGGCACCGCCGGGAGACGAACCCAACATGAAGTACGGATCACACTTCCCCGTTGACCCTACACAGTCCATTGATCAGAGGCCGGCTTGGGCCACATGTCCGTCGATTTCAGGCTAAGACGGATCCCCGGCCACAGATGCACCACCAGAGATGAGCTTGAACCCACCAACCGAACAGGAGGTACACCTACCCGATGGCCCGGCGAATAGCATACATTCGCAAACAGGCCAACCAGTCCCGAACCCAGTCACACCAGAAACTGGAACCGGTTCACCTTCCGCCATGGGTAGTTATCCAACTTGAGAACCCTTGACGAGCGAGGATGAAGACGACCAACCCCTGTTTCGGCGACGCTACGCCGGGTCAGCCACGGAAGCCGAACATTGGGAGGTGAACCCCAGGAGTGTGTATCCGGTTATCAGCCTACGTCGGGTTTCACTTAAACCAACCCCGGAGCACGAGGCGACTCTCGGAGGAGGCGTGTTGGTTGGAAACACCGTTGAGTCGATAGAGCAACCCACTCCAAAGGCCGAAGGCGACACACTATCTCTCGTAAGCGACGAGATCTCATTACTCGAAACTATTGAAGGGGAAGGAGAAGAGCTCGATCTTGACCTCGCCCAGATAATGCGAGACATCGAGGAAATGGCAGACGCGACGAATAGTGCCAGAAGCAAGACGCCGATCCTCTGGATCGAGGCCCCCTTAACCTGGAAAGTAGCTTCGGCAGACCGACTGCTCCCATACGATCTCGTCGAAGAGATAGTCAACTCCGGACATTCAAAAGTAAAGAGGCGCAGGTTTAGTCGCCAGTATGATGACCAGGTATTCAGGGTCACCAGAGTGGCTGCAACCGGGAAGCCCGAGGTTGTTTCGGTCTCATTCCGCCCATCTAAGTAAGGGGGGGTGTGACGTCACCTAATGGGCAACGCCACAGCATAGGAAAAAAAGTACATATACAAGTCATCCACACCTACATATATAAGAGGCCGCCAGAAGCGGACAATAAAATATCATAAGTTTTCGCATTCCACTGGGTCCACCGTTCGTTTTGTGCTGCAAAAGAACAGTTACCGCCGACAGTCAAAATAAATAAGCAATAAGCTGAGCGACAGTCGTCAGCGCAGTCGGAGTTTGGCCGAACGAGGCGAGAAGAGAGTAAAGCAACATGTTGCTATCGCCAATAGAGGAGAGCGGGCAACATGTTTGTAAGAGAGGGCAGAGGCTGGCATAGTAAAAAATAAGTTTGGAGCGAGGCGGTGGATCATTCAATGACAGGCGAGCGAACAGAAAAGACGTTAGTTGGCACGACCGGAGACAAAGGAAAAGAAGAAAAGTAAAAACAGTCAGTGAGTGGAAAAGAACAAGACACGTGAACAAGTGAGTGGAAAAAGGACGAATGAGAGACTCGTTTCGCCATTAGCCTGGTGCAGCATAGGGAAAAATTGTTACCAAAGATTCCCCATTGTGTCCCTAGCCTTTAGGAAAGTTTATCTTTGGTTCTCACCAAAGATTCCCCATAGTGACCCTAGTCTTTAGGAAAGTTTATCTTTGGTTCTCACCAAGGATTCCCCATAGTGTCCCTAGTCTCTAGGAAAGTTTATCTTTGGTTCCCACCAAAGATTCCCCATAGAGTCCCTGGTCCCTAGGAAAACATATTTGTGTGATTGGTTCTTTTTCCAATCCGAATATGTCTGTATACTTCGAACACAATTCTGTCAAAACGTCATTGTATTGAGACGGGAAGTTCTTTATTAATTGAGATAATAATAATTCTTTTCTTTGTTGGTCATATATCTGTGATATTTCATAGTTTTAAAGTGGTTCATATTGGAGTTTGTCTAATTTTAGAACTTGAGATTTGTTCGTTGTATTTAGTATGCGAACAAATGCATTTTTTGTCTTGCAAATTGTATTTGCAATGAAAATACCTTTTTGAATTTCTTGATTTGATATTAGAATCTCTTCGTCATCTGTATTTAGTGTAATTTGTCTTATTACTTCGGACCGACATGGAATGACTATTTCGTTGCTGTCTGTATTATAGACAATTGGAAAGTATATTGCAGATTGTAAATTATTTGGTCATAGTATTAATGAATCGCTTTCTGGAGTGAAGTCGAGTAGACCATTGAATGTTTTTTTGAAGTCTAATCCAATAACTCCATTTCCTGGTATTGGGAAATCAGTTGGTACTATATGGAAGTTGTATGGTATAATGAAGTTACCTGTTCTCAATTCGAGAAATGTTTGACCAAGTGATTTTTTGAATCTCTTCCTATTCCTGTTATTTGTGTAATATTAGTGTGATCGTTATCTTAAAATACATCGGAATTTTCTTTTATAATTGGAATATCTGATCCTGTATCTATTAAAAATGTAAATAGTTTTCCTGTGTGTTAATTTTTTTAATTTATAAAAATATTTAAACTGAGATTGATAGTGTGAATTTTTGCGTCTATTGGTTCTGAGTACTTAAGGGACTCTGCTGGTTTTCCGACGTGCTTTGTGCATGTCTGACGTTATTATTTCTGTTGTTATTGTTGTTTTAGTTATTTTGATTATTTTGGTTGCATCGATTTCCATTGTTGAAATTTCCTTGATTGGCATTATTGTAATTTGGATTGAAGCCTCTGTAATTTCCTGAAAAATTTCCACGGCCTCTGTTGTTACCTCTGTAGTTGTTATTTTGGTAACCATTATTGTTTTGGTAATTATTATTATTATGGAAGTTACCTCTTCCTCGGTAATTACCTCTGAAGTTTTTACCTCTATAGCCATGTCCTCTTTGGGTATATAGTACCGAGCTTGTGTTGCCCGTCATTTCTGTTCTACAGTGAATGTATTTGGTAATGGCTTCATTCATTGTTTTGAATGTGCCTGCTTCCAGAATAGTTTTTAATTTACCATGCTTACAGTTTTTGATCATGATCGTTATGGTTTCTTTTGTGCTGAACGTATCAGCATGCTCTGCACTAAGTCCTTCATCGATATACGACGATTCTAACAATTTACGTAAATTTTCCATTTCGTTTGTAAATTGTGTAGCTGTTTTTCCTTTTTGGAAAACATTTGCCATCTTGGCCTTGACTACATCGGATGTTTCACCGACAATTGTAGCCTGCAATTTTTGAATGATTGCGTCGATAGTTGTTTCATTTTGGACTTTGTATAGAGTTGAGCCGACTATTTTTGATTATATTACTTCTACAGCAAGTCTTTCATATGGACCAACTTTACTGCTGTTAAAAATCTTTGTAGGTGCAATTTTTTTCCGTCAAATTCAGGGATTGCTTGGGCAATTTCCCTTATATATGCCCTGTCAGCTACTGATGTGTCTGTCATTGTGCTTGGCTTTTGTTCTATCACGCTAGAGTTTGAATCGGAATCTAGATCTGACAACTCTGGTAATGTTATTATTAGCTGGAATTGTCAAATTATGTATGTCTTTTTCTTCTACTTCGGTGTCTGATTCATTTTCATTTTCTTCAATCTCTTCATTCTGAGGAAGTTCATGAATTTCACTTATTTCTATTGTCGAGGGTGTATTTAAAACTGTTGGAATTGATATGTCTAAATTAAATTTCGTTTTTACAGATACTAAATTTAATCTGACTTTATTTAAAACTTTCGATACTTGTGACCAATGATTATTAGTCAATTTTTCTCGATGGTCGTATATTAACTGACGTGCTTCATTAAAGCATTCTACTAGTATGTTTGCGAGTTTATTAACCGTTGTATTTTGTACGGATCTTTTCTGACTTAAGCATTTATAGGATTTGTCAAACTTATTTCTAATATCTCTGATGCTGGTTACTATTTCCTGCCACTCCATGTAAATAAGAGTTTTGCCTTCTAAGTACTTTAATTTTTATTTTTCATATATTAATTTGTTTAAATATATATAATGAGAAGTCAATGGTTCGGTTTAAATAAAAAAATATAATTTCTTTATTTATTATCGACAACTTATGTTATGAAGTAGTACAATCTTAGGGACTAAGATGTGTCGCGGTTGCGATGTCAAGTAAAACTCAATGTGTGGTTCTGCAGCTGCTGCTTAGCAAACCTCGGTTAATAGCTTTTTGGGAGTGAAGATCAAAAAGCTTTTCTCGCTTTTCTCATTTTATAATTTGAGAGTGGATTGCATCAGCCGATAATTTGAGCTGCATCAGCGTTTTGTTCTTGGTGGGAATAACGATTGGAGCGGATGTTTATGCTAGCGTTTTTATGTTTATGTCTGAGCCACCTGAATTGTTATTGTCACCAAAAATATGGAAATTTATGTGTTTGGATTTTTGGGTTTATGTGTGTGTGTCTTGTTACAACTCAAGTGTTAGATTTTAAATTAAATTAAAATCAATTAAAAGCCTTTATAATGTTATTTTCTTCGATTATTTTTTCCCTGTCTATGCAATTTTGATTTAATATTGTTTTGGGAAGATTCCATGTGATGATTATCTTAACTTCTACATAATTTACTTCGAGATTTTTGTGCATTTTTGTATATCTGCATTCTGTGGAAGCTTGATTTAGTATACCGGTAATACATTTGTTTATTACTAAATCTTTTGAGCTAACCGTGTAGGTTTGATTGTGTTGAACGAAATATTTATCATGAATTATTTCTGTTAAAATATTGTTATTCTTGTCTGGGAATGGTAAGATTCTAAAAATTGGTGTTTTAATAATTTGACGTGGAATATGGGATATAATCAAAATTTCATTTGTAATGGTTTTTAACCAAGTTGAGGTTTTAATGCTGAGAAGTTTCTCTGAATTAATATGTGTTAAAGAATCGTGTCTTAATAATTTGGGGTTAAAAATACCCAGTCTGGTTAGTTGCATTCCTAGCTCTATGTCTTCTACGTATTCCGTGAATTGTTGTAAGTTAAATATTAGAATAGCTAATCTTTGAACATTTTCATAAATGATATCCATTTGGTTGAGTCCGTGGTTGATTGCCTCAATAACGTGATTTAAATCGTTTGCTTGGATGCTGTTTTCTGATAAGTTGCTTATTTTAAGTTCTAGTTCTTCTATGTCTTATTGATCTAAGGTTCCAAATAAGTATTTGTAAGCTGTCCCTACGAAATTTGCAAGACCTCTTTTGTTACGTTTTGTGATTCTGATTCCATTCATTTCTCTTTCTAGTTTTTCTATTAAGTATTTTATTTGGATAAGATTTTTAAATTCTTCTGATTGATATAGCAATTTTTCATAAGTTTGTTCGGTTTTTGTTATATTTATGGATAGATAATGGTATTCATAATTTACTGGTAAGTCTAATTCTCCTGTTTTGAAAATTAAATAACCATTCTTTGCTTGAATGGGGTTTACTTCAAGGCTTTGGCATTTTGTTTTTTGAATAAAACAAGTTATTAAGAATAGTATCAAAAATGATGTTAGTTTAAGCTGAATTTTCTTGGCTCGGTTGGTCGATTGCTGATGATCTGGAATTATCGTATTTGCTTTCGTTAATTTTCTCTTCTTTTTAAATTTCGCTTTATAATGTGTTATTTTTCTTCCTCTGTTCTTTTCTGCGTAATGTTTTTCGTCAGTTTGGGTAATTTCTCCTGTCTTTTTGAAAGGGTTAGTGGTTTTACTCTTTACTAAAGGTGATTGCCTGTATTTAGTGTCAACTTCAAATTGGATTCTATTTTCGTTCAATTTTCCAATTTCGTTTGTTTTGTTGTTTTGGGTATTATATTCTGGTGTTCCAGCGTAAACAAAAATATCTGCAGGTGTTCTTCCTGTAGTATTATGTTTAGTTTTGTGATTGTAGACATATAAGATTGTTTCAAATTTATTTATTTTGTTTTCTTGATCGGTTTCACAGTTGATGATTCTCAATTTTTCATTAACTGTCTTATGAAATCGTTCGATATCTGAAACTCCATTTTTGCTTGTAGTTATTATTATGTTTACATCTTCTGATCTTAGCCAGATTTGAAGTGCTGCGCACATAAATGCTGAGTCTTTGTCTGCTTTAATTTCATTTGGTTTACCCATTTCATTGAATATTTTTAGGAGGGCTCGTTTGGCTTCTAACCAATCTCTACCATTTACTTCGATTAAAGCTGCGTATTTTGAATATACGTCGATACAAGATAAGAATTGTTTATTGTCGATCATGTAGAAATCGATGACATATCTTTCTCTTGGATTAAAAACTTCTGGAGTTATTTCGTAAGCAAGTTTTGTATTTCTGTGTTCAGTTTTTGAAATATTGCATATTTCACATTCGTTAATAATGTTCTGGATTAGTTTTTGGTAATCGGGATAGTAAAATTTTTCTTTAAAAAGTAGGATTGTTTTCTCAATACCTGGGTGTAGTAAATCTCTATGAGACTTAATAATTGTATCTTTGAATTCGGCAAATGTTTGAATATCTACCAACTTTTTGTAAGTTCTCATTAATTTTGTCAAATTGTTCGGATTGATGATTTCTATGAATGCGTTTTGGAAAATTAAGAAATCAATTTCGTTTTCGAAATATATTACACTATTTTTTGTGCATAGGTATTCTTTAATAAGGTTTTTGGCATGCTCGTTTGTCATTTCCTTGTAGATGATTTTATATTTTGTTTTGTGAAAATATCTTGTTGTTTGTACCTCGTTTGATTCACCTTTGATGAATTCGATCTGTCTGTTGTAATAATTTATGGGTCTTTCTGTGATAGCAATGTATCTTTGGTTATCTTCATGTGCACTGTGCACTGTAGCTGCAATGCTACTGGGTGTTTCTCCCAAGAAATTTTCTTCGATTTTAACTCTTGATAGAGCGTCTGCTACATAGTTTTCTTTACCTGGAATATATTTTATGTGGTAGTCAAATTCGTTTAATTTGATCTTCCATCTTTGCAATTTCATGTTTGGCTCTTTTATGTTGTTAAGCCAAACCAAAGGTTTGTGGTCGGAAAGAATGTCAAACTTTCTTCCATAAAGGTATGATCTGAAATACTTTGTTGCCCAGACAATAGCAAGGAGTTCTTTTTCTATTGCGGAATAATTGACTTCGTGTTCGTTCAAAGTTCTGCTGGCAAAGCATATTGGTTTATGATCTTGAGATAATACTGCACCTATGGCAATATTACTAGCATCTGTGGTTAAGGAAAATGGTTTTTCGAAGTTTGGGTGTGTCAGTATTGGGTCTGACATGATAAGCATTTTTAGTTTTTCAAATGCTAAAACATAGTCTGTGTCTTTAATATTGATTTTAGATCCTTTCTTTAATTTGAATGTTAAAGGTTTTGCTATCTTAGCAAAGTTTGGGATAAATTTGCGATAGAAACCGCAGAGGCCTAAGAAAGATTTAATTTCCTTAGTAGTTTTTGGAATTGGAAATTTTTCAATTGCTTGAATTTTGGTGGGGTTGGGTTTGATACCCTCAGTGGTTATGCTATGACCAAGGAATTCTGTTTCCTTTTTAAGAAATTCACATTTATCAAGCTGAAGCTTGAGATTAGCTTGCCTTAATTTCATGAACACTTTCTTTAATGATAATAAATGTTCTTCCAATGAAGTGAAAAACACTATTATATCGTCCATATATACAAGACAATCTTTATAGATTAGATCTTCTAACAGGTTGTTCATGCAACGTTGGAAAGTTGCTGGTGCGTTTTTCAGACCGAATGGAATTCGAGTATACTCATAATGTCCATTTTTAGTCGAGAATGCAGTTTTGAGGATTGATTCTTCGTCCATTTGGATTTGATGAAATCCTTTCGCGAGATCGATTGTTGTAAATTGGCATTTGCCTAGTTTGTCAAGTATATCATCCATTATTGCGATAGGATATTTGTCCCTTATGGAATTTTCGTTCACATCGCGGTAGTCGTTGACTACTCGGTATTTCTTTCTTCCTGATGCATCTAGCTTTTTTGGAACTATCCAAATAGGCGAGCAATAGGGTGAATTGGATTTTCTGATAATGCCTTGTGCAAGCATATCTTTAATTTGATTTTCGACTTCTTCGTCAAAAGCCTGGGGATATTTATAAGGTTTCCTATAAATAGGTTCTTCGTGTTTTGTTTTTATTACGTGTTTTATAGTACTAGTAAAGGTCAAATTTTCACCTTCTTTGTACTGGATGTCACTAAATTCAAAAAGAACTTTAGTGAGTTCCTTTTTCTCCTCTTCGTTTAGGTGTTCTAAACGATATTCGTTACTTTCGTGTAACTCATTGTTAATTGCGAACACTGTATGCTCGTCTTCTGTTTGTGGTGGATCGAGGCATTCATATGCGGTCTCGTCCGAAATTTTCTTTACTTCTTCATGTTTATATTTCATGGAGAATGGGAGGTTGTTTATTAGTACTGTTTTAGTACCATGATCGATTATTGCTTTAGTATCTTCTAAGAATTCTCGACCAAGTAACATGTCATAATTATTGGAAAAATTATGCAAGTAAAATGTTTGATGTGTAGGGCAAAGTTTACTGGGTTTTAGGTATATACTGTGTTTTAATTTTACTATACCATTAATAGTATGTACTTCAAGCTGGTTATTTTTGGTTGGAAAATTTAAATGGTTATTTGTCATTAAGTTAATAGATGAACCAGTATCTATTACACATTTTAAGGTTTTATTGTTAAAAATCAAGTTTATGTATGGGTTTGTTCCTCTTCTTCGTCTTCCGTTTCCGAGGCTGCTTGATGAAAATTTTCGGAAATGTCCATTTTTTGATGGCCACTTCCACTTTCGCGTTGCCTTTTTACGGGTGGATTAGGAACAGTAGAATGATTTTGGTTTTGTTGAAAATTGATAGGGTTCTGGACTCTACCGTGGCTTAGTTTTTGTTTAAATTCTTGATGCATTTGCTGATTGGATTCAGCACGATTCTGATTTTGATTTTGATTCTGAGGTTGATTGAAATTTTGAGAATAAAATCCCTTATTTCCACGATTGTCATTATTTTTCTGATTGTTGTAACCTTTGGAGGTTGATTGACCATTTGACTGGGTCGATTTTGTTCGATCGGAAAAATTGTTTTCGAAAACTCCTTCTTGCTGAGCTACCTGTTTCAATTTTAATATTGAGGTTATGTCATGTCTTGCGAGAGTCATAAATAACCTGTCAGGAAGTTTTTTCATTATAACGTCTTTAATTGTGTTGTTCATTGCATTAGTGTAGATGTGTGTGTTCAGTGTATTGTCTTCCAAAGTTAGTTTACTTGAAATAACAAATGACTTATATTCTAATTCTTCGACAAACTTACGGATACTTCCGTTAAATTGAGTGTTATATAGACGTCTTAGCAGTTCTTCGAATGGGGTCTGGATCTTGAAGGCGTCGATGAGTGTGCTTTTTAGTGCTGTCCAATTGCTAGCTGCTGATAGCTGGGAAACTCGCTGGGCGTCTCCAGAAATTTGCATCTCAATTGCCCCGAATAGCACGCTGTGTTGCCTAACATCTCGTGTTGGGTACAATTGCATAATGAAGTCGACTCTTCTTATAAATGCGCAGAGGTCTTCCGATGATCCGGAGAAGGTAGGCACCTGCCTAATTTGTCCTAGAGCTTGGCCTAAATGCTGCTCTGATAGCTGTAGTACTGCTGGTGCTGATGTTGAAGCGGATGTTGGTGTTGGGTCTGGCATGTTGATTGGTTTTTTGGGAATTTTTGTTTAGATTGTTCACTTGTTGGTGATGATTCTTTAGGGGTATGATTTGCGATTTTTAGTAAAAAAAAAATCGACTTTGTTTTTTTTCACATAACTTTGTAGCGGTCACACTAGAATTTAAGCGGGCTTTAATTGTGAAAGGGTTTTTTGGGGTGCGAGTTAAAAATCAATTTTAATTTTCATATAACTTTGTAGCGGTCACACTTTGTTTAAGCGGGCTTTAATTATGAAGATTTTTGCGCGTCACGATTAGCGGTCACACTTTTTAGGTTAAAGCGGGCTACGACGACTTTTGATTTTATTTCACGCGGGTTCTTGTGCGGACAAGTATACAACGTTTAGCTCTGAGTATTTTCTTTGTAAGTGTTTACAACCCGTACTAGCACTAAGATCTTGATCGATCCTTAAAAACGTCAGACTTATCCTACCGGCTGCGCCAATGAGAAGTCAATGGTTCGGTTTAAATAAAAAAATATACCTGCAGTTTTTAGCCGGCTCGAGGTCATGTTAATGCTTTCGCATAACTTTAAACGGAGACACAACACCACAAAGAAGGCTGGTAGATCGTACAGCTGTTTCAAGAGGAACCACCCTCTATCATCAGCGATCAATGCCTACCAACTGAACGTTTCTCTAAAGTCTCTCCATGCCTGCGGTGGCATAACCGTTTGGGAATCCCAAAGCAGAATGCGCGCAAAAACATCGAGAGGCAGCGTAGAAACAGACAGTCGCCTTTGTGTGTGTGTGTCCCCCTGGTCTTGCCTTTATTAGTGTGAGAGATACTCTCCCCGCTGTTAATAATGGTGACCAAAAAGTTTGTTTGCATAATTGCATTCAAACGGGGGTTTTAGTTGTTGTAATGAAACCATTTTATGTTTAGGCTCATACAACAACAACGCCGTGCCTTGCGTTTTTAGTATATGTGACTGGTTTTTGTGACCTTTCTACTGAGTAAACCTGCAGTTTTTTGCCGGCTCGAGGTCATGTTAATGCTTTCGCATAACAAAGCAGAATGCGCGCAAAAACATCGATCTACGCTGCCTCTCGATGTTTTTGCGCGCATTCTGCTTTGGATTCCCAAACGGTTATGCCACCGCAGGCATGGAGAGACTTTAGAGAAACGTTCAGTTGGTAGGCATTGATCGCTGATGATAGAGGGTGGTTCCTCTTGAAACAGCTGTACGATCTACCAGCCTTCTTTGTGGTGTTGTGTCTCCGTTTAAAGTTATGCGAAAGCATTAACATGACCTCGAGCCGGCTAAAAACTGCAGGTTTACTCAGTAGAAAGGTCACAAAAACCAGTCACATATAAAAAAATATAATTTCTTTATTTATTATCGACAACTTATGTTATGAAGTAGTACAATCTTAGGGACTAAGATGTGTCGCGGTTGCGATGTCAAGTAAAACTCAATGTGTGGTTCTGCAGCTGCTGCTTAGCAAACCTCGGTTAATAGCTTTTTTTGAGTGAAGGTCAAAAAGCTTTTCTCTCTTTTCTCATTTCATAATTTGAGAGTGGATTGCATCAGCCGATAATTTGAGCTGCATCAGCGTTTTGTTCTTGGTGGGAATAACGATTGGAGCGGATTTTTATGCTTGCGTTTTTATGTTTATGTCTGAGCCGCCTGAATTGTTATTGTCACCAAAAATATGGAAATTTATGTGTTTGGATTTTTGGGTTTATGTGTGTGTGTCTTGTTACAACTCAAGTGTTAGATTTTATGTGTGTGTGTCTGGTTACAATTTAAGTGTTAGATCGTGATAAATGTATGGGATCTTGTATTGGATCGTGGAGTGGTGGATATGTGACTATATATATATTTTTTTTTGTTTTTTATACCTTATCTAGGTCGTTTGCTCTGCTAAGGTAACGTTTTTTAATTATTTTATTGTGTTTGACATATAAAGTCAGCAACAACTGAGCTACGCTTGCTATTGTAAGGATCAAAAGGAGAATCCACGGAGATTGAATATCATCTGTGTGATCTATTATTTTTACGTTGTTGACCACGTTGGCCGTATTGTCTTTTTGAGTTTAAATTTGTTCCTTTTTTTTATTTACTTTCATTTTTATGAAAAAAAATCTTCTTAATTGTATCAATATATATTCGCTGCTACTGTGGTTTTGTGTATTTAAATTTCGTTCAAAGACCTTCTATCATTTGTGGAGAGAAAAAAAATTCACATTTTCCCTACCTAGTTATAGCCGTTTTCTTGGACAGCTCAAAATTACAAACATTATACAAAGTTGACTTATTTTAAATTGTAACAATAAAAATTTTTTTTTTTGTTTTTCATTAGTAAATTAGTTAGTTTAACTTCTGCCTGCAGCTTCCATCAGTCCTCTTTTAGGCATGTGAGAATGCGATGCTGGTGCTGGACTGCACAGGCTGGTTTTGTTGTATTAATGTTCCCACGGTGGCAAAGGGTTGTTTCTCTTGCTCCCACTTTTGGTTTTCATTTGGCTGCTGCTGATGTCCGGGGCCTTTGGGCTCAGGCGCGGCCGGTGCTGGTCTTCTTCTGGAACTTGGGGATCGTCTTTTCTGTTGGTGGTTTGATTTTAGTAGTGTCTTTGCATAGTGATTTTATGCATTTAAATTGGCTTTCAAGTGTTGGGTTTCGATTTTGTGTTTTTGTCTCAAGTTTACTTTTTAAAAATTGTAGTTCTTCATTTAGATCGCATGATGTCTCCCATGCTGGTAGGTTTTGTGCGTTTAATGCCGTTCTTAATTCGGCAATTTGTTTGAAAATCTTTTTACGCACACCTCCTTTTCTTTTTGGTTTCATATTATTTCATTTTTTTTTTCACACAAGATTTTCTTCGAAACACCAAACACGGTCGCCATGTAAAGGTGGTCCGGTCCTCCAACGGACAACCAGGTAATTTAGTTGGAGAAACGCCTTCCAGGTTGCAGGTTCATTCATTCCGCCCAGTAAGTATATTAAAATGGTTTGGTTTTTGTTATTTGAGTTTTAATTATTAAAAGCACTTTAAAATATTGCCATTTTATGTGTGGCTTGTTGGTCTCTTCTTTTGGAACTGATCTATAGTCTAAATGCCGCGCAGCTACGCTTTCGGAAACGCCGGCAGCGGAGCGGCTGTGTTATGTATATATAAAATGAACAAAGTTGATAACAGCTCTGTGCTGGAGAGAAATGACATGCGCACATAGAACGATATATAATGGCTGCGCCGCTGGCTATGCTCAAATATGCTGACGCTGCGTTTCTGCATGAAATGCCCAACATCTACGTATTATACTTTTGCACTTGAAATGTGCTTGGGTCTTTGAACATTGCAACAAAGTGTTACAATGTGTATTTGTTGAAATATAATGAGTACAGTGAGTACTCTATATGTGTGCATATCACATTACCCCTAATATCTCGGGAACCAATAAACCTATTTGATTGAAATTTTTTTCAGTCCTAGTTTATACCCAAATGAATAAAAACAAGTATTTGGGAAAAATTATAAATGAATTTTAGTATGTCGAAATCTAAAACCAAACTTTAAACGCGACTATCTCAAAACCACTCTTTTTGAACTGGTTCCGGAAAAAAATGTTGTAAATATTTACCGATTTCAAACATTTTTTTTTTGGTTTTACACAGAATTCCATTTTCCATTTTCCCACCTGCCTCGAAGAACCGGGTAGATTCAAAAATAGCGAAGCTAGACCGATTTTACGAAGAAAAAAAGGTAAACTTTCGAAATTTTGACTTTGCTGCCCTATAACTCTGGTGTTTTTGAACCTACCTCAAACGTGGAGACTGGTGCGAAAACCACATCAATTCTGAGCACATACTTTTTTAGTTCATCCATTTTGGAGAAAAATTCGGAACCGTTGGACCAACTTTTTTTTTGCCCTATTTTGACGGGCGCTTCAAAAACAACAGCAAAACCCAGAATTTGATTTCTAGTTTCATCAATTATCTATCCAATAAAAAAACCGATTGTCAATATCTCTTATAGTTTTTGTGTAATTCAATTTTTAGCGAATCATTAAAAAATGAGGCTCAGGGGTAGAAACTACTTTTAAGCGTTGCCGTCAGCGTCCGCCTGTAGGCCGTGCTTAGGCTGACTGCGGTAGCCGGGATGCTCACATCCAACTGGTAGTAGATGGCAGCAGCGACCTCATTCGCATCCGAGACTTCATCAATGTCTCGTATCTATACAAGGGTGGTCTCTATTATAGTTTTTGGTGGTGTACAACTTTTTGCACCGCGCTTTGTAGCTCAGCAGTTTAAGGATCCGATACTTTTTCCAGCACAAGCAAGAATGCCCTTTTTGCTGTGCTCCTCACCCCTTGCACGTTCTGCCCAAGGTTCTTAAGGATTGGCTCCGTGCTAACTAGCTTGAGGATATCCGTATACGTCGTTAAGTCGCAATTGGACTTGATGATTATGGCATCATTCTTGGGGGTCTTGGTTTCTTGGCTTTACGTTTAACAGTTGTCCATTCCTTCTGTTTAGTTCCGTCGGCCTGGGATTTCATCTAAAAATCTTGTTGCGCTTGCAGTGTGGTCTCTTTGTGAGATTGTGGCCTTAATCTGGTTCTTGCCTACCTGAGCCGGCTTGCCGGGTGGCGCCCTGTGCATCGCGTTTTTAGGTGTCTGCTTAGCACAGGTCGAAAGTACATCTTGGACTTCCACTGTTTTTGTTTGAGGGACTGGTCGCTCTTCGGGCTGTTTGTCCAGGATTCTCTGCAAATAGGATAGCAGTTCCCTTTGCAAGAAGTCGATCTCGTCTATTAGATCTCTTATGCCATTAGTTATGGCTCGTTTAGGGAGGGTCATAAGCTCCCTAAGCTCTGTCGCATTCACTCCGATCTTGCTCAGTTTCGCCAATCCATCGCTGATGCCATTCCTTTAGGTCCGCCCTCTTGGCTTATTTCGAGTTTTCTTGGTGGCAACGTAGCATTGTTGTGCTCTTTTTGAAGGGATCGTTAGTGGAGTTATGTTTCCACTTGCCGCATTTTGCGGCTCCACGGATAAATAGCTTGTCAAGCCAGCCTCCACTTCCTCGGCCCGACCATCCAACTCTAACCGGCAATTTTATTTGGTTTTCCAGAGTTGGTTAGCAAAAAAAATAATAAAAAGAGAAAGAGAAAAATTCGACTAGCCTTATTAGGGATCGAGCCTACTTCCCTAGTCCTGTGAGTTTCAGTACTACTCCCCTTCGCCGCAGTCATGCTTACGTAGCCTAGTTATAAGAGCCAGACACTGCTTTGTCGACTAACAAGCAGTAGAACTGCATTGCCGATAAAGCGCAATGCAGTTGCACTCACACACTGACGCACTTTTGCAGTGCATTGCAGATCTGTAACGGTAGATCCTCTCTGTGACAGCTCGCTTCACTATTTGTTGTTATACCGTTGCAGAGGGTATATTAAAATTGTCCAGATGTTTGTAACGCATAGAAGGAAGCATTTCCGACCACATAAAGTATATATCTTCTTGATCAGCATGACGAGCTGAGTCGATGTAGCCATGTCCGTCTGTCTGTCTGTTTCTATGCTATCTCCTCCTAACTATAACATATAGCTGCCATAGGAACTATCGGTCGAAAAACTAGTTCTAGTGAGAAAAACTTTTTTGTTTTTAATGCAATCGTATCCAAACTCAGTATTTACTAGTTTTCTATGCTTCTCCACGATTCTGCCAAGTTTGGTCGAAATCGGACATCTATATAGTATAGCTGCTATAAAAAGTAAGGTTAGAAAAATAATCTTAGAAAGACAAACATTTTTGTTTTCAATATAAGCCTCTTTTAAATTTTCATATATTTATTTTATAAGCTTTCACACAATTCTTAAAAGCAGGGACAGTAATCATTATAAGTTATATTTTAAAAATTACATGGTAATGATTATACTTTAATTTTTACGTTTTTTTTCAATGATAACACTAGTTTACAGCATTTTGTATCCCGGTCATTTGGCAGTCATTTCATATGTAAAACCCTCCGCTGATTCCAAAAATCAAGACCAATAATTTTTTGGCGAGGACGTTTTCGAGAAATTGCGAAAAAGCTAGTTTTTTCATTGTGAAAAAAGGTACCTCTATAAAAATGGTTATAACTTCAGTTTTGGCTTGTGGATTTTAAAATGGTCACTTACACTTGACAGAGAATTTAATGCCCTGTTAATCATTCATACATCACATTTTAATCCGTTGGTAAACTTCGCGGCTATTAAGGTGTTAATCGGCAACTTTGCTTTAAATTTATCACTTTTTGAAAAAAGGCTAGATTTCAATCGCGATTTTCTCCATGAAAATAATTCTCCAAAATTAATTTTTTCGCTGATCATCATAGAAACATCCATTACACGTATTTCACTTAAACCGGTTGAAGAATAAAGAAGTTATTGGCACTTAAGTACGAAATTGAAGGTTTAAAGTTCAAACAAATAGACTTAGCTTCAATGATTTTTTGTTCATCATAGGAGGCATAGTTAACATTCAAATTGTTATTTTTAAAGGCTACTATGTGCTGTCAGATTTATTCTGTGGCTGTGGCTGTGGCTGTGTTATTTTGAATATTAAAAATGAGTGCAGAAAGCCGTCAAATTCGATGCAGAAATGATCCAAAAAAGTTCTGTTACGCTTGCGGACGTTATATATTTTCGACTCCGAGACCATTTTCAACAACGTTGCAAGAAACTTATCGCTTGTATTTTGGATATTCACCTAAGAATGTTGATATGTTGTGGACCCCAAGTGTTTTATGCAATACATGTAGAACCACTTTGACGATGTGGAAGGCAGGCGCAAAGCAGAGCAGGGCAACACAACGTTAAATTCAAGGCATTAATTAAAAAAGAACAAATAATTCTGCCCCCCTTGCATATAAAGCTAGGTCTTTTTAAAAATTTTGTGAAAGCTTTACCAAAATCTGGCGCATCTTTTGATTACTTAAAAAGAATATTTCCAAATATATCCGACGCAAAAATAAAAGAAGGTATATTTGTGGGACCGCAAATAAAAATATTAATTGGAGACACCAAATTTAGATCGACCTTAACAATTCCTGAGGCTAATGCATGGGACTCATTTTGTCGAGTGGTTGCTAACTTTTTAGGCAACTTGCGAAGTTCCGACTATGAGGAAACCATCGAAGGCTTGCTTAAAAACTACAAGAAAATAGGTAATAACTGTTGTATTTTCTAATTTGATAACTAACTAGATTTTTTTAAATAGGTGTGAACATGTCCTTGAAAATTCATTTCCTTCACTCCCACTTAAACTTTTTCCCGGATAATCTTGGTGATGAGAGTGATGAGCATGGGGAGCGCTTTCATCAGCAGATTAAAGATATGAAGCGGCGATATAAAGGTTATTGGGATGAAGCGATGATGGGAGACTATTGTTGGTTTCTCATTAGAGAAAATAATATTTCCCCAAGAAGAAAAAGTCAATCAAAATTGTCGCACTTTTAAAACACTTAATAAGAAATAAACTTCTCATGCAATTTAATAAAAGCATAAAAATTCGATATTGGTACTTAAAGGCCAATAACTTCTTTATTATTCCAAAGATCTCTATACAATACATGGATGCAAACCGAAATCTGCAAGTCGTATAAAACTTATCTTAGGGAATCGATTCTCAAATTTACAAGTGTCTTAAGGTAAGAGTTTTACTATTAAAGAACCGAACCGTTTTGCTTTCGGTTTTGGCATTGGTTCTGAATTTTTTTGACTCGACTTCTTGCACTAATTTTCAATTTTCAAAATAACAAACACTACCACAGCCACAGAATAAATCTGACAACACATAGTAGCCTTTAAAAATAAAAATTTGAATGTTAACTATGCCTACTATGATGAACAAAAAATCATTGAAGCTAAGGCTATTTGTATGAACTTTAAACCTTCAATTTCGTACTTAAGTGCCAATAACTTCTTTATTCTTCAACCGGTTTAAGTGAAATACGTGGCATTAGAATTGTAATGGATGTTTCTATGATGATCAGCAAAAAAATTAATTTTGGAGAATTATTTTCATGGAGAAAATCGCGATTGAAATCTAGCTATTTTTCAAAAAATGATAAATTTAAAGCAAAGTTGCCGATTAACATCTTAATAGCCGCGAAGTTTACCAACGGATTAAAATGTGATGTATGAATGATTAATAGGGCATTCAATTCTCTGTCAAGTGTAAGTGACCATTTTAAAATCTACAAGCTAAAACTGAAGATATACACATTTTTAGATAGGTACCTTTTTTTACAATGAAAAAACTAGCTTTTTCGCAATTTCTCGAAAACGGCCCCGCCAAAAAATTATTGGACCTGATTTTTGGAATCAGCGGACGGTTTTACATATGAAATTACCGCCAAATGTCCGGGATCGCCAAATTTTTTATTAATTTGTAAACTAGTGTAATCATTAGTTTTGACTGATTTTAAAAGACTTGGACCATAATCATTATTTTTGATCAAAAAAAATAAAACTCAAAAATAATGATTATTTTTGATCAAAAAAAAATAAAACTCAATAATAATGATTATTAATGATTTTTATTTTTTTTGCTCAAGATAAAACTCAACAGTAATTTCTTCTGCGGCTGTCCAGGCACAGTCGAACTTTTCCTGGCTTACGTACAAGGACCACTGGTGATGACCAAGGACTATCTGATTCTTCAATCACACCCAAATCTATCATTCTATCCAGTTCAGTGTACATTAGCTTCTCCACTGCAGGGGACACCGCATAATGTCGCTGCTTTATGGGTTTGGTTTGGCCCACATCAATGTCATGGGTCAACCAGGTAGTCTTGCCTAATCCCTTTTCCGCGAAGGATGGAAACCTTTTTATAACATCTGTTAAGTCTTTTTGCTGCCTGTCAGATAACGATATACGTGCTAACTCGTCACCGTTAATCATCGCTATTTCTGGACTGTGAGACTTGTTTGCCAGAAAGGCAGGCAATAGATTGTAGCTAGTCCAGAACTCAATCCCTAAATATAGGTCTTGTGAAAGGGTTGGCACTATATGAAATTGTAATCGCTTGTTCTCACCTCGAAAGCAGTCTTTTGTAGTTAATTTACCCACAATCGCCTGGCTCTTACCTTCTGCAGTTTGGACTGCAGATCGAATTGGTACCATTTCTATCTTATTATCAAGCAATTCCTGTGCCTGTATTCCTCCTATACAGTTAATGGACGCACCTGTATCCATTAGTCCACTCAAAGTTTTTCCGAGCAAGGTGACTTCGGCGTACGGTCTGTAGTCTTGTGAATTATTTACTACTGAGGCAGCCACAGCTTCTTTATTCAATTTACGTCTATTTCTATAATCAATTCTTCGCTTTTGCTGACGCGTTATTACATTCTTGTGCAAGGGAACGTCCGGGTGATTTAGTAATTCTGGTTGGAGCGGAAGTGACGCACTGTCCGCTACTCTGTATTGGTCGCTTTCGAGACCATACGTCTACGTACATTGCTCGACAGTGCACGCCCTGCTGAGTTTTTTGAGGCATTACAGCTGCTACAGGAGGGTCTATACGTTTCGGGCTTGCCACATCCGTAACAAAACACCTTACGATCGGCAACACAGTCCTGCTATCGATGACCGTGGCCACCGCAGTTCCAGCACGAAAGTGCAACTGCTGCTATCTCCAAATCTTCGTCCCCCTCGGATTCATATGGTTCGGTACCGTCTAATGGAGCCACTAGCTCATGTACCATGCGTCGGGAAGGCATTCTCTGATTTGTAGCAATAGGTTTTACCACAGACTGCAAAACCGTTCTCGCGTGCGAACTATGTGTCGCAATTCTGAAATGGTCGAAATACAGGGTTGTCCATATTCGACGGACCCATCTGGCAACGCCATAACTTTTGACAGAGATGTCAGATCGCTTAATGACATACCGCGTTTGAAGCGTCAGTCCAAGCAGATTTTTACCATGGAACAATACACGCCACGCGAGCTCTCTGAAACAGTTGAAATTTACATTCAACAGAACAAGTCAATTGTGAAAACTCAACGTGCTTTTAAAAAATTAAAATTTCACATTGAATGGGACCGTAAATAAGCAAAATTGCCGTATTTACGCCACTGAAAATCCTCAGGAGATTCAAGAAGTGCCTCTTCATGACGAAAAAGTCACAGTTTGGTGCGGCGTTAGTGCGAAAACGCTCATTGGGCCGTTTTTCTTCCAAAATAAAAATGGCCATGCTGTTACCATCAACCAGGAGCGTTATCGCGACATGATGACCAATTTTGTGATGCCAATTATTCGTCGAAAGCGTATGAGGCAGTTCTGGTTTCAACAAGACGGCGCTCCACCGCACACAAGTCGCATAACAATCGATTTTCTGAAGAAATTGTTTCCGGGCCGTTTGATGTCGAAAAGTGGTGATTTGGACTGGCCACCGCGTTCGCCCGATTTGACGCCGCCTGACTTCTTCTTGTGGGGATATTTGAAGTCAAAGGTTTACGTTAACAAGCTAAGGACCGTAGAAGAGCTCAAGGACAACATTCGTGAAGAAATAGCCGCTATTCCGGCCGAAATGTTGGCGAAAACGATGGAAAATGCTGCAAAAAGGGCACAATACGCCATCAACGCCAGAGGCGGCCATTTGAGAGATATCATATTCAAAAATTGATGTAAACAAATCTACTTGGAACAAATTAAATGATTAAGATTGCCAACCGCCAAATTTTTATTTTTTTCTTTGATTTTTTTAAAAAAAACATGGGTCCGTCGAATATGGGCAACCCTGTAGACACATACAGAATTTCGTGCTGTATGTCTGGCAATAGGTTTGCCCGCAGCACTTCTAAAATATAAGTCTCTGAAAGAGGTAGCAGAAGCTTGTCGGCTAAAGCCACAATCGCTTCATAAAAAGAGTCAAAAGATTCGTTTGCCTTTTGCTTTCTCTGAGCCATGGCAGAGCGAATCTCCAAGTCAGATCTGCCATCTTTAAATTGAGCTCTTAAGGCGTCACTCAATTGTGGCCAAGTGACTGAGGGTACCGTAAATAAATTCATCCACTGCGATTGATGGATGTCCCGAGAACCTTAACTTCCAATTCGATATCATTTGGCTAATTCGATCTGACCTTAGATCGGAAGCTTGCGATCCGACTGGAGTTGGTAATACTCTATTATTTGTAGCTTGAGTGTGAGTCCCTGCTAATGATTCGCGTGTTGGCAACTGCAAAAATTGTTCAAACGTCTGATGTTCACCAGTTTGAGGACGATTTGGAACTGGATTCGAAACAACTTGACTTGAAAGACGTTGGAACCCTACTTCTATTTGTCTGGGCTAGGAGTTGGGTTTGCTCAGGTAGCACTCCTGCAATTGCAGTACTTATGGCTTGCTGTAAGTTTGCCATTACTGATTCCTGTGAATCTTGGCTACTAGGATTCTCGTTAGCCCCACTATCAGACTCGGGATTTGTGCGAGGAGCCGGAGCTCTATTATTGCCTCTTGATCCCGATCGGGTCAGATGTGTGGAGTTCGTCGTCTGCGACGTTGAAGGTTGCGCAATGGCTGGGTCTACACTTAAATTTGTTACTGACGATTGTAATGGGGGCTTGCAAACAGGACAAATTTTCTTATTCCCTGCTCTAGTGGAAAAACAATCGCGATGAAAAGCGTGATTGCAACTCGTGACTATGAGCTGTGCTTGGTATTCGATAGTTGCAGCGCAAATGCAACAAACCTGAATAGCATCAAAAATTTGCGACAAATTTTCGCAACTGTGACTCAGAGGCATTATTATCAATCAAATATAATACTAACTAAAGCCTAAGTTTAATAGAAAGAAATTTTATAAAAATTATTCAAAGTTGTTTCAAAAAGAACAACTATAACTACCGATCAAATTGTATTGTTGTAAGCAAAATTCATAAACAACCATGCAACACCTTTGTAAACCAAATGTTGCCACCAAAGAAATAAAAAGAGAAAGAAAACATAGTCGATTTTCCCACCAATAACCAATCTCAGGCTACTCCTGGCTGTTTTTCACCACATCCGTGTATCAACTGAGACCTTAATGGGGAAATTATCGCAAAAAAAAAGGAAATTGGTCAAGTTTTAACTTTTGTTGACCTAGCATTGAATGGATCTACAGGCTACTAAATTAACCGGATCCTAGACCTTACTAAATCACCTTAAAGCTTAAGCTAACCTTAAGAAAACAAACACAGGAAAACTCCATGACCTGGACTTTAGCAATATGTTCCAATCTGCAGCGAGTTAGACCGTTGCTCTGGTCCACGTGATCACCTAATCTTCTAGCTGAAATTTATAGTCATTAGCCTTCGTCCAAGTCCATCATCCAGTTACTATTACTGCTGCTTCATTAGCGCCAAGTCGTACCTTGCTTCAGCATCCGATAGCAAGCAGCTGATTAACTAACATGATCTCTAAACAATAGTTCAAACAAATACTGCCAAAATTACGTAGTCAGCGCCAAGGCGTAGAACTGGTCCACTAATCCTCTACATCCTCCTACTTAATGACAGGTCTAATATACAATGTACTTGCCTTATGATCTGTAAAGCAAATAACATCTATTCTTTTTGAACTCGGGTCAAGTCCCTAAGCTAACACTGAAACTGAAACTGAGAAAAAATCGTGACTTGGTGTTATTGACGATTAATATTTTTGGGATGGTTGGGCCAGCCGGAATTGGGCCTCACGTTTGGGCGCCAAAAATTAAAATTAACTGTAGCATGCAACGTATAAGGGTATACGCGGCCATTGGATAGAGCAGATGAGGGTGTAGGAGCTGTTACGGAGCACGCGCTAGCTTCCGGCTACTTCTCGTCGGCAACGGGGGGGTGCGACAGTATTAGACCGCTGCTCTCTACGAGCTCTCGATAAGGTGTTACGGAGCACGCGCTAGCTTCCGGCTACTTCTCGTCGGCAACGGGGGGGTGCGACAGTATTAGACCGCTAAATTTTAATTTTGTTTCAAGTGCTATTATTTCAATGCCAGATTAGAGCTAGACTTTTCATTTTTCACACACACGAAAGGGCAAAAAGGAGAGACAAAGGAAGAAAAACACAGACGGTGGTATTTCTGGCTATATCGGCTAGCTTAGGTGAAATTAAGCGCTAGCGATCCCCGCCCTACCTTGGCCGTCGAAATGCATCATATGTCAGACGACCCCTTATACAACCAGAAATGTTCACCACATTGGTTTACTACGGCGAGTCATGGCTTCCAAAAATAATCACTTTAGTTCGACTTCATATTTCTATTGTTTATTCACAATTCTTATTATCTTAACATTAAATCCCAATTTCATGATAATTGTGTCAACTGACTATGCTAAACTAATTTTTCCAAGCTCGCGAATTTTGCATTTCAAAAATCAATTTTCGATTGTCGATTTTTTTGAGCATACACAGAGTGAAAAACCGAGAACATTGGTCTCAATATGAGCACATTCGTTGTCAAAAACTATTCATGAACGGATTTCCTCACTTCAAGAAAAATTTCTTACTTTAATGAGTTAAAATGTTCAGTTTTTGAGAACATTTTAAACTAAAACGAGAAAGCTAAGCTAACTTCGTCTGTGCCGACGTTTTTATACCCTTGCAAGTGCTCGCTTAAATATTTTCAAAGAATACTGATTTTCCCATTTTCCGACCGATTGTTCGTTTGGGAGCTATATGATATAGTCATCCGATTTGGCCAAAAATTTTTAAAATTATATGAAAGAATGAGAAACAAACCAATGCCAAATTGCAGGATGCTACCATTAAAAAAAAAATGTTTTTCTAACTAAGACTGTTTTCAAACCTATCATTTGAATGGCAGCTATAACATGTTGTTGTCCGATTTTAATAAAACTTGGGAGAATTATAAAAAAACATAGAAAACCTACGATTACAAAGTTTGTATGTTTGTATTAAAGTATGACGCATCAGAGACTAGAAGAGCTAGAGCAACCAAATTTTAAATGTTGACTAGTATTGTCTGAGCTGCATGCGCTTTTTGCTTACATAATGTTGAAATATTCAAATTAGCATAGTAAAACAAATTCAATTAACCCAACATTTTTACCATCTGTTCTACTCATAAGAACCCGCCATTGCAAAAAAAAAAATTAATTGCAATTACTTATTGTTTTATATCGCATTAAAAATTGTACTAATACACCCACGCTTCACACAGATGCGTGAGCAAAACAACAACAGCAACATGCCGACACTCACTGTGTTCTCTGCTCAGTTGTATTTGACTTTTGCAAACAGAGAGTGTGGCTCACAGTACGCTCTCCCTGTGAAGACGGGAAAATCAACGGGAAAAACTTATACACATAGTTTGTTTTTGTTTTAAGCATTTACAGTTAGACCAGCTAACGGAAATTCAATCGAAAATAAATTTTTGTGCGATGCAAGTACTGCTGAAAAAATATCTTTTGGAGCGCATAAATTAAATTAAAAAAAGTCAATATATCTATATATTAATGCGCTAAGAAATTTTCATACGAATGTACAGTAGGGTTGTCGATATATCTCAAAATATCCATATCGATAATATCAAAAATCTAAATTTTCAATATTGATATTTGATATATCGAGACCAAAAACATCGATATATCGATAATATCGTTGTTTTCTAAAGCATACTCAAACCAGGAAAAGTTATTACAGAACGTTTTCTAAAGCTTACACAAACCAGAAAAAGATATTACAGAACGTCTAAGTCTATAAGACCACTAATGACCAGTGCAAGTTTTCGTTCCATCGGATCTTTCCAATATCATAACTTAACGATTGAACTATTTTTCTGAGGTCAGGCTATATTTTCAAAGTAACTAAGTAATGAAGTTTTTTTTTTCAATAACTCTTTTCATTTCTTTCTCGTACTTTTGACACAACACTTCACAAAACTAGAATCACTTTCAATTATCAAAGAAAAAGCAAATTTTTTAATTTATGTATTTAAACCTGTGACCAAATACATTTTTTGATTTTCAGAGTGCAGAGCTTAAAGACTAACAGATTTTGCTTACTGGATAATCTAAACAGAAAGATTAATTCTTCAAATATTGCATATATTGTGTAAACAACAGTTTGATTGGTGCTAACTTTTTCAAAATAGTGGTTTGAAAACGATTTTAACAAAACCAGATGCTCTGGATTAAAAGTACTCCACTATTGTTTGTTGGTCAAACACCGTTTTATGGTCGCTGTCGGTTTCTAGGGCAACCACTGATTTCACATTGCACTTTTCTTTATTCAACAATATAGATTTTGTCTTGGAGCGCTTATATAGCAGAGACTGGCAATCGACGGCCCGTTTGTCCTGACTGGCTTGGCCCCTTACTCTGCCTAAAAAGCAATTGGCATTGCTGCGGTTTTTAAATGCTAACAAAAATATAAGCCCCGTCTAACACAGATGTACCGAACGGCCGATTTTAAGTTTAATGGTATTTTTATTTCAGATATATCGTTGTTAAAAACATCGATATATCGACATATCGGCACAATAAATATCATATCGGAATAACCCTTATCGTCAATCAAAAATATTGATATATCGATATATAGATAAAATATCGACAACCCTAATGTACAGCCCCCGTTTTAGCATAGTAAATCAAAGTCAATTATCTCAAAATTTTAAATTTTCACCAAATGTTCATATGAGTAATTAGATGTGGCCATTGCAAACAAAAACATTTAATTTCTGTTATTTATTTATTTATAACGAATTAAAAGTTGTCACAGATAGGTGACCAAAGCAAAGAAGTGCAACAACAATACTCAGTGCGCTCTCTGCTAAGTCGTCGCTTAAGTGGAGAGTGTGGCTCTCAGTGAGGCTCTAACTGTAAAATTTAGAGTGCAAAGAGACAATCGGCGGAGAAAAAAACTTCTATGCGTGTTTTGTTTTTGTTTCAGCAGATTTACAGTGTCGGTAACATGCTGGTCTCACTGAAATCCAACTGACAAGAAAATTTAGAGCGAAGCAAGTGCTATTGAATGTTAAGTGTTAATATGTTAGATGGTCGAATTTCGACCACTGGGCGAACCTAGTTAAGCATTAATTCCCCTGAGTAACGGGTATATCCAAGTCGGTCAGGGCCGACTTTAATTTACGCTCTCGTTTTTAATCTTCACCACGCCGCCGCAATTTGGAAAAATCTCCCACAGTTTTATAGAAAGAAGGTTCCTACCTTCTGGACAATGGGAAGCAATTCTACAAATTATTTCATCATGCATCAATCAATCTCGACAATGTATTTCAGGTAAGGCCTACATACAGCAGAAGCAACGAAAATACCCGGTCTTACAGACTTTGCTAACAAAAAGTTCAATAATGCTTGGTAACTGCAGAAGCCCTTGCAAATCTGTCGTTAGACCTATCTCCAATCATATTCACTCTTCTAGAGGGCCCTTAGAGCAGAGTGTAACGAGCCTTTGCAGCTGGGCGTAGCTCAGGGATGCTCGGGGATCGCTTCAACAAATTTATATCGAAGAATTGCCAGAAATAAAAAGACAATTTAAATGTACTTTAGTCTATATTTGGGATGGTGTAAATCACTTAGTAATAAGCTTAAGGCTACGTTCACATTTCGCTTTACACTTCAGCTCTTATTCCTAAGTTCGCGCCGACCGATTGCAGGATGCTTCGCACTCTACACTGGCACCCGTGACCGTCCTTGCAAATTGTCGTCGAGCTATATCGCTTCGACTTCTCACTTGCCTTCTCGGTTCAACGTTTTCCTTGCTCGCATTTCGGTACACAATTACCACATCCGCTCCGCGCACTTGTAAATCACCGACTGTAGCGTCTTCTGGGCAGCCGCTCCTTTTATACTCGTCGCGAAGGCCCCGTTCCGCTACTCCAAGCAGAGCCTGTGTGATAACAGGCTCGGTTGAAGCAGGGCATTTGCCTCTTCGGCCACGGGCTTCTGCTCTCCAACTCTCCACTATCGCTCTTTCACTGCTCCGAGAAACGCCTTACTCGTATACCCCTTATTTGCCGGCTTGCGAGGAGTTACTCAAGCCAGTTGCAAAACTAGAGCTCCCAAAAAGGGTTCACATTTTACAGGCAGTCAGAAAAAAAACTGTTACAAAAGGATACCAAGAGAAATGGAACCGAAAAGATATTTCGCCTCTGTTTTTTCCCAAAGTAGTCTTTGCTCAACCAGTAAGAGTTTTTTTTTTCGATTTTGTTGCTCAACTGTCTCCATGCAGCTCAGACAATACTAGTCTACATTTAAAATTTGGTTGCTCTAGCTCTTCTAGTCTCTAAGGCGTCATACTCGTCACTAAAAATATATCGACTCGGCTGTTGATGCTGATAAATGAAGTACTCTGAGCGAATCTACCAATTATTCATATCAAAGTTTGATAGTTATAGTAAGTAAGTTTGTTTAATGTTTATTTGCTGCAATTGTTGTGTGATTGTATTATGCGAGTGCGCATTGTTTTATGAGATGCGCGCAGTGACATTAGAAAGCGAGCGATATATAACGACTGATCTTGCAAGCCGAGTAGACACCCTTATTTCGCGGATCTCGTCCTAACTAACAAATGGGGGGGTGACCGTATCAGCTCAATTGTTTCGCTTATGGCTCCGGTGTTTTTTGTCCGATCTGATTGTACTTTTACGAATAGTTAGATATTGGGCCTTGCATGATTTATACTAAAGCACGAGACTCTAACATGAAAGTTTTGGATCAGACGGTTGTTTGTATACCCTTGCGGTACGTTTTTCTAACTAATTTGAAGGAAATTTCCACTGAAAACAAACAAGTTTTTCTCACGTGGACTACTTTTCTGACTCTACTTTTGTATGACATCTATGCTATAAAGATGTTTCGACCAAACTTCATGGGAAAGCTTAGCGAACTAAGAAATACAAAGTTTGGAGTCGTTTTCTTTTCCTCACTAAAACTAGTTTCTCGACCGACCATTTCTATGGCAGCTATATGCTATAGTCATCCGATCCGGCCTGCTTTGATACTTGTGCAGCGTATTTGTACCAGAAGACTTTGTGCAAAGTTTGGACGCGATAGCTTTAAAACTGACAGAGGAGACAGCATAGATACAGACGGACAGACGGACAAGGCTGAATCGACCCGTAATGCTGATCAAGATTACATATACTTTATATAGTCGGAAATGCTTCCTTCTATACAAGGGTATAAAAATGAATAACCCAAACGTGTCTGACCCGGTGGGGGAAGATTTATTAGCCAGTCCGGCAAGCTATTCCATTATTCACAGCTGAATGTGGTCAGTGATTTTCACGGAGAAAAGTGTAAAAGGACGTATTTAAAGAGAAGAGAAGAGAGAGAGAGAGAGATCTGTTGAGAGGAGGTGATAAAGATCTTTGTAGTCTTGACATAAAGCCGGCACAATCAGTTGAGCATATAGACAAGATCAGGGTTTGAAAAACTTTCAGCAAATTACTTACAGCATTGAAAGGGCATAGCCGAGTAGGCATACAAAAACTGCCCCCGCGCTGATCAGCACCTAATTTAAATTTTATTATTATTATTATTTGAAAAAATTGATACACAATTGCAAATTGTGTCCAATTGGAAAGCCATAGCAACATGGGCCTTAGGCTGGTGATGATTATTTATGGGTATTATACAATAGGTGGCTTATATTTAAGTTTTGAAAGTTTTTGGAACATTTCTTGGTTATATCCGCCCTCATAACTCCACTTCAATAGCGCCTATCAGACTAAAAATTTAGGAGAGTGAGGTTCTCATTGATGGTTATCACATATTTAAATTTGGTGCTGATCAGAGCGGGGGCAGTTTTTGTATGCTTACTCGGCTATGCCCTTTATGCTTTTGCTTGTGCTGTGCTTTGTCGAAATCGTAGTTCACATGGAAATTAAAAGTACAAAAATCAGAGAGCAAAGCTGTGCTATTGCTATGCTGTGACAATTTCGAAAGCATAGCAATAGTACATTTGAAATGCTTTCCTGTGCTGTGCTATTGAATATTTAAAATGCATAGCACACTAAGCAAACTATTTGCCGAAAAAGTTTCATGTTTCATGGTTTCAAAAAAATTTATAATAATAAATTTTGAATTCGTATTGAATTAAAATAAAAAATTGATGGCGCTGCAATTAAAAACAAAAAGGAAAGTCGATCAAGCCCGAATATAATATACTCTGTACCTTCCAAAGTTTGTGTGAAGTGCTGCCCATCGCCGTTGCGGCCGGTGCTGTCTAGCATATTTGTTTGCTTTTCTTACAACTCGACTATTTTTCATCCAAACTTTACTATTCCTTTGGCTGATAAAAAATATTGATTACTAAATATGTCCAAAAGATACAAACCTATCTATAAAACTGTGTGTTTATTTAAAATAAACTTGATCTGCCTGCAAGTATAGGAAGCATATGTCCCATATATGGCGAGCCTCTATCTCTTGTCATCTCCGAGTTCAGTTTGTTCATACGGACAGACGGACAAGGCTATTTCGTCTCGGCTGTTGATGCTGATCAAAAATATATATACTTTATAGGGTTTTAGTAGCTTTCTTCTGGTTGTTACATACTTTTGCATAAACCCTTTATACTCTGTGCACCCAAAAAAATAAATTGCCTTAAAACCCCGAAAATAACCCTAAATTCATGGTAATTTGGCCTAAAAATGGAGCCAAAGACATATTAACCTTGCTTTAAGTCGCTTATGACCTTAACTTTTTAGGTAATTTTAGCCATAGTATAAGGCAAAAAACTGCCTAAAAATGAGGAATTATTGACCTTGCTTTTAGGAACAACATTCCTAACTTTTAGGCAGTTTTTTGCCTTATACCAAGGCTAAACTTACCTTATTTTTAGGAACAAAATTCCTTAAAAACTTAAAAATTTTGTATCCCCCCCACGACGTTATATAAACAACCCCCACACCTCACCCTGCCATGACCTTGTGTGGTGGTAGTAGTATATTGTATTCAAATTCTTCTTTCGAAAAACTCTTAAAATCGTTTATTAGTAAATATGTATACCTTACCTTAACTGGGTCTCGAGCCCGACATGACGTCTTAACGTTGTCCGCCATTGTCAAACGCGCGATGTGCGGTCAAGTTCCTCTAAAGAACCCAGTCATTTTAGCTGGCAAAATTTTTAGTCATTTTTATACCCTGTTCCCATTGAAAATGGGAAAAGGGGGATCATGAAGTTGTGCGAATGTATGTAACAGGGAGAAGGAAAATTTTCCGACCCCATAAAGTATATATATTCTTGATCAGCATGAACAGCCGAGTCGATATAGCCATGTCCGTCTGTCCGTCTGTCCGTCTGTCCGTCCGTCCGTCTGTCCGTCTGTATGAACGCGTCGATCTCAGAGACTATAAGAGATAGAGCCACAAATTTTTGCACGAAGGTAGATATATGCTGTACGCAGATCAAGTTTGTTTCAGATTTAAAAAATTCCACCCCGTCCCCCTTTTATCTCCAAAAAACCTAGACCTCCTCTATAAATCCAAGACCTAAAATGCCGTCACAATTTTCAAGTTAGAGAAAAGTACAATCAGATCGGACCAAAAACACCGGAGTTATAAACAGTTGAGCTGATAAAAGCAGCCCCCCAGTTGTTGATCAGGACTAGAAAAGTATTGCCTACATTTAGGATGACATCTTCAAAAATTCAAAAACAAATAAATGAAAATAAATGAACAGGGTATTTTGTGGTCGGGAAACTCGACTGCAGCGCCCTTACTTGTATTGTTGAGGAAATGTAACCTTAATATAAGGTGAATTTTTCTTAATGTTCGTAATGTAGAAATATCAGCTTAAGCTTTAATTTATCAATGATCCGTGTGGCTCAGGTGTTAGACTGTCTGACTTGAACGTGGAGGTTGTAGGTTCGAGTCCCAGTGTGGGCGGAAAATTTTTTTTATTAGATTTAATATTTTTGGATTTTTTCCTTTGTTGTGAATTTTTTAACAAGGAATTTTTATACTCTATACCGTAGGTACATAGAGTATATTAAGTTTGTTCAAAAGTATGTAGCAGCCAGAAGGAAGCTTCTCCGACCCTATAAAGTACATACATATACTATATTCTTGATCAGCATCAACAGTCGAGTCATGTCCGTCTGTCTGTCCGTATGAAAGCACTGATCTCAGAGATGTTAAGAGATAGAGGTTTGACATGTACGGGACTTATGCTTCTTATGTCTGCAGGCAGATCAACGCTCCCTCCCGCCCCCGCAATTTAGAAAAAACGCCATATCTCCCACAGTTTTGAAGATAGATGGCTTGTTCCCACTGGACATATTTAGTTATTAGGATAACTTATCGGTTGTCGAGTTATGATCAAAAGACTGTTCCCTGCTGCAGCGCAATAGCAGCGCTGCTTTCAGCTGCTCCTGCAGCATCAAAATTTATGCTGAGCGTAAAATTTCGTTGGTACAGAGTATGTCATAGTCGGGCTTGAACGACTTTCTTTCTTGTTTTTAAATAATATTTGACTTCAGATTTAAACTGTGCCGCATACTATAGAGGTGCTTTGTACAATCAGGGGGCCCAATTGCAATGTTAAACAAGTAAGGGCGCTGCAGTCGAGTTTCCCGACCACAAAATACTCTGTTCATTTATTTTCATTTATTTGTTTTTGAATTTTTGAAGATGTCATCCTAAATGTAGGCAATACTTTCTAGTCCTGACCAACAACTGCTCTTATCAGCTCAACTGTTTCGCTTATAACTCCGGTGTTTTTGGTCCGATCTGATTGTACTTTTCAGAATAGATAGATATTGAGCCTAGCTTGATGTATACTAAACCACGAGGCTCTAAGTTGAAAATTGTGGATCTGACGGCTTTTTAGGTCTTGGATTTATAGAGGAGGTCTAGGTTTTTTGGGGATAAAAGGGGGCGGGGTGGAATTTTTCAAATCTGAAACAAACTTGATCTGCGTACAGCATAAATCTACCTTCGTGCAAAAATTTGTGGCTCTATCTCTTATAGTCTCTGAGATCGACGCGTTCATACAGACAGACAGACGGACAGACGGCCGGACGGACAGACGGACGGACGGACAGACGGACATGGCTATATCGACTCGGCTGTTCATGCTGATCAAGAATATATATACTTTATGGGGTCGGAAAATTTTCCTTCTCCCTGTTACATACATTCGCACAACTTCATGATCCCCCTTTTCCCATTTTCAATGGGAACAGGGTATAAAAAAAAAAAGAAGAAAAAAGAAAAATATATAATATGACTGCAGTCGGACTCGAACTCACAACTCCCACGTACAAAGGCAATGTTCTAACATCTGAGCCACGCAGCTTATTGCCAGCCGAAAGCTTAAGCTTACACTGATTCAACATTCTTTACAAACGTTTAGGAAACGTGACCTTAAATTTAGGCGACCATTTCCTAAAAAAAAAACAGACAGAAAATTGGTCTGTTAGGTCAAAATCTGGCCGTTTAGGTAAAAAAAATGCCTTGAAAGTTGAATTAAAGGCAATTTTTTTTTTAGGAAGAGCTTATCCTTGATTCTAGGCTGCTCTTTTTTTTGAGTGTGTATAAGAACAAGTAGATAGGGTGGGAGCATCGATTGCATAATTGACTGTACTGGTAAACTTGATAGATTTTCTCCCCTCGCTGGCGTCACCTTATTCATTGTTTTAAGGGTAAAAGCGCAGGGCCAGGGCTCGTACCTGTGCCTAAAGTTTCATCGCAATCGAATGAACGGTAAAGTTTTTGATATTCGCGGTTTTTGGACCATTTCTTCTACTCAGAACCTTCCCGGGCAAGCATTCAATCATGCCTAAAAATTTCATCGCAATCGGAAATTTTGTAAACTTCGGAATTTTTGGACCATTTTTCGCTCATTTCTTCAACTTAGAAGCCTTCCAGGGCAAGCGTACAGCCAATCCCCAAAGTTTCATTAAAATCGGATGAACGCTATAATTTTGCAAATTTGACGGTTTTTGGACTATTTCACAGACATGAGACATAACCTATAACAATTTCCTGATCGACATAAAAATACTGTGAAAAATTCGTGAAGATCGGTTCAGCCCATAAGGAATAAACATACAAAAATACAAATATACAAACATACTTTCACTTTTGTATATATGTATAGATTATGGTTGATGGTTCACAGCTTTCCGGGAGCGGCCATTATTGGAAAGAAAAACGATAAAGTGGTTCACATTCATACTGAATGCCTTTATGGCATGAAGCAGAATCAAGAAACAAAATTAAGTTTGAAAAAATGGCCAGTGTACATTAAATTATTTTCCAATAAACGAGGTTTGGGCCATAACCAAGTTAAATCTGCGTTCATTAAGCCCAACATCATCAAAATCGGAGAAAAGCTGCGAACCCGTTTGAAATTTACAAGCTCTTATGTAAAAATGTGTTTTAAAATTTACTGTGCTATTGAACATTTTCGGCAAATAGTTTGCTTAGTGCGCTATGCATTTCAAATGTTCAATAGCACAGCACAGCACAGCACAGGAAAGCACTTCAAATGTGCTATTGCTAAGCTTTCGAAATTGACACAGCAATAGCACAGCTTTGCTCTTTGATTTTTGTACTATTAAGTTCCATGTGAACTACGACTTCGACAAAGCACAGAGGGTAGCAAATGATATTAAAAACTGACAATAATTTTAAACCCTGGACAAGATTAAAGGAAAAAAGTTTTTAGTTGGCCTAGAAAGAACAGAGAAGTTAAGGCGACATAAGAGTTAGAAGAATCTATATCACCGATAAATAGCTTATGAAGAAAAGAAACACCTAAGATTGTTCTTCTGTTAGCTAGCGAACGAAGGTCAATAAACAAGAGTCTTCTGGAGTACGATGGCAATCGAAGGTAAGGGTCCCAGTTTAGGCCACGAAGGGCAAAAAGTAAGAAATGTTTTAGAACTGTGGGAGATATGACGTTTTTTCTAAAATGCGGGGTTGTGGCCTAAATTGAAATTAAACTCGGAACGAGATTGAATGTCAATGAGTGGCCACGCCATGCAGGACGCCAGGCCATCAGAACTAAATAATGTGCAGCGGTACACGACGCCCACATATGCTACCGAATCGGACAATTTTGGCTCTGTAAGCCCAATATTCGATTTGGCGAATCAATTGGAAATACTTGCAGGCAAACTAAACCAGGATATTGATAAAGCTAGAATATGCTTCATGGAATTGGACAGAAATGGAATTAAAATTAAAATTAGGATGACGGTTTTAGACGAGACGCACAAATCGGTATTGACCATGTATAAGCTCAATGAGATTGAAAACGAAATGCTTATCGAGATGAGGATTAAGGCCACGGCGATGATGAAAAGACTGGAAAGGAAACAGCGTCTGCAAGACCACCTCAGCCAGCTGCACCAGCAACGGAAATGCCTACATTTAGTGGAAAACCCAAAGAGTGGATAAAATTCTATTGATGGTTTAAAACGGCATTTCACGAGAGAGCAGATTTCGGAGATGCCAATAAGATGTATTATCTGATCTCGTGTCTTGAAGGCGAAGCTAGACCCCACCTCACCTCATCACTCATGAACCGTTCTACTTACTATCCAACAGCATGGGTCCGTATATGCAAGATCAACAATGAAAACTGGAACAGATTCACAGAAAAGCTGAAAATCAGTCAGCCTAATCTGAAACCAACAGGTACGCCGTTGAGGGCAACACCCAAAACGCCCAAGGAGCTGACTTCAACGATCAATCGTGGAAGTCTATGCAAAGAACATCAGCGAGCGCCAGATGTCAGTACCAAGATGAAATAAACCCGCAAAAAAAAATTGAATATCTCCTACATTTTTTAAGATTTTGAGCTCAGATTTTGCAGTGTAGTGTATGTGGCCAATACCTACAATAGAGTGGGTCAATTTTGTTCGCGACAAATCGTAAACTACGATGAATTCTAAGAAGGTTTGCCCAAGAAACCATGGGTCTAAAATCAAAATCGAGCTTCCGATTTTTAAGAAGAAGTTTTTCGTTACATAATGGGCTAAAATTAAGATAAACAATTCCGAAAGTCGATCAAGACCGACTATTATTCACTCAGTACCTCCCAAAGATTGTGTTAAGGTGTGTGAAGTGCCGCCAATCGCCGTTGCGGTCGCTACCACCAAGCATCATTTTTGTTTTACTTATAAACCGACTACCGTTCATCCGATCTTTTCCAATCCTTTGGCGAATCCGTAAATAGTCCTGATTACTAAAAATGTCCAGAAGGTGCGAACCATTTATCTTCAAAACTGTGGGAGATATGAAGTTTTTTTCTAAATTGCGGGCGTGGGAGGGGGCGTGGAAAAAATTGAAAATAAACTTGATCTGCCTGCAAGTATAAGAAGTTTATGTCCCATACATGCCAAACCTCTATCTCTTACCATAAGAATAAGAAAGAAAAGAACGTTGTGATCTTTAAAAATAATTTAGATGTTTATTAAATTTAAGTTATTCATCATTCAAGGAACTATATATTTATAAGGTCTTGTTTGCTGTCCATCCTAGGTGTTGCGTTTCGACTTTCAACCGTGACTGCCATAACACCATCGCGATTTTGGTTAATAGTTCGACGTGAAACACTAGTCAGTAGTTGCACAAATCGCTCGACAGATTTGGTGTGTCAGACAGAGTTGCTGCATGTTTGGCTACTGCACTTTTTAAAGATGTCAATTTCAAAGACGACAATGGTGATCTTATTGTTATGGACAAATGTAAAATAGCGCGAGAAAAGAACAAAATCAGGGATTCTGTACGTGAAAAGCAATGCAGGGATTCTAACGTGCTGGCATTCTCTTTTGATGGCAGAAAAGATGAATCATTGCAAATGGAGAAGATTAACAATAAACTTCACCCGAGGATGGTTAAAGAATCTCATATCGTGGTTGTGCGAGAACCTAAAACCGAACTTTTGGGTCATTTAAGAATCAATGCTGAGGACGCTGGAACAAAACAAATGAAACTGTATGACTTTTTAGTGAAAAAGAAGTTGAACCTTTCCGATCTAGTTGGTATTTGCTGCGACGGGGAAGTCACCAATACTGGCACGCAAAACGGTATATTACGACGGTTTGAAGTACTATTAGACAAACCATTGCACTGGTTTGTTTGCTTGTTACGTTTTAATGAGTTACCTTTTCGTCACTTATTTGCTGCGGTGGAGAAATCGACTACAAGTGGCCCGCGAACGGACAGTGGAGCTATGACGAAATTAATGGAAACTTGCGAACTGGTTCAGGTGAGCAATCAATTGGTACTTTAATAAATATCTCTATTTTTGCTTCTAAATATGTAACTTGTTCTTTTTTAGGTTGTAACCGACTTTGAACGTATTCTGCTGGGGAATATGCCCCCTGCCTTGTCGTCAGAACAGGAGAAAAATCTTTCAACGGACGTTAAATACTTGTATCGGATAGCTAATGCGGTTCATAACGGATACTTTCCAGAAGGTTTAAGCGACATGAAACCTGGGCCAATCGTTTATTCTCGCTGGTTAACCAAAGCTAGTAGACTTCTGCGACTGTATGTAACTACAAATTCACCATCCGAAAATTTAATAATTTTGGAAACATTTATTATGAAAGTTTACGTACCCATGTACTTTAATGTAAAGTAATACAACTCGCTTATACATGGCAGCGCACTCTTGTGTAAATTCATTTCTTCAACGCAATATTTGCCACAAAATCTGCGCGAAATTGTAAATAATGTTGTTCAAAATAACGCCTATTTTGCCCACTCAGAAAATGTGCTTTTAACAATGCTTTTTGACGACAGAAAGGAAGTGCGCGAGAGGGCTTTAAAAAAATTTTATATTATCGTGAAATGCTTTTCGACCCAACAAAATTAAGAGCTTACAGAAAGCCCACTATTAATTTTAACTGCACTAATTACGTTGACATGATTGACTTGGATAACGATAGCATTTTATCGGAGCCGCCATTCACTGCAAGCATACCCTATGACCATTTGCTGGAATACATAGAACTTGAAGATCCACCGCTTCCGGATCCGCAAATTCCTCCACACATTCAAGGAACCGAGCGATTTGTGCAACTACTGACTAGTGTTTCACGGCGAACTATTGAAAAAAATCGCGATGGTGTTATGGCAGTCACGGTTGAAAGTCGAAACGCAACACCTAGGATGGACAGCAAACAAGACCTTATAAATATATAGTTCCTTGAATGATGAATAACTTAAATTTAATAAACATCTAAATTATTTTTAAAGATCACGACGTTCTTTTCTTATCAACGCACATATCTCAGAGATGGTAAGAGATAGAGGTTTGGCATGTATGGGACATAAACTTCTTATACTTGCAGGCAGATCAAGTTTATTTTCAATTTTTTCCACGCCCCCTCCCACGCCCGCAATTTAGAAAAAACGTCATATCTCCCACAGTTTTGAAGATAAATGGTTCGTACCTTCTGGACATTTTTAGTAATCAGGACTATTTACCGATTCGCCAAAGGATTGGAAAAGATCGGATGAACGGTAGTCGGTTTATAAGGAAAACAAAAATGATGCTTGGTGGTAGCGACCGCAACGGCGATTGGCGGCACTTCACACACCTTAACACAATCTTTGGGAGGTACTGAGTGTATAATAGTCGGTCTTGATCGACTTTCGGAATTGTTTATCTTAATTTTAGCCCATTATGTGACTAAAAACTTCTTCTTAATAATCGGAAGCTCGATTTTGATTTTAGACCCATGGTTTCTTGGGCAAACCTTCTTAGAATTCATCGTAGATTACGATTTTGACAACCGCTTGGCGCATTTTTTTAAGCCCATACAAATTGACACACTCTAACCTACAATCTCATAAAGATCGGATAATAAATGGAAGAGTTGAAAAAAATGTTGCATACTTATCTGAGCCGCATGAGGTTATTAAGCACTAAGTGACCTGAGTAACGGGTATTTCGAAGTCTGGCAAGGCCGACTTTAACTTACGCTTTCGTTTTTCTTATTTTTGAACAATAGAAGCGTTCAGATAAACAAAACAAATTGAATCTAGGCATGGCTTTCAGACGTCAGCCTTTTAATTTAATAAAAACATTATTTAGACATTTAAGACACATAATGCTTGTAATTCCTTGGCCCAAAACACATTCTTTTGCATAATTTTTTTAGCGAGTAAGTTCGGAAGCCGTTTGTCTTTATAATCAAATAGAACTTTGTCAATATAATTTACATGTTGTCCAAGAGAGAACAGGTGCGCTCATTCCACATTGCTTTCCAAGGCCAGTGCATAATCAGGTGTTGTTGGTGGCAAATTTAAAATTTTTTTCAAAAAGAAACTTTGAAAATTACCGACTTTTTTGAAGCAGCTATAACCCCAGATTTGGCATACGGCATTGTAGACTTTCCATTTGGCATTTACTGGTAAATTGCTATTGTAAACACATTTACTCCAAGACACATTTATGCTTGTTTTAGCTAGCCCTGTACGCTTCTGGATGTGTTTTAGGAATGATAGCTTTGGCGTAAGTGCCACTCCGACATAGCAATATTCCGAGACTATTTTAACTGGCAATATTCCGAGACAATTTAAACTGGCACTTATCAGCTGCTGCTAGACGCCCACCTCGCCGAAAGATCATTATTTCTGACTTGGTCATATTCACTTCCATATTCTATCGGACACAATATTCTTCCAAGCGATAAATCAGGATCATCGGCTAAGATGACTATATCATCGGCATATAAGAGCACACGAATATTTGAGCCTTCTATGTGCAAGCCTCCACCCATGAAAAGGAGTGGTGACAAAAGGCACCCTCGTCGAACCCCAGATTTTGCCTTAATTGACTCTTTCTTCCCTTCATTCCACTTTAAGTGTACTACGGATGTTAGGTTGAAAATATTATCCATGGTTGAATTATCCTTTGCCGCACAATTAATGAACGTTATCCCTCTATAATTTGATGCGGAGTTTATATCGCCCTTTTTATAGATAGGGAATATTATGCTGTTTGAGATAGCGGAGCCTATGCTTTCCCCATTATACATATTATTAAAAATGTGAGCCAGTTCTTCGAGGAGTTCTATTGGTGCACTTATATAGCACTCGTAGGTTAGCATACCTTCGCCCGCTGCTTTGACGTTTGACGTTACGCAGCATTTTCTGGATCTCTTCAACTATTATCAAAGTATCTATCAGTTTGACTCCAACAGGTTTCTCGCGTACTCAATATCCGGAGCTGTTTGCTGCTGGTTTAGCAGTTCTTTGAAGTAGCTTTGGAAATCCTCATCTGCCACATTTGTCCCAACTCTGAAGTAGGTTCCTTTGAGCTCTCGTGCCAATTTCCACGAGTCCTAACTGTCTTTGATTTGGTCAAGTTTAATTTCGAGGCCTTCCTGACACCGAGTTTTTTTCACATCACATAAATGTTTATAGAACTGTTTCTCCTTCAGATATAATACGCGAAGTGACTCGTCTGCTGATTTTCGACATCTGTTAAGTGCTTGAAACACCATTTTTTTGCTTTAAAGCACTCTTTGTCAAACCATTTTTCTTTGCTTTGGAATGGCTTTACATGGTGGCTTTTACGGTGCAGGGCTTCCTCGATTACCGTTTGCACGTCTACTATCTGAAGTTCCGTTCAACTCTTAAACAATTTCGAAATGGCGGTGAGCTTAGCAATGCCTCTGTAATTTGAAAAATCCGATTTTCCATTCTTTTTGTGGATAGGAATAATATAAGATTTGTTCCAAATAGATGGAAAGACAGAAGAATCGAGTGATAAATTGAAGAGCTTAAGCAAAGGTTTGTATAAAGATCAGAACACTCTTTGAGCACACAATTAGGAATCAGGCTCAGGAAAGAATGAAGATTTTAATGATTTCAAAAATGAAAGTAGAGAAGTTTCAGAAATTTTGGGAGCACTTATAGAGTTGGAAGAAGAAACGTTAAAAAGATACGAAGTGTAAGCACATTGGACGTAGGAATAAGTTGATTGGAAGAAATCAGCTGTGGAATCTTTGCTAGCCTTGTGATGCTGTTAGTCACCACAAAATTAAGGTGGCATTCAATAGTATCGCAAGATATGCCTATGGGCTATCAAGAACCGAACATGTCACAACATCAGCCTCGCAAATATTTGATCTAAATCTTAAAGCCTGGACTAATTATAAGGTACTATTATTCCTTCACAAATTAATAACTATAAGGCAACCAGACTATTTATATGACCTTTTGAGCTTTGCTTCATCCAGAAGAACCAACAATATTACTTGTGTAAGAAATCAACTGGCATGCTCTGACAGACACTTTTATGTAAATGCTGTTCGTCTTTGGAATTAACTACCACATGAAATGAAGTCTATCGAAAGCGCACAAGCATTTGGTACATTTTAAAAAGCCATCTTCAGAGAGTAAACTAATTACGCAAAGTTGTATGGATGAATGGATCAATAATGAATAAATAAATGATAAATATACCTTAACATAAACATATATATTATATTATACATATATTATAATAATCAGTAGTTTTAAGTTTAATATTATATCAATCAATGAACATTAACCATTGTGACTAGTGCCCTAAAATAGGTAAGCAATCCTGTAGCGCTAGGATGAGTATCAATAAATCAAATCACCTTTTGATCACCAGAAAAAAGGAAGTTAAAGAAGATCTACGCTTAGAGTTCACAAAACTATAGAATTGCATTGGATCGTGTGCGAATTGAATTGTGCACTGGCCAAGATATTTGTTATAACACACAGAGTTAAAAAGTCTAAAGTTAGATTTGAATATTTTGAAAAATCAATCGCAGAACCATATGGTTGGTTTAGTGCTACTGACTCCTAAAATGGGCACAAAAGTGAATTAAAAAATCTAGAAAAACGTTTAAATTCACTTATAAAATCCCCTCCAATAATATCCTCTGTCTTTAAGCTCCTCGACTCTGAAGCTTTTTAAATAATTCTCAAAAGCAAGAGTCTAACATTACATTGGTAATATTTTTCTACGAAAACTCTGAAATGGAATATTACTTAACAGTAAATTTTGTATTGAATATTCCCATGTGTTCTACTAACCGATTCCTAACCAAAAAATTCCATTCCAATTCCCTTACGATTTGTGTAGTTTTTAAATCGAATGCGATTTTTAGAACACAAAAATTTTTTATATATTATTTATAAAACATGGACTGCACCAAGGCTCGAACCAAAACCTTCTTCCAAAAACCTCGAACCTTGAATTTCGAACCTTATTCATTAGTTAATTTTGGTTCGAGCCAGTGAGCCATGTTTGGTTTTGTTTTTTTTTTTTAGAGTTTCCGTTACCTAAGTATAATTTCGGACGACCACTTTTATAGTGGAAATCGCCACGGCGTGCCTTGAAAAAGGCTGAGCGCGCAAAACACGTGCATTCAAGTGCAATGTTCGAAGTTTCCAGAGATACTGGATTTCGATTTTATTTAGATTAGTTTTAGACATGATACTTTTTTTTCTGTAAGTAATGAGCTTTTGGGCGACGAATCTCACGCTTTATTGTTTTTGCATGGTTTTAGATCTCGTCAATCAGCTGTTCACAGCTGCTCCATACAAAGCGACCTGTGTGCCAAGGTAAGCGAGGAATATTGTGTCGTACTAAAAGATTTTTGATAAGCTTTGAGGCTGAAATAGATTTGATTTCGTTTTGGTGTGGCCATTCTTTCATGGTGCGCTTGGAGTTTGTTTAAAATCTACTCTATTAATATTATGAAGAACGCTGCATTTTCTTGCATTTCAAGTTTTAATAATTAAATGCCTTTTATTGAAAGCATTTTAGAAAGCAGCTATGTCCTTTAAAACCGAAGAAAGACCAGTTCCCCCAGCTTTACAGATTGTGCTTGTTTTGGGCAAATATGTACGTCATTCCATATCTGCGCAATTCTCTTAAGCTAGGTACGGAGAAGCTGAGAATTTTCTCGGAGCCTATCTAATTACATAGCTCAGAGAATGCGCTGCAGAAAATTCACAGAGCACATTCTCAGAGCGGGTACTTAGTAGGCTTGTTGATAATATATCAAAATATCAATATATCGATATTTTTTACAAAAAAATAAATATTTAAATCGAAATATTTTTTTCCTGATATATCGCATATCGATATTATTTGGAAATATATTTTTTGATATTGTGGTTGGTCACACTACACTTAGAAATCTTAAAAAGAGAAGATGAGCGCGGCAAGAAGCTTTTACACAAACATAAACGCATATAATGCCACCTGCAGCCTATGTGCAAAAGTAATTAAGTCAAGTGGCAACACCACTAATCTCCTGTCACATTTGAGGAACAAGCACCCGGCGCAAGCGTATTCAACATGTGTTAAGGTAAGAAAAAATGTAATGTCAGAAAGTCTTGAGAATTTTCCCGCGCAATTTTTTGACAGTGTGTGTGTGTGCGCGTCACTAACCCAGTCGGACTTTGCGTCATGTGTTGAGAAGAATCAGTACACCCGGTGGCATGATATTTCACGTAAATAGTCTCTACATGACTTTTTTTGCATGATATTAGCCCTTAATATATCATGAAAAACTCACACGTTATTTTCTCAGGTATTTGTAACATCGAAAACATGAAAAACTCAGGGGTTTGTCAGCGAACGTCTCATGTCTTCCCACCTACGATATACAAAGTAAGTACATCTGGAGTACTAAGAAAGTAAAGAACCCGAAGGCTGATGACGTCACCTAAACGGTAACGGTTAAAACCCCAAGGCTCAGGTTTTGTCATGCCTTATTACGTGAAAAGTAAGCATGAGAAAGTACATTTTTCATGATGAAAAGTCCGACTGGGAAGCCTTTTTATTCTTATGCATTTGTATGTGTGTGTACTTTCCGCGAATTTCGTTGCTTTGTAAATAATTTTGGAGGTAAAATCAAGTTACCAATATTTGTCATTTTTCTATAAAATTGAACTTTTTCATTGTTTAAAAAATGAAATGTTAAGTTTTTTCTTGTATTCTTACTTAAACTATTCAACCTTAAGATCTCTGTTCTTTAATGGAAAAAAGTTTATTGTTTTATTTTTAATTAATAAAAAGCTCAAAATAATTATAATGCATTTAAAGTTAATGTTATTTTAAGGGGTTTAAGATTGTTATACTGAACTATAAAAATATCAAAAAAATCAGATATATCGATATATTTTGGTGATAAATATTGCAAAAACCTGATGATATTTTTAAAAAATGATAATCATCGATACGATATTTTTTACATATTTTCACAGCCCTAGTACTTAGACACCACAAATGCGCTCTGAGAACGAGCATGGCCTGCCAACTCGTTTTTTGGCCAAACAGCTGATAAATTCTCGCAGGGGGTCAAAGAAATTATCAAACATGATTGATAATTGTCAGAGGTACCTACGAGAAAAAAAATAGAAGCAACAAAAACAAATAAAATCAACACAAAAGACATTATTAAAACTCTACTTAGGGCGAACATGTGGCGCCAATCGAAGCGGTCAAATCGCAAATCATTTTATGGGATTTGAGTAACAAAAATCATTTCGATGCAATTTGCACCCTCCATAAATGCTCCTCTTCCTTCAGCGCCACCCAAAATGACCACATAAAAACAACCATGACATTCCCCAGAGCGTCTTCATTCATCAAAGAGTCTACCAGTTTACATATTCACAAAATGATTAAATTTTCTTAAGCGCGCTTCGTTTTGTAAACTAACAACAGCTGACCAGCACAGGGTGACCGTTTCTGATTCAGTGACATCTGGCTGATTTCTGGTCACCCTACAGTCTCAGAGGCCGCTCTGAGAATTATGAAACAATTTGCGCTGCGAGAAAATTCTTAGCGTCTCCATATCTAGCTTTAGAATGATTTACGTTACAAATGCTTTCACAATGTCATCCTGCCTCTTCCACTTAAGATCAGCGAAATTGCATTAGTGACTCCAAATACATAAATAGTTGAATTCACCATTGTAAAATTGTGTACATACAAAATTACATATTCTTTGGGCATATTTTGCTTTCACGCCTTTGTTTGATTCAGCGCCAATGGTCAATCAGCAGTTTGGTCACACTGGCAGCTATTCCCGATATCCAATCAAAATCGAACCTTAATCGCTTTCAGGAAGGCCACCAATATTTGCCAGTTTATCAGATGAGAATTGTGAAACATTCCTCAGTTTACTTTGAGTTGGCTGCCAAAAAAATTATATGGGAAATCAGTAGAAATCAGACGCTGAGAATTTTCTCGGAGCCCATCTAATTACATAGCTCAGAGCATGGTGCAACAATACACTTGGGGCGGTGGGGCACTGAACGTGAAGGTACTTTGCAGAGAGCTCACACTGATGCCACCTTACCTCTCTTGTTGTATCATGGTTCAGAGAATACGCTGCATTAAATTAACAGAGCACATTCTCAGAGCGGGTACGGAGACACCACAAATGCGCTCTGAGAATGAGCATGGTCTGCCAACTCGGTTTTTCGCCAAACAGCTGATAAATTCTCGCAGGGGGTCATAGAAATTATGAAACATGTTTGATAATTGTCAGAAGTACCTACGAGAATAACATAAATAGAAGCCAAAAACTCAAAACGAAAGGCATTATTAGAACTCTACGGAGGACGAACAAGTGGCGCTAGTCGAGCTAAACTCATTTTATGGGATTTGACTAACAAAAAGCATTTCGATGCAATTTGCACTCTCCTTAAATGCTTCTCCTTCTTCAGCGCCACCCAAAATGACACCATAAAAACCACCATGGCATTCCCCAAAGCGTCTTCATTCATCAAAGAGTCTACCAGCTTACATTTTCACAAAATGATTAAATTTTCTTAAGAGCGCTTTGTTTTGTAAACAAACAACAGCTGATCAGTACAGGGTGACCGTTTCAAATTCAGTGGCATTTGGCTGGTTTCCGATCACCCTACAGTCTCAGAGGCCGCTTTGAGAATTATGAAACAATTCTCGCTGCGAGCAAAATTCTCAGCGTCTCTGTATCTAGCTTTAACTATTACTCTTGTCTGACATATCATATGGGAATGAGATATCAGACAGTTGAAAATCCAGCATAAGTTTATGGCAGGGTCAGCGCTTTGCTTTCTACTGTGTATACAAAAGTGCCAATGCGGCAGAGCAAATTGAACCTGCCAATGTGGTTTTGTGCCGATCACTGCCTTAGGGAACTGCTTAACTTATCGAGGATCACTCGTAAGTCTCAAGCGATATTCGTGTAACCGCCTGCAATTCGAAATAAAACTTCTCAATTAAAGTGGGTTTCCTGAAACTGATATAGATTTTGTCGATCAGTTGTTTCATAATTAACAGTGACTTAACGTGTAGATCCTTTTAATAGCTTGATATTGATGATATTGCGAATTCAGAAATGTACTAGTTTTGTTTAATTATATTCTAATTCATTTAACATTTGAATCAATAACAATTAATTCAAATTCAATGTTCCATTTTATTCAAATTACTTAAGTTTGGGGAAAAGGCTGTGTGCCACACAGTGAGTCAATTCGGCAACATAGTCGAAAAGTTCCTCCATGCACGTCTCAGTGGTCTTGGACTTGGCGTTAACACGATCGTTGCATTCTTGGTACTTATTATAGAGCGACTCGATATGTCCCATGCCTTGACACTTTTCCTATAAGAGTTAAAGACAAAAACGACAGGGTGTAATTCATTAAATTTTATACTTACATATGTGCAAAGGCATTGCTGTATGCTTACCCTGAGCGCCGACTGCGGATCGATCAATTCCTCCTCTTCATCATCGGCCCTAACCGATGGCATGGCAAACCAGCTTCTGAAGGCCATATCTGTATCTGTAATCAGAGAGTGAAATGTCTTATGAAGTTAAACATATGTTTTCTAAGTTTCAATAACCCTTATTTAATGGTATGCAGACACAAAAAATAAATATTGATGGCCCACAGTAAAATTTATACTATTACAAAAGTCAAAGTAATCGTTTTATCACCAGTTAAGAGGAGAGGCAAGGTACTTTTATATATTTTAGAAGTAATAAATTATATTTTAACCTTCAACGAAATTTAATTGACCAGGCTGTGATGCAACACAATGGCTGTCGACTTCATGTAGAGTCCAGTGTGACTGCTTAACGCCAAAATACCATCTCTTCGACAGCAAAATACCAACAATCGTCAAACGGCCGCACTGTCTTGCGGCCGCCCATTATCCAAGGCATGCCAAATAATCGACTACTAAGGCCGGCCAAAATATCGATAGTTAAGGGCTGTCGCCATAATATCGATAATTCAGGGTTGTCGCCGACATTTGGGCCTCGTTTTTTTCTGTGTATTTTTATTCGATTGCCTTTTTATTTTACATTTTCACATCAGTTTGTGCTCTTTCGCGGACAGTCGTAATTTGTGTTTTGGTTTACAGACCATGCAAAGGAAAGCGCATTGATTGCAGTCGTTACCCAAAGAAGTTGGAATAGAGCTATCGGTAGAGTTTGCTGTTCTGTTCCCTTCCCCACTCCCCTCATTAACTAAACAGACACGAACATTGAAGAGGGGACGGGGACAGAAACAGTGCGGAGCTGGTGCCTGTCGCGGACGAGCAACATATTTTATTTTGCTGCGTTTCAAGCCTTCGACCGGTTACACTCATCAGTATGGAGGCGGGCGGAAGCGGGAATGGAAACGGCTTCTTGAGGATGTCAGCAGGCGGCAGACCCATAGTCAACATTAACGGCAGCGAATCAAAGATGCACCGCAACTTTAAGCTTCTGGCAGATCCTCAGCTGGTAAAATGTGGCACTAAACTGTATCGATACGATGGAATTGTCCCGGGTGACCCCACATATCCAACAATCACGCCTCGGGATCCCCGCAATCCCCTTATTCGTATACGCTCCAGGCCCGTTGAGCCCATGATGTTGCTCATACCAAGGTAAGGGCTATCACCTTTTCACACCCAGACAAATAAACCACATAATTTGTATACAGATTTGTGATCGATGCGGACTACGTGGGCCAGCCACCAGCCATTGAGGTAACCGTGTTCAATCTCAACGACAACATCGACAAGCAATTTTTATCCAGCATGCTGGACAAATACGGCACACCCGATGAGGTCAACATCTTCCATCACCCCATCACAAACAAGCATTTGGGCATTGCGCGCATTGTCTTTGAAAGTACCAAGGGAGCACGACAGTTTGTGGAGAAATATAATCAGAAGTCGGTGATGGGAAAGGTCTGTAGAGGGGAGACTTTTTTGTTTTACCTGGGCGTGTACACGAAAAATCACTATTAAGTCTGCTTTTGATTATGATAACGATCAAATCGAAAATCTGCATTCAAACCACTTTGCAAAATAAGATCATAGGAATGTTCCTGGGCTAAGCAGAATTGAGAAGCTCAACAAAGCAGTACAAGTGAACGTGATCTTCATTTATTCAGATCAGATAAAATAAATATAATTATCGACCCAATACCAATCCAATACTTAAAATGAAAAGAAACACATTGAACAGCTTTGAATTGAACAGCCTGAATGCAAACCGGTGTTGAACCGAACCTCAAAAGATCGGTTCGGTTTTTTGGGGGCCTCGAACCTAACCAGGAACCGAACAATTCAAATATTAAATGTAGCGAACCTAATCCCGAAAAAAGTTTCTGGCCAAGCAATCATTTAATTCCTTTTCTTAGGAACTGGTATAGCCTTTTTATTTTATATTGTATAAATAATTCTGATGACTAAATATGTCTAAAAGGAACGCACCATCCATTTTTAAAACTGTGTAAGTTAAGACGATTTTGTCTCATAGAAGTCAAACCTCTATCTCTGAGATCTGTGCGTTCATACGGACAGACAGACGCACATTACTGTATCGACTCGGCTGTTGATGCTGATCAAGAATATATATACTTTATGGGGTCTGAGATGCTTCCTTCTGGCTGTTACATACATCTGCACGTATTTAGTACACCCTTTTTACTTTACAACGGAAGGCCTTTTCTTAGATGACATAAATATTGATTTCGCCAAAATATTTCGTACAAATGAGGCTGCCCCCAATGCCATATCAAAAAATGTTGTGAAATGAACAAAGTTCAATTGAATAAATTGTGATAAAATATTTAGGATATTCACGACCCCCAGTTGAGCTGTTGTTGAATTAAGGAAGTTTTTAATTTTTTACAATTCAACAGGAAATATAAAATAAAACAATTCTACTGACATGTGTACAATAAATATAAAATTCCTAAATTTAACTATACCGTAGCTCAACTGGGGAACTCGATTTTCTTCTTCCAGCTTTCGACTTGTTAAAAATTTCCTCAATTCAAGAACCTCCACAGCTCAAGTAGGGGTCTTCAGAAAATCATTTTATTATAAGAATTTTTATTTAGCACTTTTTTTTTTGATATGAAGCCTAAAAAGTATCAACATGTAAAGTATTATATAGATACCTATATATATATATATATATTTGATCAGCGTCAAATGCAGAGTCAATATAGCCATGTCCTTATGAGACTATATAAATACATGTCTGTATGAGACTATAAGAGCTAGACGTACCAAATTTTGTATGTAGACCACTATTGTCTGAACGCAGATCAAGTTTGTTTAAAATTTTGGGCCACGCCTCCTCACGCCCCGCAATCAAAATTATTAAATATTTCCTACAAAAATATTGAACTCTTACTTTGCACAATAGTGTATAGTATGTGGGTAAGCCAAATATCTATATCTTAAATTTTTAGAAATATCGGATAATAAATGAGCTATAAAGGTTATATAAAAGTTGTATATGGTCATTTGTTTACATTAATGTTAATGCTCTGTTAATTAACATAAGAGAAGGCTATTGAACATTAAATTCCTTATTAGCTTTTGGATGACTTTTAGTCTTGTATCGCGGTGATCAAAATTGAAACAAAATTTCAATTATTGCTTATTGCTTGAAAAATTTCGTACATAATAATAGAAAAAGACAACTAAGAAAACTAAAAACTGAAAATACAAAACAAAAAAAACCAAACGGCGTTCAAAAGCTCTGAATTTTTAAAAATCTTACCGGGTCTTCCCCAGATATCAGATCGTTCAACTGTATAGCCCAATATTCGGCTAATCGTATATTTAGTAGCCTATGAACTTCGTGCGAATGCAGTCTTGCCATACCAAAATGTAAAATTTTGTATTCCCTCAAAATTGGGCAGCTTCTCATTTTCGTGTTCCAATAGCGTAATGAACATACTATATGTTATCTGCTTGTTATGTTTGGGACAAAGTTGCGTTATAGCCTTTCAGCTCGGAATGAAAATTGTCCGAATTTGCTTCACTAAAAAATCGACATTGAAGTAATATCGTAGTTTAGTTCTCTGTAGATAATCCTTTGAGAGCTCGTCTCCTTTTCGATTAAAAAAGATGATCTATAGGTATATAAATCAGCAATATTTATCGGTCTTCAATATTGGGTAATGAACGAGAGGCAGTTTAGAGCAAAAGAAAACTGCACACACACTTGGCTATCTGGGTGATGAAAAATCTTCCCAAATCTTTATCTTACTTACGGTGCGGTCAATGAGATGCGCCGATTTCCAAGTTGAAGAACTGTAATTAGATTCGTGTACATGCCTTGGACATAACTTAAATTTCATATTTTTAAATTTTACTTGCTCCTTAGATTTTGAATGTGTTCTGCGATCCTTTTGGTGCGGTGCTTAAGAAAACCATGGAGAGCCTTACCAATCCGGTGCTGCCAAAGCATGCGACGACAGCTCCCCATCCGCCCACGAGCGTAGTGGCAGCCCATGACTATGAGAAGGATGCTGTGGATCATATTATAGGAGGATATAGTTCTTTCCATAAGAGTGCCGATCGAGAAAGGGACCGAAACTGGGAAAGGGAACGAGAGCGGTACGCTAAGGATAGGGATCGGGAACGGGACCGAAGCCGAGAAAGAACATATGAGCGGGAACGTAGCTTGCGCGATAAGTACACAACAGCTACATCCTGCTCTTTGCGCCATGAGCGACATTATTATCGCCGGCGGTCAAGAGACAAAAGTTTGGAAAGAAGTAGTCGCGAACGGGAGCGGGATAGATATACTTCCAAAGAGCGTTCGCGCGACTACCCTCGCTCTAGAGAAAGAGAAAATAACACCTTTCGTGAGCGTAACAGGTCGCGCGATCGTCATCGAGAGAGAAGAGAAACTCATCGCATAAGCTTATCGAAAGACCGGGACTACCGAGAGCGTGATCGCGATCGATCTGACGAAAGCGATCGGAGAGATCGACTGAGTTTAAAACATAATAAGCGGTATGACACACCAGCAGAACTTGGAGGCAGCAGCAGCAGCTCATCGAATGCTAAAAACCACCAATATTATGCAACTAGCTATGGGTACAACAGCTATTACGAAAATATGCAAGCCTGGACTGCTCACAGAAGCTGGACGGCTCCTCAGCCGAATGCCCAACCTCAGCCCCCGCCACCACCTCCACCGCCGGAGGAAGAAGAGGAGAACTGGGATGACGCTGAGATGATCCAACCACCGCCATCGTTTAAAGATACAGATACGGATACCACCGTGACGGAGCAGAGTTTGGATGCAGGAACTGTGGACTTAGACACACGCATTGCCCTGATATTTAAGGGCAGGACATTTGGAAATGCGCCACCATTTCTTCAAATGGATAGCAGCGACTCCGAAACGGACAAGGATAAAGAAAAGGTCAAGTCAGACGAAGCGACGGCCGATGTAAAAGAGATTAATTCCGATTCAAATCACTCGGAGAACATCAAGAAGCAACAACCACAGCAGCAACACGGAGCCAGTGATATCTCAAGTGATGACGATATTTTAACTAAAAAAGATACATTGGTGAAAGGTGAACCGGAGCGAAACTACGATGATAATATGTCGTTGTCAAGTTTGTCCTCCCACGAGGAAATTACTGATCAGACAGCCAAAAAGGAGTCTCCTTTTATGCAACCCCATGTCCAATCCTTAGATCATAGTCAATCCTATTATCATCAGCACTCTGCCTACGGCCATTATCCCGTCTTGCCGGGCAGATACTTCTCTAATTACTTGCCCGGTGCCTTCAACTTGGACCTGGATCCCTATGCTCAGACCTATAGCTACCACCACCAGAACACACACACGCTATGCGATCAAAACGACGAGATGAGACAGAATGTGAAGAAGGTGATCAACTTCATTGTGGAGGAGCTTAAGCAGATATTGAAACGTGATGTCAACAAACGGATGATAGAAATGACGGCATTTAAAAACTTTGAAGCCTGGTGGGATGAACAGACAGTTAAGGCTAGATCCAAGCCCTTGCTAGATGCTGCCGAGCCAGTGCCTTCGCTCGACAATGCTCAGGTCCATGGTACTAGTCAGGAGAAACCTCCTGATATTAATCATTTAATCAATTCACAACGAGAAATATCTGATTTTCAAACATTCTCGATAGGAATAAGGGCGGCGATGCCAAAGTTGCCATCATTTCGAAGAGTACGCAAGCATCCTAGTCCTGTGCCCAAGCAGAGAATAGCGTCTCTGGAAAGGGATCTAAGTGATCAGGAGGAAATGGTACAACGTTCTGATTCCGAGGACAAGGAAGATTCGAATATGGGTGGCACTGACTCGCAGAATCTGAAGACAAGCATTTCGGATCGGGACTGTAGGGACCTGGAGAGGAGGCGGGACAGTAATAGTGGCAAACCAAAGAGAAAAGGAAGCGCTTCGAGTTTTTTTTCTTCGTCGTCTTCGTCCTCATCGAGTGAAGTAGACGAAAGAAGCAGCGACGATGATAGCTTTGATGAAGATGACCTTCAGTCTAGGGGTGCAAATCACAGAGACAGGCTAGTAAAGAAGCGTCGCAGCGATATAAAAGGAAATGAGAACTCCGTATACTCAGACTCGGAGGACGAGAAGAAGGCTACCTATCATAGAATAGAAGTACCCAAACGAGATCGAATAAAAAAAATAAACATTTACTCTGATACGGACGAGGAAGAAAACGAAAGCCGTAAGCAGCCTGCAACACATCCAAATAAGCTCGTCTCTTCCATACCATCCGACCTAGAGGACATTAGTAAAGATAGCAGCTTTGGCATTGATTATGAGGACGATCTCGAACTAAAACCAGTCGGAAAATCTGATGAAGAATCTCGCCGATCGCTGACTCCGGTACCCCCACCCGACTACAACGAGGAGGAAACATTGCATAAGCCTCACCAAGATGAGAGCACAATTAAACCGAAATCGCTCTTTGAGTACGATCGCATTTATAGCGATTCGGATGAAGAACGAGAGTACCAGGAAAAGAGGCGTAGAAATACAGAATACATGGCCCAAATGGAAAGAGAGTTTTTGGAAGAGCTGCAGAGAAAGAAGCAAAGCGTGTCTGACCTCAAATTAGAGCTAGTGCAAACGACAAGTGTTGAGATGCCTGACACACCAGACATTTCGAAACCGCCGCCCACTCCAGGAAAATCAATCTTAGCGGAAGACTTATTGTTGTTTAATAAAAATGTTCAACAAGCCACAAGCCAGGCTTCATTGACACCAAACGAAAGAGTACCAGCTGACGAACTCGTTAATAAAATTAACAAATCTCGGATCAGAACACACACAGAACAGACAGAGAACGCTTGTGCAGCAGATATGCCATCCGCGGAAACATATTTCCATCCGACTCTTTTGAACGGAGGCGCCTCGGGGCTTCCAACTCTACCAAACGATGATCCAAATATGAACAAGGGTAAACAATCGCCAGCCTCTTCAGATGGGGGCTCCAGCCAAGCATCGCAGGCTAGTCAAGTGGCCCTGGAACACTGCTATTCTTTGCCCCCGGAAGCTCAGTCTGCTGTCGCTGCTTCTGGCCTCAGTGGTACCGCATCAAGAAAGGACAAAAATCTGCCTGAAGGTGATCAAGACAACACGTTTGGAGGTGCTATTGTCTCTGCAAAACCGGGTCCAGGCAGACCCCGCAAAGATTCCAATCGTGCTCCGAATCAAAAAAAAAAGAAGGAGCCGACGGTTACACGACAGCCGAATGTAAAGAATAAAATTAAATCGATAACTGATTCTTTGTCCGAATTGGCCCGCCAAACGGCGAACTTTGTACCCTACGAAATCTACAATGCACGTGATCAGAACGAAGAAATGGTTATTCTATACACATTTCTTACCAAAGGCATCGATTCGGAGGATATCAAGTACATCAAGATGAGCTACATGGAACACCTACAAAAAGAGCCATATGCGTAAGTACAATCTGTTTAGGATTTTGCTAATCTGTACGTATATACGTATAAAGAAAAGCCATTTCTCAGAAGTTGTTTAAGTAAGATGAAGTTGGATACTTTAATGGTTCAGAACCGGTTCAGCAGTGGCTCAGACCCATATTTCAAAAGTTATTTAAGCTGTGAACTTTAAACTTAGTGTTTAGGTTGAAAGTATGAAGTTAGTCTCTTCGTGTCCTGAACCAGATGGTTGAATCAGATCCAAAATAACTCAGAGCCATAACTCAAAATTGGTAAAAAGGAACTATACTATATATAATATACTTTATTGGTTCGGGAACGTTTTCAAGACTGTTCAACAAAGGTTTAGAGCCATGTAAAATCTATATATTGATACGCTAAAAAAATTTCCATAGGAATGTTTGGCCCCCTTTTTAGCATAGTAAAACAAATTCAATTAACCCAACATTTTTACCATCTGTTCTTATGAGTATTTAGACACCGCCATTGCAAAAAAAAAAAATAATTGCAATTATTTATTGTTTTATATCGCATTTAAAATTGTTCCAATACACCCACGCTTCACACAAATGCGTGAGCAAAACAACAACAGCAACATGCCGACACTCACTGTGTTCTCTGCTCAGTTGTGTTTGACATTTGTAAACAGAGAGTGTGGCTCACAGTACGCTCTCCCTGTGAAGAGACGATCAACGGAAAAAAAAGCGCTTCTACACATAGTTTGTTTTTGTTTTAAGCATTTACAGTTAGACCAGCTAACGGAAATCCAATCGAAAAGAAATTTTTGTGCGATGCAAGTGCTGCTGAAAAAATTAAATTAATAAATTAAATTAAAAAAGTTAATATATCTATATATTAATACGCTAAGAAATTTTCATACGAATGTACAGCCCCCGTTTTAGCATAGTGAATCAAAATCAATTACCTCAAAATTTTTACCAAATCTATATATTAAGGGGAGGTTCTAGTCCAGAGGCCCGAAAATGTGCATAATTTCATGATTTTTCTTAGAGAGTACATACGTATTTTTTTTTAAAAACTTTTGTGGCATTTATTTGTCTATATTTTAAAAAGTTTACAAAATTTTTTCCAGTAAAAATAATACAAAATGGCAGCTCCAGCCCTCACTGACGGCGGTCGTGCGCGGCGGTGAACAGTGTGCGCGGGGCACTCTACAGCCTTGCCAAGTGATCTGAATCGAAAAAACCAAAAAAAATCTTAAAGTAGATGAAATTTGGGGGGCCTTATGATTTTCCGATTTTTAAAAAACCCTTTTTAAAAAAAATGGAGACCCTTTTTAGGAAAAACCCCTTTTTTGCCTTGTTTTATTTGTTTTCACGTTAAAAAAAACAGTTCCAAAAATTTTTATTTTTTACAAAAAACACTTCCTGAAGGCCCCCTAAATTGAATAAGCTTTAATTAGAGCCGTCAAACGTCGAAATCGGTGAAGTCGTTGAAGCGGAATCACACCCCGCGCGCAAAAAAAAAGGTGTTTCGAGAAAAACGCGTTTAAAGTTTGACGAGCGCGCGCTTCTATCTGTTTTTCGGCCGACGCGCTCTCTCGTCTATAGGCTATAACTCGTAAAATCAATTAGATAGGGAAATATCTTTTTGCCTACACATTTTTAAGACCGTAAGGATGAAAATAAAGCAATAAAAAAAAATAATGTTTTTTGGTCGATTTTGACTAGAACCTCCCCTTAATACGCTAAGAAATTTTCATACGAATGTACAGCCCCCGTTTTAGCATAGTAAATCAAAATCAATTACCTTCAAATTTTTACCAAATGTTCATATGAGTATTTAGATGTGGCCATAGCAAACAAAAACATTTAATTGCAATTATTTATTTATTTATAACGAACTAAAATTTGTCACAGATAGGTGGCCAAAGCAAAGAAGTGCAACAACAATACTCAGTGCGCTCTCTGCTAAGTTGTCGCTTAAGTGGAGAGTGTGGCTCTCAGTGAGGCTCTATCTGTAAAATTTAGAGTGTAAAGAGACAATCGGCGGAGAAAAAAACTTCTATGCGTGTTTTTTTTTTTAGTTTTCAGCAGATTTACAGTTTAGGTAACATGCTGGTCTCACTGAAATTCAACTGACAAGAAAATTTAGAGCGAAGCAATTGCTGTTGAATGTTAAGTGTTAATATGTTAGATGGTCGAATTTCGACCACTGGGCGAACCTAGTAATAGTTAAAGCCATAAATTTCAAAATTAAAGTTTGTTAGAAAAATTTCAAAAAGGTCTTAAATATTCAAGAAATTTCTTGAAAGCTCTTAAAATTTCTACAAATTTGAGGATAGGTATACCTAAAAAAATGTAGATAGTTCATAAGTTTCAGAATGATCGAGAATATCATAGAAAGTTGTAGAACGTTATAGAAAGTTCTAGAATGATAAACCAATTTTCAGTAAGTTCTAGATTGTGAAAGAAGTATCTATAAGTTATAGAAAAGTCGAGAATATTATAGAAAGTTGTAGAACGTTGGGAAAAAAGTGGCAAATAAGAAACTGCTTTTTACAGTTGCGGTGCAAAGAACATTTGTCCAGTGGCTGTTCGAGCAAAGAAAAAGGCAGAGAATACTTTAAGTGTAATAAATTTGCCCAAGAAGAAAAATCAAACACGAAAGTTTTCTAGACAAAAAACGAGATGACAAGCCAAGAAGTTATAATTCAAAACTATAAGAGTATTGTATTCTTTGATACAGGCAGCAAATTTTAAATTTTCCGTGAAGATGTGTACAATGAACTAAAACTAGGGACCGTAACGGCTATAACGTTTTAATTAAAAATTGAAGAATACTAATTAGTTTTTGATTTAAATAAAATTTTTTTATATAATTCTTATTTTTGATTTAAAAAATTTTTTTATATAATTCTTATTTTTGATTTAAAAAAAAAATAAATTACGAAATAAGAATTAAATTTCAACTTTTATTTAAAAATCATAAAATAACTCTTAAATTCAATTTTTATAATACAAATTAAAATTAAAAATTATTTAACAATTTTTATTAAAATAAAGGAAATTAAAGATTATTTTTCAAGTTTTATTTTAAAAGTTGAAAATAAAAATAAAATGTAAATAACTTAACAACCGTGAAGTGTACTACCAAAATCTATAAACATTCATGATGTGTGAATCAATACCTCTCATATGATGCCTCACATGTCCTGATAGGATCAACATTAAGGATTCTAAAGGTATAACTTCAGATGAGTAAAAAAAATTAACAAATCGGTGTCAAGAAACTGAGGTATGAACTTCGAAAAGTGACAAATATATATAAAGATCTCGTGGACACACCAGCCCCTCCCCCATCCTTCTCAAGCATCAAACTAAAAAATTAAATTAATAAAATTCATCATAATTTTAAGCAGGGATGCAATTCGGTTCTGAACCAACTAGGTGATTAACCAAACCAAAAAAGCGAACAGGCGCTTCTTTGGAAATGCTGATCCGATTCGAAATCCAACAAAACAAAACGGTTCGGCTCAGCTTACTAACGAGTTTTAAGATGTAAAGGGAATTGATACGAATTTATCCAAATCGAAACCGATAGCTATTGTATAGTTTTTATGTTTGAGCTGACAAACATTAGCATCCCCTAGTTGTTTAAAGACATCTTAATATATATACGTGTCTTTAGACTAAATTCCTTTCTTGGAAGATACTCATTATTTTGGGTAGAGGACAATATTCTTCGTAGTAAAATCAGTTAAATAAGATAAACACAATTGTTGGTTCTGAGTTAAAACAAATTGTAGCGAAAAGCCATTGGCATTTAAGCATGAAATGAGACAAAACGCCAGTAGTTCGGTGAATGTCTCTTGTTATTCTAAAACGTCGAGGTTGTTGGCTCAAATCCCGGTAGAGGCATCGTATTTTTTATACCCTGTTCCCATTGAAAATGGGAATGTATGTAACAGGGAGAAGGAACCATTTCCGACCCCATAAAGTATATATATTCTTTATCAGCATGAACAGCCGAGTCGATATAGTCATTTAATAGCTGTTACAAAAACCGGTTACATTCATCTTCAAAAATTCAAAAACAAGTAAATGAAATCAAATGAACATGGTATTTTGTAGTCGGGAAACTCGACTGCAGCGCCCTTACTTGTTTTTAAGTGTTTTTAATATTGTCTATATTTTTATACCCGTTACTCGTAGAGTAAAAAGGGTATACTAAAGTCGTGCAAATGTATGTAACAGGGAGAAGGAAGCATCTCCGATATCATAAAGTATATATATTCTTCATCAGCATCAACAGCCGAGTCGATATAGCCATGTCCGTCTATCCGTCCGTCCGTCCGTCTGTATGAACACCTAGATCTCAGAGACTAGAAGAGCTAGAGCAACCAAAATTTATACGTAAGCTAGTATTGTCTGTAGGCAGATACAGTTTGTTTCAAATTTTGGCCACGCCCCCTCCCGCCCCCGCAATATAAAATGTTGAGTAACTCCCACAATTTTTAAGATATCGAGCTCAGATTTTGCAGTCTATGTGGCCAATATCTACAATCTCACAAATTTTCAAAAGGATCGGATAATAAATGGCAGAGTTAAAAAAATGTTGCATACTTATCCGAGCCGCATGAGGTTATTAAACACTAATTGAACTGAGTAACGGGTATTCCAAAGTCGGGCAGGGCCGACTTTAACTTACGCTCTCGTTTTTAATGTATGCTGGTGTTTTGTCACTTAATCTGAGTTTTTGCTTGTAGAAATTGTTGGCAGAAATGGGCTCTGATTCGAGACCGAAGATATCAGCAAATTCTGTACACTCTCGTTTTAAATGATGCTCATTTGGATCTATTTATATAAGTAACGAGCCGTAGTTAACCCTTATCTATTTTTTTTTTAAATCACAGAACTTATTAGTTTATCATTTAAAAAGAAAATATATATAAATATAGAAATGTATAAAAGAGCTTAATTTTACCCAAACATTTAAATGACACAATCCTTTTGCGTTTATTGTTTTCAGAATGTTCTTGAATAACACCCATTGGGTTGATCACTGCACAACCGACCGGGCATTTTGGCCACCGCCTCCAAAAAAACGAAGAAAAGACGACGAATTAATGCGGCACAAAACCGGATGCGCACGAACCGAGGGTTACTACAAACTGGATGTAAGGGAAAAGGCCAAACACAAATATCATCATGCAAAAGCCAACACGGATGATGCCCAAAATGATGATCGGTGCGACGAGCCAACGGCACTAACCAATCATCATCATAACAAACTCATATCGAAAATGCAAGGAATTTCGCGCGAAGCTCGCTCTAATCAGCGCCGCCTCCTGACCGCCTTTGGTTCAATGGGCGAATCGGAGCTGTTGAAATTCAACCAATTAAAATTCCGCAAGAAACAGCTGAAATTTGCCAAGTCCGCAATTCACGATTGGGGATTGTTTGCGATGGAGCCAATAGCTGCTGATGAAATGGTCATTGAGTATGTGGGACAAATGATTCGTCCTGTTGTGGCCGATTTGAGGGAGACAAAGTACGAGGCAATCGGAATCGGCAGCTCCTATCTGTTTCGCATCGATATGGAGACAATAATCGATGCCACAAAATGCGGCAATTTGGCGCGATTCATAAACCACAGTTGCAATGTAGGTAGAAAACCTTATTAGATTTCAACCACAAACTTACTTATTCACAATTTCAGCCGAATTGTTATGCCAAAGTCATTACCATAGAGTCGGAAAAGAAGATCGTCATATATTCAAAGCAGCCCATTGGAGTGAATGAGGAAATCACATACGACTATAAGTTCCCATTGGAAGAAGAGAAGATCCCATGCCTGTGCGGCGCTCAAGGTTGCAGGGGTACGCTCAACTAGTTCCAATCAATAGGATAGAGACCGCCAAAGTCGTTAGTGGATTTTTGATATTCTAAATTTTACTGAACGCTTAATAGTGGGCAACATTTAATCCCTGTGCTTTACGCAATGGATTTTAAAATTTCCAAAAATCAACTTGGCATCCCTGTATATATAAACGTGAATAATTAAAACTTTCCGTCTCCAATAATGTTAAATACAAATGAGTTACAGAATTAATAACATTAAATGGAAATGAACTATTTCCATTTTGATTTGAAGAGTACGTACTAAGATTTCACTGTTCAGTTCTTAAGTGTTGTCGTTCGCAAGCAAAATTGTAAACCAATAGAACATCAACTGATCTGAAAGCCTAGTTAACTAAATATTTTTTAAGACAAAGTAAAATACTAAGTTATGGGATTGTAAATATAATATAAACCAACCAATATTAAATGTGTATATTAATATAGTGTGAAAAAAGTATGTACTTAATCTGTGTAATTTATTAAGAAGAAATGCTTTCATTAAGAGGATAAATCCATTAAATGCATTTACAAATTAAGAATGCAGTTGGTTTTAAAAAGCTAAACCCAGTCGAGCTTCTCTCGAACGGCAGAGTTTGAGAAGCTTATTCATGGCTAGTTAACTTACCAGGTGTGTACGTTTTGAAAGTATTTCATGATTGGATAAAGCATGTTCGATGTCAGATGTACGGTAAGAAAGAAAATTCCTAATCCAAGAGCGAACTTAATGTTCCAATAATTCAGTTTTGATCCAGATATTTTGATTTTAGAGCTTTCTACTCTTTTTTATTTAACTTTGATTTCAGCAATCAAATACTTATTCTCTCCTTTAAAATACGGAATGAGAACGGATTAAGCTTTCCTAACGCTAACCCTTTGAGTCTGCGATCAGTTTAATAAGCACGAAGTTAGGTTAAGTTATATCACCACTTTGGAGAGATTTCAAGCAAAAATCAAATTTTGGAATATTTAAGCTTTGTACAAAAAAATTTTTGAATGGTTTTCATCAAATGTCAAATAAAAATTAAAAAACCATTTTTAAGACATTTACAATTTACAATTTAACTAATCGCGCAATTTAAAAAAATTGTTTCTCCATTTTTTTTCTTTCTATGTTTTACCTCCATTAAATTAACATCACTGACAACATTCGTTTTAAAATGTTAAGTTTTGGGGTCTGTGTTTTGAGAATCACTTGTGACATCAGAAATTCGGAACACATTTCTCTGTTTTAAACGGCCAAAATGTTGCAAATCGTCAGAAGGCAGCCGATCGCAATTTTTATGGCCCTCAGGCACAGGCACTCGCGTCTTAAAATTTTCCACCCCCGTTTGTCAGCTCAGTGTGCCTGGCCGAGCCGCAGCCGCAGCCGCGCACGAGAATACGACACACAGCCGACTCTCATATACACACCAACACCAATGCAGTGAAAAAAATATTCTGAAAATTTTTTACACGCGTGTGAGAAATTTTGTGAAAAAATTTGCTCGCATTTTTTTTTTACAGAAGGCTGCTAAATTTTCTCACACGCGTGATAGAATCATGCGTGTGAAAAATGTTCGTGTTAGTTTCATGAAAAAAATAATTTTTTTCTTCTGAAAAAAAATGTTATTTACACGTGTGAAAATAAAAAATTTTTTACACACTGTATTTTTTCATTGTGTTAATTTTTCTCGTGTTAAAAATAATGTGTGTTAATTTACGAACCCTGTGTGGGAGTGACTTCTTGTAACCGAAGACTATTGGATTAACCATTTTATTTTAACACCACTTAATCTGCCCATCATTTTTTAAACGGTAAAAGGCATTTGTGCTTCACATAAAGGGTGTTTTTTATTAACAACTCTGTTGTTGACAGCTCAGCTTTTTTATTGTCACATTTAACTGTCAATCATGTTCAGTTTGGCCTAAAATTTATCCATGAATCGACTTACAAACGAACAATGCTTGCAAATTTTACAAGTGATCAAAATTCATCCAAAAATTGTCTTCAGCAACGAAGTTCATTTCTGGTTAAATGGATACGTGAACAAACAAAATGGCCGTGTTTGGTGTGAAGAACAGCCAGAAGCTTTGCAAGAACTACCAATGCATCTCGCAAAATTCACTGGTTTGGATTATGGGCCGGTGGCATCATTGGACCGTACGTTTTACCGAAGGTACACAGAGTATAATAAGTTTGTGCAAAAGCATTTAACAGCAGAAGGAAGCATCTCCGACCTCATTAAGTATATATATTCTTGATCAACAGCCGAGTCGATATATAGTTGATCCGTACCTCCTGGATATATTAAGTAATCAACATTATTTATCGATCCGCCAAAGGAATGGGGAAGATCGGATAAACAGTTGTCCAGCTATGATCGCTGCAACGGGGCATTAGCAGCGCTGCTATCAGCTGCTGCTGCAGCATCAAAATGTATGCTGAGCGTATAATTTCGTTGGTATAGAGTATATTATACTCGGGCTTGACCGACTTTATTGTTTAAAGATGACGAAGGCAGGAACGCTACTGTGAATGGAGAGCGCTACCGAGCGATGATTTTTTGCACAAAATGTAAAAGTTGGACTTGGCTGACAAGAGTTTTCAACCACACGGTGCCATATGCCACAGAGTAAGCGAAACAAAGGCCCCATTGTTCTATGAACATTTTATTTCAAGTTTGGGGCGCCTAGACTACTATTTGTTGGGGGTTTTTTTAAGGCTCATGTCTGTAGCGACAAGCCCGCAACAGTTGACGCACTGGAAGCCAATATGGAAAAATTTATTCGTAACCTGCTGGCCGATATGGTGGAGAGAGTATGCCAAAATTTGACCAAGCGTGTGAACCATTTGAGGGGCAGCCGCAGTAAGCATTTACGTGAAATCATCTTTCAACATTAAGGCCAAAATTCTCATCTTCTAGATAGTTTCTTTATTTATTATTATTAATATTAGAGCGAAGCTCTTTTACGGACGGTAGACTGGGGGGTAAATCCAGAAAACGATTGTCTTTGCGACAGATTTCTTTGGCTTTATATGCGCTCTCTCATTTTCTCCAGCACTGGCACTCTCTGCTGCCGACGCGTTCGTTTTTTTCGCTTGTTGTTGTTATTGTTGGCATTGTTAACGGACTACTTTTGGCCGACGAAACCACCTAATATTATTGCATCATGTCTCTGCTTACACTGGAGTCTGCTAACCAGTGTTGCCAATTTAACTATTTTCGCACCAGATCAAGGTATTTTGTAAGGTCGAAAGCCAGAAAGTCTGTGCAAGAAAGCGATAGCAGCATGTGGGTTGTTCGCAACAACCGGTCCTCTCTTTGCAGTTGTAAGAAAATAAAACGGTTACGTGCGGCACATTGACAGAGAGGGACGGAAGCAGTGTTGCCAATTTGTCCTTTTTGCGGACAGATCTGTCCTTTTTTAATTGCGATTGCTGGAAAATTTTTAAAACGTCCCCTATCCGGAAAAATAGCCTTTATTTATTTTACTTTATCCTTTTTTAATTGTTCTAAATAGAAATTCAAATATAACTTTGAAAACCTTTTTATATTTTTTTTGCATTCGATAAACAATTTTAAAAAAAAATAAAAAAATTTGTCAAGATGCCGAAAAACATTTATAAGCAAAAATTTCGCGAGTGCTGGTTAAAAGAACCTGATTTAAAAAATTGGTTGTGCCGAGATGTTAAAGACCCGGAAAAGGCATTTTGTACATACTGCAAGTGCAGCTTAAATCCTAAAGCCGACCAAGTCCGCGCACATGCCCATACAAAGAAACGTATTCACAATGCAGTGCCTTTCGCACAAGTCAACAAAATTACGTTTCAGCCAGTTTCAACATCTGCATTATGTCGTCAAGCATATATAAATTACTAAATTATGTTTCTTTAAGGTACGGATTACGTCGAAACGGGGCGTGCTGCCATAACTATCAAGTTCCGGATAGCGTCGTACGCTTAATTGGAACTAATTCTGTATATGCCGATGACAATGATGAAGAAATAACAAGTCTAGATGAAATATTAGAGAATATCATTTAAATGAAAAATAATTTAATAAATATAAAAAAAATATTTGTCCGGTTATTTGTCCTTTATAAAAAAAATTTCCGTTTTTTGTCCATTTTACTTGGTCCAACTGTCCTTTATGTTTGGAGAGGAGCTGGCAACACTGCACATTGGACGGAATAGCCGTTTTTTTGGCAAAAACCCTAAATTTTTATTTTTTTTATTTTTATGGTTAGAATATTTTTTCCAGTTGGTAATTGTCCCTCCTCATCAAAAATATTTAATTTAAATTTTATTATGCAGCCCTCGTTTCACACCAGCCCTTCAAAGTCTCTGTTTGTGCCACGCGGTGTCTGCATGCAGTCTGATAGCAAAATTTGTAAATCTTTGACAATCTCCCATTTTTAAACCGTTTGACGAACTTAAATAATTTAAAATGGAAAATAAACGTCAAGGTATGTAGAAAAGAGTTATATATGTGTTTAATTATATGTGCTTATGTTTCGTTATCTTTTCAATGTTATTAATAAACCATAATTTTGTCGAGTCTAACCTCAATATAGTTGTGTTTCGTGGAGCATATCTAGCAAGATACAGTTGGATTCAAAAAAGTGCTTATGTGGTACTATGCGTTATTATGTATATATTTATGTGGAGTTTAAAACATAAGCGGATTTTTGCGGTTTTTCTATATATTTAAGTAGGTGTGGGCGAGGTTGCTATTCGTCGTGGCGATTTGCTGGAAGTTTGGTTGGAAAAGCATCGCAACATCAACGCCACTTTCGACTGGGTTTGCGCAGAAATACTCAAAAATTCTCTTCCAGAAAATGCTTTGATGGACATTAAAATGAAAATAAAGAATTTTTTTTTCCAATTTAAGAGACTGCTGAACAAAGCCCAAAGAAATGTTCGACGGTTTAAAGAACAAAATGTTATCTGGCTTGCATCAGATATTAAATTTAATTCAAAAAAGGATAGTAGTGGTAATAAAGGTGGGAGACCTCCTCTATCTTATGACGAAGGAAGTTCTCGTCAAAAAAGAAAATTGGTTTCCGAACTTTCAAAAGGAAATTCAACTGACCTCCTTATTCGTGCAGCGGCTAAGTCTGCTAAGAAGACAAATGATAAAGATACTTTTTATATTCTAAACACAACATTAAATTCTCCTGTCAGTTCAAAATTAAGGGAACAGCTTTCAATGGAAGAACCACCACCATTATCACCTGATGAGGCTTTATCATTTATTATAGAAAATTCGTTTTCCAAGCAGCAATATATTAACATACGCTCAAAGAATATCGAAAAGAATTCCAATATATATCAGAGTTACGATCAGATGAAGGAGGCTAAGGAAAAGTGCCGGCCTATAAATGTAAGCGTCTCAGAAACTGTTGCCGAAGTGCCCCTACAGAACTTACTCGACCATACTGCATCTCGGATACTGCTATATCAAAAGCCAGTACTTCAACAATTTATTGAAATTTATTGAAGCTAACAGTAAGCTATGGTTTTGACGGTTCAACCGGTCAGAGCGTTTATAAACAAAAATTTAATGAACCCGAACCAAATTGCCTGGACCAATCTTTGTTTGTTACAACAATAATTCCACTCCAAATGGTGGATCAGCATGAGCGAACTATTTGGAGAAACCGGAAAACGCAATCCATTACATTTTGCAGGCCGCTAAAAATAGAGTTCGCTAAAGAGAGTCGGGATCATATTTTGAATTCAAAAGCACTTTTAGATGCGCAAATAAAACACCTGAAGCCAAAGGAATGTTGAAGTTGTTTTCGACTTACACATGACGCTCATCGATGGAAAGGTGTTAAATACTTTAACAGGCACCAAATCAACACAATCATGTCCAATTTGCGGTGCTAGCCCAAAGGACTTTTTGAAAGAAGCGGACGTCAACAGTTCAAGGCAAAACCGAATACTTTACAGTACGGAATTAGTCCTCTACACGCGTGGATTCGGTTTTTGGAGTTCGTTTTAAATATCTCATATCGCGACGGTATTAAAAAATGGCGAATCAATAAGGATTCTGACAAAGACACAATGCTGATACGCAAAAAATACATTGAAAGAAAACTCTGGTCTGAAATGGGTTTGCATATTAACAAACCAAGCCAGAATGGTTCTGGAAACTCTAACGATGGCAATACGGCGCGAAGGGCATTTTCAAACGTTCCACTATTTGCCTCTAAATTGGAAATCGATGAAGAGCTTTTAAACAAACTATATATAATTTTAATGGTTATATCATGCGAATTTGAAATTTGCTCGATTAAATTCAAAAACTTTTGTGAAGAGACGCTTCGTTTGCATTTGACGAAATATCCGTGGTACCCAATGACCGCAACGGTCCACAAAAATTTAGTTCCCGGTGCACAGATTATTGAGTCATCTGTTCTTCCTCTTGGTTGCATAAGCATGATAGGACATGTCACGCAAGGAAAAATAGCCGAATCAATAATTTGACTGACGTATTTTACCGTGCTTTAGATTCTTCAGATCCTTATTTATCAAGCATCGCGTCAAAAAAGACTTCAAAAGCACACAAACTGCCAAAAGAAGTTATTGCACTTTTAAAGTTGCCAACATTTGAAGCTGCCGACCAGACATATAGAGATGAAGACGAGTTTGAAAGTAAAGAACATTTTGATTTTGATCTAGAAGTAGAATATTTATTTTAATAAATATTAATGTTATAAAACTTTAAAATGTTACTCTATTTAGGAATAACAATAACATAATAAAATGATTAAAAACATAAATGTAATGCCATTTTTATATTAATAGTTCAAAATTATGGATATTTTAATGAAAATAAATTCTGTTTTTGACAATAGATTTCCACTAACTCATTCTTTTTGGAAATTAATTTAACATATAT